>NXHD01000003.1:735388-1283362 GCA_002893725.1 Metschnikowia torresii | reverse complement strand
GTCCGGTGACGCTGCTATCGTCAAGATGGTCCCAACCAAGCCAATGTGTGTTGAGGCTTTCACCGACTACCCACCATTGGGTAGATTCGCTGTCAGAGACATGAGACAAACCGTCGCTGTCGGTGTCATCAAGGCTGTTGAGAAGTCTGACAAGGCCGGTAAGGTCACCAAGGCTGCTCAAAAGGCTGCCAAGAAGTAAGCTTGTTTAGAACTAAGCTGAAATGTGTATATTCTCAATGTTCTCTAAGATGCCTTGTGCGTAGAAGTTGCCGTGTGAGAAGTTTTCCATGCGCGTAGAAGTTTCTACACATGCCTCGGCGCGAGCTCTCGTCGTATGCAGGCACATGCCGCAGGCCCATTCCAAAGTCGATGGCCATGTAAAAAGCCAACTTTGTTGCAATTAGCCGAAGAGCTGACTCGTCTGCTTGGCATCAGTCACGTCGCCCGACCGCTCTTTGTACCCCAAACACGCCGCACCGCCCAAGATGGCCGCTATTGTCGACAGAGGAGCAGCGCTCTTCGATGAGAGGGACTTTAACCATGCCACGGACAACACATACAAAAACTACCGGGACCAAGCGTCGCAGTTGTACGACAAGCGCAGCAAGCTCTCGAAACAGTCGCAGGAGGCTTACAAGCGCGGCGACAAGCAGAAGGCACACGAGCTAAGCGAACAACTGCGCAAGTATTTGGAGCAGGCGGAAGATTGCAACAAAAAGGCGGCCGAGTACGTGTTTGTGCAAAACAACGCCGACTCGGCCGGCGACGAGATCGATTTGCACGGGCTCTACGTGAAGGAGGCCAAGTGGATTTTGCAGAAGCGCTTGGGCGAGGCGATCAGAAGACACCAGTCGCAGCTCAAGGTGATTGTTGGAAAAGGCCTTCATTCTCAGCACGGAGTGGCCAAGTTGAAGCCGGCGATCGACGAGATGTGCGACGAGTCCGGCCTCAGACACTACATCGACAAGCACAACACGG
This sequence comes from Metschnikowia torresii, assembly GCA_002893725.1. NCBI lineage: Eukaryota > Fungi > Ascomycota > Pichiomycetes > Serinales > Metschnikowiaceae > Metschnikowia > Metschnikowia torresii. The sequence goes on along the minus strand of NXHD01000003.1, from coordinate 1,282,384 downwards.
GAGTGTTGGTGATTGACCTTACAGGCGCTTCGGCAAACTCGCTTCCATCTCATTGGGACACTTCGCCTTTGGCTGGCCAACAACAGTACCCACAGCAGCAGCAGCAACAGCCACAGCAGCAACAACAGCCTTACTACCAGCAGCAGCCACAGTACCAGAATGGCACCAACAACTACAACAATAATAACAATAACGACAATCTCAACGGCGTGCTTCGGTTGTTGTTGAAGGTGGTGTGCAACTGTTTGAAGTAGCGGTTGGTTTAGAGGAGTCAAAAATGGTGCTGGTATTTTTGTAACATAGCTGTATGTTGATAGATATTGTAATATACTCTTGGTTATCTTGTTCCTTAAAGATTATTGCGGGTTGAGCATGTTGGAGTTGTCCTGAATATCTAGTTCTAGGGCGACATGAAGACATGTAAAATATATTTATGATTATCCCCTTCTTAATTTATATAGTCCTGTAACCTAGAAAGACAACGTGAAGTTGTTTATTATAAGAAAACATGGGATATGTATCGTAATTATGATTATCTTGTTTAGACAATCCTGAGATTGAGTCACGTTGAAAGACACCACTTGTATAGTATTATTCATACAATATAGTCTTATCGCAAGACACCATTTGTACGTTAATATTATTAGAATAATCTAGTTTTATTGTAAGGCACCATTTGTATTGTTATTATGACTATCTAGTCTTATTGTAAGACACCAGATGTTTATTGCTATCATGATTATGTAGTCTTATTGTAAGAAATCATGGGATACAGACAGTAATTATGGGTAACCTTATGTATTTAGGCAATCCGGACACTCTAATTGTTAGACAACTCTCATCACCCTTTTCCTTTGAATACAACCCTCACTATCTGTAAAAAAACGGACTATTCAGTATGTCGAAAACTGGATATCTTGAAGACCATTGTCGTGGGCATTACAAAACTGTGCTTTCGAAAATGACCAAGTCGTTTTCTGAGACCGCTGGTTACACACGTCAATGTAAAGGGGATCCTTGAAAAAACAGGCAAATCGTTAAAGAAAACGGCGCGCGGCTTAACGAGAATGATATCTTTTTCGTATTAAGACATTATGCGATTCTCACCGGAGGCCTCAGCACGCACAGCCGCCGCTGGGGTTCTCTAGGTGGATGTTGATGGCGTCGTTGTAGTCGTCGTTGATGTCGTTGCGCGAGCTCTCGTTCAACTCCTCCTGCTGCAACGCCATTTTGGAAATGACCTCGAACGCAGCCTCCACATTGATGGAGTCCTTGGCGCTGGTTTCAAACACCGGGTAGTTCAGGCCGCCCATCTGGTTGCTGGTGACGTTGGCCAACTTCTTCTGCAACGACGGGATCTTCTTCGACTCGTCCACGTCGATCTTGTTGCCGATGATGATGAACGGAAAGTCCTGCGGGTTCAGCACGTTCGACTGGACAACAAACTCATCCTTCCACAGCGCCAAGTTGTTCAACGACTTCTCGTTGGTCACGTCGTAGCACAACACACAGCAGTCCGCGCCTCGATAGAACGCCACGCCCAAGCTCTGGAACCTCTCCTGGCCTGCAGTGTCCCAGATCTGTAGCGAAACCGTTTTGTTGTCGATCATCAAGTCCTTGGTCAAAAAGTCGGCGCCGATGGTGGCCTTGTACTGGTGGGAGAACTTTTTGTTGACGAACTGCTGCATGAGCGACGTCTTGCCCACGCCGGAGTCGCCGAGGATGATCACCTTCAACAAGGTCTTCTTTCTGCCTGACATTGGTGCTTCAGGGCCTTGCTTTTCTTATCGCTTTTCGTCTTGCCGGTCAGGGCTGGGTATCGCGCGCCTGTCTGCAGGCCGCCTCCAGCGGTGTCTGCTGGTGGTGGTTATGTCGCGCAAATGTCGCTCTGTCGTCCATTGCCGCCCAGTGCCGCTCTAATGTCGCGGTGTCGCATTATCTGCAGCCGCTCCAACTGTGGCCCCGCGGCCCGGGTGCCGCCTGCAGGAACAAAGTCCCCGGTTTCCACGCCCATCCGGTCCGGGCCCGGAAAAAGCAGGCATAGTTCGGGCAACACAAAAGAGAGACTCCGCCCGGGTGCACAGCGCCCAGAACCTTGCAACGCTCGCGCTGCCCGCGCCCCAGCAGCCTAAAGTTGCGCAAACTACTGCGGCAGCAAAGAGAGAGCCCGCGTCACGTGCAAGCAATCTAACGCGGGCCGCTCCCACATCATCAGGGCCCAACGTGATGTCTTGCAGCCGCTCCGCAGGCCGTATATAAAGCCGCCACATCCGCCCCAATTTTTCCGCCCCACTGCACACGCACCCGTACCCACCGCCCATCTTTCTTATAATGACCCTCCAGACAATTGCAAAGCAGCTCACCAGAGCCACCAAGTACAAGCTCAACAACGGCACGTACATGCCTGTTGCAGGCTTCGGCACGTATCTCTTGAGCCCCAAGGAGTGCTACGAGTTGACCTACGAGGCCTTGAAACAGGGCTACCGTCACATCGACACCGCCGTGTACTACGGAAACCAAAAGGAGGCCGCACAGGCCATTGCGCAATTCATCAAGGACAGCAACGGCGCCGTGTCCAGAGAGGAAATCTGGTTCACCACCAAGATCACCAACGACCAGCACGGATATGACGGCGCCAAGAAGGCCATCCAGGAGATAGCCGACGACGTCAAGGAGCATATCCAGTACGTGGACCTCGTGCTCATTCACTCGCCGTTGACCGACAAGGAGAGACGCATTGGCGCCTGGAGGGCGCTCCAGGAGTTCAACACGCATCCCAACAACCCGGTCTTGCCCGTGCGCGCCATTGGTGTGTCCAACTTCGGCATTGAGCACATTGAGGAACTCGTCCACGCAGAGGGCATCGTGGTGACCCCGGCGGTCAACCAGTTGGAGTTGCACCCATGGCTCCCCAAGGTCAAGTTGCGCGAGTACTTGACCAAGCATCACATTGTCGTGGAGGCCTACTCTCCTTTGACGCAGGGCATGAAGCTCGATGACCCCGAGTTGTTGGAGTTGGAGAAAAAGTTCAACATCTCCAAGATCGAGATACTCTTGAAGTGGTCGTACCTTCAGGGCTTTGTTGTGTTGGCCAAGACTGCCAAGAAGGAGAGAATTAGGGAAAACCTCGAAATCTTGCCTCCAGCGCAGTCCGAGGACGACCCGCTAGACCAGGGCATTAACTTGGGAAAAATCGACTTGGACCCAGCCATCTTGGCTGCGTTGGACAAGCCCGACTCGCAAGACGTGCTCACGTGGGGAGGCGTCGACCCTACCATCTACAAAAACTAGGCGTTTCTAGAGTCTCCCCCGAACTACATAGAGAAATCCATATAGAGCTGCTTGCAAGCAGGCCTATGTTCGCAAGGTAGTGCGCAAGTCGCCAAGAGCACCACGAGCACATGCCGACCGGGCCTCGCTTGTTAGTAATACTCGGTAGATATTAAACACTTGTTGTGCATACAAAAGGTGTTGCTCCACATAAGGGATTGCTAAAGCAAAACCATTGAGAAAATCTCGAGTTTTCTCGGTTGACAGGTCAAAGAAATACTTAGCAATATTGAAATCCACAGCTTTACCAGCAAATAAACCCAAACAATCGAAACCACCCCCGCAATGGCTCCTAGAACCGCGATCATCACCTACTCGATGTACCAACACATCACCAAATTGGCCTTGGCCCAGCAAAAGGGAATTGCCGCCGCCGGAGGAGTGGCCGACATCTTCCGCGTTGAAGAGACGTTGCCCGAGGCACTTTTCAACAAATTGGGCGGCGTCAAGTCGGACCACCCCGTAGCAACACCAAACACGTTGGTGGACTACGACGCCTTCTTGTTTGGCATCCCCACGAGATACGGAAACTTCCCCACGCAGCTCAAGAGCTTCTGGGATCAGACCGGCGCATTATGGGCCCAGCAGAAATTGCGGGGCAAGCCTGCGGGTCTCTTTGTCAGCACCGGAACTTTGGGCGGAGGCCAGGAGACCACGGCCATCAGCACGTTGTCGACGTTGGTGCACCACGGAATGATCTTCGTGCCTTTGGGCTACGCTCACCCGGGCCAGCAGAACAATGAGGAGGTTCACGGTGGCTCACCATGGGGAGCGGGTACTTTTGCGGGCGGCGATGGATCGCGCCAGGTTAGTGCATTGGAGCTCGAGATTGCCGAGGCCCAGGGCAAGAGTTTTTACGAGACGGTCAAGCACTTGAAGCCATAGATCTTTTGGCCGAAGATGGAAATATACGTTTCGAAGATGGATCCGATCGCGGGCCATGTCGAAGCGGCGCACTTAGGTAGAGCTAGGTAAATGCACGACCCATGTATATGCCTCAGCGTTTTCAACATCAACCACCGCCGCTACCGCATTATGTCCAGACCACAGAAGCCGGTGAAGCAAGACTACATAGCCAAGGTCAGGTACACGAACAACTTGCCTGCACCTCCGTTGAACCCCAAGTTCATCAAGTACAATGTGACGGAAAAACTCACGCCCAAGGAGGAGAGCGAGCATCTCTTGAGTTCGCTCTTCCGCAAGGAAAACTTTAACCAGTTCATTGCACAGGTTGACGATGAATTTGGCATGAGCTTGAACTTGCTCCAAAACAGAGGCTTCTCCGACGGGCTCGACGAAAACGCGCTTCTCGCCAGCTCCCTGGTGCCGTTGCACGCAAAGGACAGAGTCTTGTTGAGAGATGCTGGAATCGGCAAAATCAACAAGTCCGAGCCCGGCGTGTCCTTTTTGCGCAGAACAGAGTACATCGCCGACCGCCAGGCCTCCAACAAGTCGGAAGAAAAGGCCCAGAACGCTAAGAAAACAGAGGAGGGTGACCAGGTTGATCCCGAATCTCAGCTACGCGCAGTCGAAGCCACATTCGACGATGCTCAGAGCTCGATGAGCAACTTCGAGAGCTTGAAACACCCCAAAAAGAGGGGTTTGCGGGCCGTGGCCGCTTTCCCTCTTCTCCCGGATACGTCCATGATGGATACCAAGTTCTTGAGCATCAAGTTCACCGGATCGGCCTCTGTGGAGAGGGAGTTACAGACCTACAAGAGGCAAGAAAAGGACAGTTTTGACGAGTCCTATCACAGAGACGCTTTGCTGTGCGCTCTCTACAAACCGATCACCTCGGAAGATGGCGAGTGGGTCAGCTTCTACACCATCAAAGACAAAAAGGCCTTGCACGACTTCAAGAGAAAGTCGCAGTCAACCGAGGGAGAGCAACCAGCCAACTTGCTAGACGGAGGAGACGAAGACGCAGAGAAGTTCCGTTTCAAGCATTCCAAGAATTACGACATGCAATTCCATCGTTTCTCTAAGCCATACGAGGAGTTGGCATTGAAGTTTGTTCAAGAAGAGAACACGAAAAAGCGGGCCTTGGCATACTACACTCCAATCTCAGGAAGAGTTGAGTTGAAGAAGCACAGAGCTTCCACAAACTCCGAGATCAACCGCTTCTTGAGCGACAGCACAATGGACAATATTAATCTACAGTTGAGAGAGCCCACCACCGGTGAATTGAAGAAAATGGACAACATCCGTTCAGAGTACGACCCCATGGAGTATGAGGGCGAAGAGGAGGAGGAGGATGTCGAAGAAGGCGTTCAGAACGGCGAAGATGTCAATCAAAAAGAGGAAGAGGAAGAGGAGCAACATTAAGTGTGACCTCCGTTGTGCTTGAAGTACCGAGCAAATGAAAGTTGGGTGAATAAGATTTGATATAAGGATTACAGTAATTGAGGTCTTGATACCATCGAGTAGGAATTTTATGAGTTCATACCAGGAATTAAAGCAAGGCTCTGGAGGCACGATAAGTGGTATATCAATGCGCAAAAAAGACTTGAATTGGCGATAGTCCTGAACAAACTTTCATGTAAAAAAAATTGTGAGATATTTAGTGAGTATTCATTTTATCGAGAGAACTGAATTGCATCGAGGTTCATACAATGACGCATGCTTCTTTTTTGTCCGACTTCTTTGGTTTTGCATCGTCGCTTTTTGGTTTTATTTGATCCGCCTTGGGTACATCTCTTTTCAGCTCCCGCTTTTCGTAAGTCTTCTGCAATTGTTCGGCGTATTTTTGATCCTCTTCTTCCTGAAGTTGTCTGGCGAGCTGATCTTGGTCTCCCGTCGAGTAATCTTGAGCCAGCTGTGCTTCGGCCACTGGAGAAAAGTCCCCGGCAAAGAACAAGTCGTCTACACCAGTGATTGAAATGAGTGATTGCCACACATGGGCCTTGTTGGCAAACAGCTGATCGGTCAAGAGAAGATATGAGTCGTGATCGTGTGCTTTGTAAAGCGTCATGAAGTGGTTGTTGCGGAAAAAGATAGCCACCAGGTCAGCAGGGACATTTTCGTCAAGCAAATGCAAGCCATAGTCCGTCAACTGTGAGCTACTTTGCCTGAGCCAGTCCTCGGCTTCAAGCGTCACACTAGTGCCATTTTGGGATATGATAGTCTGCTGAAGCTCATCGTAAGACTGATGCTCCACGAAAAAGTTCGACACTGGACTGCCATCATCCACCGCCTTGCACCATCCGTGGACGAAATTGAGTCCGAAAGCGCCGAATATTTGTGCCGAGAGATCGTGCTCCGGGAACTTGCCCGAAACCAAATTGGGATTCACATCGAGCCCCGTATGCAAAAGCGGGAGGGCCTCAAGAAGGTTGTTGACAACACCGGCATCAACATCAGGGATGCTAAGGAGCATATCGCCAAGAGTAGATAGAAGCATTGAGAGCTCCACGACGGACTCCGCGTGAGACTGGAGCAAGCTGCGCAAGCGGGTGACATCCACTTTGCTATGACCGGAAGCGGCGCTTGAATTGGCTCCTGCTACATCAACTCCATTGCTTGTTAGGCTTTCATTTGCAGCCGGGGGCTCCTCTGACCCATCAAAAGCTTGAAGGTTGCCACTTTCGAAACGAGAACTCGGGGGCACGTGGCTGGAGCCTTCTATTTCAACAGTCCGAGCATGGATGTCAGATTGCAAGATCAAGGTATTGACAAGTGCAATAAGCGGACACGGTCCGTTCACTTCTTGGAGGATTATGGGGGAACGCTGGTCGTACGCAGACCATTGGATCTGCTTCACGGGGAAGGTGTCGATTTTGGGCATCGCTAAATAAAGAAATTGGAATGGCAGGATTCGCTGGGGTTTAAATAGGAGAAGCGGCCTGTTTAAGCCTTGCCAAGCGTGGCCTCCTTCCGCGCCCCATGACGACCTTTATCCATGTACTGCACCTCCGCGATTCACCATCACCACGGCGCCATTTATATAATCTATAGGCGCTACTCGTAGAAAGCATAACATTAGGACTATATGCGTTAAGACATTCTGATACAAATATGTAAAAGAATGGCGGCGAAGAGCGATACGCTGACGGTGACCACGGTTCTGCACTTGAAAGCCTCGGCCCGGAGAAACTCCTGGCCGTCTCTGTCGAAGTTTCCTCTTCGCTCGATATTTTCATTAATCTTCTTCACATTTCTCCTTGCTCCGGCAGGAATCGATCCGGGCGTAGGATACATGGTCTCGCAGAATTGCTCAATCTCGCCGAGCTTGATGCCTATTTTGAGATAGTTTGGATCCCTCACGTCAGACTTCTTGTTGATGACTCTGATGTAGCGCTTAAAAATGTTCACCACGCCTGGCAACGTTCTGGACTCGAGAATTAGTTTGCAAGTGGTTCCCTTTCTGATTTTGACGTTCGACTCGAGCACCTTGGGGTTGTTGTAAATTTCCGCCAACGTTGCGATGGCCATCACCTGCGGAATGGCACAAAAGTTGAAACTCGTGGATTCTCTGATCAATGACAAGTAGGTCAAGACATCCGTGGCATGGCCCAAAGCATTAAGGACCAAGTCGTTGATGCACGCGACTCCGCTGGCTCTTTCGTCGGCGTTCTTGTGGAAGTTAGGCAACTCCTTGGTGTACTTTTGCCAAATTTCACGTGGGTAGAACGAGCGGCCGTCCTCCAAGTCCTCGTAGTAGTCTCTAATGATGTTGACCTTCTGCAAAAACAAGCCCATCGAGTTGGACAACTCATAATCGTCGGCCATCACGTCCTTGTCAGCAAAGCCGGCCAAAATCATGAGGTCCGTCAAACCCTCGCCCACGAGACCCGCAACATAGTGACAGTACAAGTCGTAGTCCTTGATGGTGTCGACACCGTTGGTGTTGAACTGCTCGTCCAAAATGTAGTCGGCCATTCCGTTGCCCATTTTCTTGGTGATTTTCTTGACAATGTCCTGGTACGATGGCTTCAACTTGTGATACTCGGCCAAAATGTTGTCAAAGCCAACGAGAACAGCCCTGTCTTTTTCTGTAGGCGCGTTGCCATCGAAAGTCCAGTCCTTGGAGTTTAACTTCTCGTGGAAAGTTCTCAACAAAGGAACCTTCACCTTGGCATCGATACTCATGTCGTCCTCCACGGTGTCCAAGGCTCTCAAGATCAAGTAAAAAAGCATGACGGCGTTTCTCAACTCCGGGTGCAATTCCTTGATCACGGCGGAAAACGAACGTGACGTGAGGTCCAAGTAGTCATAACAGGTCTTCAATGTTTCCGGGGCGTTGGTGAGGTCCAAAGGATACATCGAGGTCTTAAATCCGAAATAACGGATGACCGCGTATAATTCGGTCGGGTGACTGATGAGCTGTACCGATTTCCCCATTTTTGTTTGGTGCAATGAAGTTCTGTAGAAGGCAGAAAATTTCGTGAGACGGATCGCTTAGTCGTATTCCGAACGAGATTATTGACAGGACCGCGATAGTTTCGCGTGCGCCTCCTACCGTGCCTGAGAAATGGGACGCAAATTATTCTTCTTTCCTTTTTCGCTTTATTTTTTTCTTCATCTCTTTTTAGCTTACTTCTACTTGCCAATTAAGACCGTAAAGCCACACTGCCCGCTTGCCAATTGACTCCTCCGCGGTCACCGCATGTGTGAGGACCATGCTCGCCTTTCAATGAGCAAAGAACCATTTTGCGAATCCAAATAAACATTCAGGCTTCACTTCCCGCTCTCTATTTTCTCAAACCACTTTCTCGCAGCCCTGATATTCTGAAGCACTAACGAGTCCTCATGGCAGCTCGAGTACTTGGACTCATCTCTCTTATCCTTGAGAATGATCATGATGAAGAGATTGTCAGTGAGAACGTCGACGTAGAAATGAGAACCGTTCGACCCGCGGATAACAAGGTTCAGAAAATTTGATCTGAGTTTCCCGAGAGACTGCTTGTATGTTTTGATGATGTTCGAGATCTTCTCAAACCGCTTCGGGTCCAAAGAATCCAACGAATTGCTCGATAGCTTGGAGTTATGAGCTTGCATCTGGCGCTGTATCGACGCCGTAGAAGATATGACGAGGAAAGTCGTTTTCTCAAACAAAATAATCTCCTCTGCATCGAGCACCTCGTTGAACTTCAACAAGTTGCTGTTGAATAGGTTCATGTTGGGAATAAGCGAGCACACAATCTGCGACCAAGCCTTGTACAAAGACTCATCCCAAATGGACGTGGGGAAACCCACAAGCTTGAACTGAAATGGGTTGGAGATCTTCTGCAACTTGTCCATCATAATGTGGAAAAGCTCCTCTCGCTTGTCCAACTGCACCAAGTCCATCTTATGTAGCAACACGAAGATCTTGGCGTCTGGGCTAAACTTCTGCAAGTTTGTGAGGGATTTGACAAAAAGCTCAATGTCCTTGTTGATGGATTTGGACTCCACATCGAACACATGGATCAAAACCTGGACCATCTTGAAGATGTGGTCCTTTTGCGTGGTGAAGTAGTTGTCCATAAATACATCCTGTCCTCCGCAATCCCACAAGTTCAATGTCATGTTTCCAAGAAACCGCAAATGGGAGTGTTCCACGTCTATTGTGGCGCCCAACCGACGGGTATCAAACGCGGAATAGTTGGAAAAAATGATGGACCGCATTGACGACTTTCCGGAGCCCGAGCGGCCCATGAGAAGTAACTTCTTCCTCAGTGACAGTGACATGTGGCTCCTTGGTGTGCTTGGCTGGCGTGCTTACTGAGAAAGCAAAGGCTCGATAAGAGTCCTTGGTGTACGGGTCTGTGTGCTCACAGCCGCCTTTCCCACACAATTTCGCGTGGCAGTTCTTCTGCTGCTTATGAAGCTTGCACGACCTTCTTAAAGCTGCCGGGAGCGGCTTGGGCGCGGTTGCGCTCGGACCATCCCGTATTCGTCAGCAGTCGCACTTAAGCGCCCTGGAAGGTGCATGGGTCCCGTGACTTGCAAAAAACGGCGTCGCCAATTCCGAGCCCCTGTGAGCCACACCTTTCGGATGTGCCAAGCGGTTCGTATCTAGGGGAGCTCAGGAAATAAGATTTTAGAAAGATGCTTTGCTCGAGATTTCGGTGGCGCCAGCAAATTTGCATTGCTGTTCGGAGTCACCGGTTTTAACTGCAACAGCCGGGGCATGCGTCAGGCGCTCGCCGCATCATCGCAAAATCACCTGACTTGATGAGTTTTGGCCCCAAAGACGTTTCCTTTTTTTCTGAAAGACGACACGCCAACGTGGAGCCGTGAATGCTCTGATCTCTGCTGGCGCCTACCCGTGAAAAGCCCGGATTTCATAAGCTTCAAACTGTGGCATCATGCACTAAGCGAAGTCTCTTGCATATAGAGCGGCCGATTCCGCTTGTTTAAGCACACATGCATCGGGATGAGTCTTGCAACTCGAACTTCGTATAAAACCGGCATCTTCCCTTGTTTTTTGACGTGCAATGTCGTTTCTCAAGGAACCTTTGGGTAGGCTCAAGTGGGGTTTCATCCCAGTGCGGAGAGTGGTTGACGAAGATGTGGTGGATACTCCAGCAGAGGAAGTTGGTGATGGTGCGTTGCAGCCCAGCAATTACGAAGCCGAAAAAGACTTGACACACGAAGAAAGGTTGGAGTTCCGCGATGAGGCCGACAGGCCATGGTGGAAGTTCTTCGATGAATACGAGTATCGTATGAACAAGCAAGCCAGAGCCGCACACAAGTGGTACAAATGGTTCGACGAAAACGATACGCCAGCCGAGCGCAAGTTGATGTGGAAAATCGACATCTTGTTGACGTTCTACTCATTGATCGCCTACTGGGTGAAATACTTGGATCAGACGAATTTGAACAACGCATACGTTGCTGGCCTCAAGGAGTCCATCGGAATGAAGAAAAACGACTTGGTCAACACCCAGGTTTTGTTCAACGTGGGTAACATTGTTTTCCAGATTCCGTTCATGTACGTTTTGTACGGGCTTCCGTTGAACTACGTTTTGCCCTGTCTCGACATCTGCTGGTCCGCATTGACCATCGGTGCCTCCAAAGTCACCACGGTGGCCCAACTCAAGGCCATTCGGTTCTTGATCGGCATGTTTGAGGCCCCATCATACTTGGCTTATCAGTATCTTTTTGGTACCTTTATCTTCAATCCCGGCATGATCGCCCGAAGATCGATGGTCTACTACATCGGCCAGTACCTCGGTGTGTTGACGTCCTCGTTGGTTTCCGGTGCCATTGTGCGGACATTCGATGGCGTTGGAGGACTCGCCTCGTGGAGATGGATTTTCATCATCGACGGAATAGTTTCCATTGCGGTAGGTATCCTCGGCTTTTACATGCTCCCGGGAACACCCACCGACTGCTACTCCATCTGGTTGACGGACGATGAAATCAGACTTCTCAGAAAGAAGTTGAAGCAAAATCACACCGCTGGAAGACCTCAAATGCACTTGTTCAAGTCGTTGGTTTCCAAGGACATCTGGAAACTGATTCTCACTTCTTGGGAGTTTTACGTTTTGGCCATCTGGAACATGCTCTGCTGGAACAACAGCAACGGTGCTTCCGGTGCATACTTGTTGTGGCTCAAGTCCCTAGACAGATTTGACGCGGGCAAGCTTCAAGACGTCAGTGCCATCACTCCAGCACTCGGTATTTTGTGGCTTTTCATCACATGCTTGTATGCCGATATGTTCCACCTGCGGTGGTCTGCCATCTGGCTCTCGCAAGTGTTCAACATCACAGGTAACGTGATCTTGGCCGTTTGGGACGTGCCTGAAAGAGCCAAATGGTTTGCATGGTGCCTTCAGTACTTTGGCTGGGCCATGGCACCTGTTTTGTACTCTTGGCAAAACGACATTTGCCGCAGAGACGCCCAGAAGAGAGCCGTGGTGTTGGTTTTCATGAACATGCTCGCACAAGCTTCTACGGCCTGGATGTCTGTCATTGTGTGGAAGACCGTTGAGGCTCCAAGATTCTTGAAGGGTTACTCTTTCACCGCCACCAGTGCGTTCTGTTTGTGCATCTGGACCATTCTCGTGTTGTACTTGTACAAGAGACAGGAGAAGAAGTTCGCCAAACAAAACGGAATTGTGCTCTACAATTCGACCACGGACCCTGAGCCCGAGATGGAGTCTGCCAGTGCGTCTGGCAGCGACGTCAAAGTTCCGCTTGACTCACAAGCGTCTTAACATTCTGCTCTGGGACATCTCTTGACATAACCGCCTCACCCACATGTATAGCGCACGTGTGTGATAAATACTTCATAATGATAGAACTTTTACACAATCTGCAGCAACAAGCGAATTATGTCAGCTAAAAAGCTATGAAAGAGTGGTTACAGGGCCAGCTTTCCCACCTATATATTGATCATTCCCAGGCTGTATCTCAACGGACGACAAGCGAAACTATCGCGGTCGCTCGAACAATAGCGAATTGCCTTTATCTATTGTGTACCGCAGCCATGTGCGATCTTCCGCACGTGCGCATGCAGCATTGCAACGATCTTCCTCCATGTTTGTGAGTAATAAACATGTTGTCATCAGACTTCATGCGATAATTATAGCTTTCATTTGTGGCTACATAAATACTCGCGGCAGCGGCCCTCTCGTTTTCTGATCCAGCACTGCCGATATGTTACTCCGAGCCTTGATAGCAGCCGTGGTCTTCACTCAAGCGTTTGCACACGTTCTAAACAACTTAGATTCCCTCCGGAAGCAAAACCAGGTGCGGCTTCTTCCGTCGGGCTCTATCATTGATGAGTTTCTTCTCGCACTCAATAATGAGGAGACCGACTTTTTGGATCTGCACTTGACTAAGTTGGAGCTGCTTGAAGGCAGCAGCTGCGAAAAATGCCACCAGAAAATGAAATACGCCAGGAAGATCTTGGAAGAGAACCCCGGCAAACAGTACTTGATCTCTTTGATGCTTTACAAGTACTGCTTGGTTCAGAACAAAAACAAAGACACCAAGTGTGGCTCCATCGATTTCTTCATCACCACGAACTCTCAACAAAATTCAATCATCGATGACAGCACGGGGCCAACCGGCGCCGAAGTTCTGGCTTCGTCGGTCAACTTTTTTGACAATGACTTCGTTCAGCTTTTGAAAAACATGAACATGAGTTCCAACCTCACTCTTGACTACTACTGTCACTACAAGGGTAAGTATTGTTCTTTGCCAAAGACCCCTGATATATCGACCATCATTGATCTCGAATCCATGTGGCCTGAGAAAGAGCTCAAGCATCTCTCTCAGCCCATTTGCAACACTACCAACGCGACGTTCAACGTTTTGCATGTGTCTGATTTCCATAACGAGCTAAGATATGAATTGGGTGCCGAAGCCAACTGTTCTCAAGGTCTTTGCTGTCTTCCGGAATCGTATAACACAGACTTGACTGATACCTCATACAACTTTACTGATGTCTACAAGAAGGCTGGAGCCGAAGGAGACATTGAGTTGTCTTTTTACCCCAGCGCTCATTACAATTCCGGAAACGACCTGTTTTCTCTTGGCGAGTTCGAAAACTTCCCCGAGAGCAGAGGCTGGAGCTGGGCCCACACTCCAGCAACCACTTTTGGTAACTACGAGTGTGATCCGCCGGAAGTTTTATTGAACAACAGTTTGATTCAAGTCAAAAACCTCTCGCAGAACGTGAAGTTCGAATTTTCTTTGTTCACTGGAGACATTGTCGATCATGATGTGCTCCACTGTGATGCCAATGTGACTAAATTTGCTGAGGAGCGTTCTTATAAAATTATGAAGCATTTTTTCGATGAAATTCCAATCTACCTAACTTTAGGTAACCATGATACTTTCCCATACGGTCAAATTGCGCCACAAAGTTTGAACAACGTTACCCTTAACAGTTCAATTTATCACTGGAATGCGGAGCTCGTTGCTGACATTTGGACGTCTAATAAGTGGATCGACGAAACCAAGAAAGATGAAATTTCACACCACTACGCAGGTTTCTCGGTAGTGACTGCAAAGGGCCTCAAAGTCATTTCTCTCAATTCGAATTGCTATTATCAAAAGAACCTTTACAGCTACATTGATGTCGAGAACCAGCCCGATTTGTTCAAACAGTGGAAATTCTTGATCGACGAACTCGTTGAAAGTGAAAAGATTGATCAGAGAGTGTGGATTATCGCACATATCCCTGCTGGTGATTCTGACACTTTGCCGATCCAGTCCAAGATTTTCTCCAAGATTATTGAGAGATTTTCTCCTTACACCATTGCGAACATCTTCTTCGGTCACACTCACAAGGACCAGTTCCAACTTTTGCGGTCAAATGACTCTGAGCCCATCAACATGGCTTGGATCTCGCAATCAATCACACCTTTGGGTCCTTCCAACCCCTCGTGGAGATACTACGAAGTTGAAGAAGGTACATTCAACATTAGAAATGCTTACAATTATTACACTCCATTGAATGAAACTTGGGTCAATGGAGGACAAGAACCAAATTGGATGTACGAGTACTCTCCAAGAGCTGCTTATGATCCACAATCTGAATGGCCAGCCGATGCACCATTGAATGCTACCTTTTGGGATAAATTCGTTCTTCAAAAGTTGAGCAACTCTCTGGATACTGACTTTCATCAAAAGTACACCAATTACAAGTACGGAGAAAACCCATATGTGCCTGATTGCAAAAACGGCTCAAGTGTGACTGAAGACTGCTATCTCGACAATTACTGCTACAATATGGCATTCGATGTCAACGACTATGAACACTGCCTGAAGAGTTTTTAGCTATTAGACCAGAAATCGCTCTGAAATACACGCCTCATAATGTACCAAATCTTGAGCTCGGGTTTCAGTTAAAACCTACAAAATCCTTCTCCCAAAAAGATCCTCCAAAACTACCGTTTTCCACTCAGTCTACTATCTTTGAATCTGACGCTACCACTTCGCACATTGGGATTCGGTAATAAAGTGGCATCGGGTTCCTTTTGATGATTTTTGAGTCTGTTCCTTACAGCTAAAGTTTTTAAACACTTTTTTTCTCTGGCTTGAGTCCAGAGACCTACAGTAATTATTCATTGAGGTGGCTTTCCTTAGCCTTTCTGAGACAGATAACGTGGCTCAGAGTATAAATATTGGCACGGAGGTCTTGAGAGCGTCATTGATCTCGTTATACACCCCTCTACACCCCTCTCCGAGGTTATAACAATTCAATCTAATTCTGTTTTGTTTCAATGCATCAAGTCCAGTAACGAAACATCTAGGTTCAGCGCTTTTAGTGAAGAGTGCACGTACCCTGCCAAGAGATCTTTTCTGCCAGTGTGAGAACCAGCTAAACAAAGAATTGCTTCCAAGATCAAGCACACTTAAGTGCAAGGCATCGATCGTCACTAAATCACTGAAAGCGTGTCAAAAGAATCTACACATGCGCCTGCCGCACTGCAACATGCGTCGCTTTGTTGACGAATGAGCACTTTTTTTCCGTCTAGCTTTTGTAAATTCGTGCCGGACTCTTTATTCTATTCGTACTTATTATTGAATAATCTGTTTCTCGAAATTTCTTCAGGGATCTTCAAAATGTTAAAATGTTAATTTGGGACCAATTCACAGCTGTGATATTTATAAAGACCTTTTCGCCCGTCTTTGGTGGACAAGGGTTTCACTGGATGGATAAAGAAAAAGACCATCTCGTCATCAGGCACGTAATCCACCAGGCCCTCCGTTCCGTAATCCACTGCCTGGTGATAGGACCCCTGACATCGACAAGTCTATTATTATACTCAACCGTGTCAAATTGCAGAATCCATCGGCTTAGAATGTGGCTGTTCCGGGGCTTCAGTTGTGCTGGATGCCACTGGAAAATTAGATCGTTGTCGCGGGTGGACCCTAGCAAACTGTTTTTCATTCCTTTGCTCCACCTCGAGCTTTGCTTGCTTCCAAGAGAGAACAAAGACAAGCTATGTCTGTGTAGTAATTTTTTGATCGTCACGAATCAGGGAACTCTGTCATCAATACCTTCATCTCCCAAGCTCTATAGTGATGTTAATCTTCAGTTATTGGAAAACATGAGCATGAACCCCACTCAGACACTAGAAGCTTTTTGTCATTATGAAGGTGCGTACTGTGATTTCCCGAAAATTTTGCTACATCAAAAGGCTTCAATCAAGAGTCAATGTGACACAAAAAAAGAAGCCCAGACATTACTATCAGCTCACTTAAAATGCTTCAGTAAAACTTTTAACATCCTACATTCATTCGATATACCCACTCTGTTGACAGTTGAAGTGGGTTCTGAGGCAAACTGTAATTTTACCACTTGCTTTCTGTCAGAATCTTCAAACCAAGCTTTTCAGCCTGGATCGCATAATTTCACCAAAGCTATAAGAGAGCTGGGGTCAAGGGGAAATTCAATTTGTCTCTTCACCCTTATGCCCATAATAATTCTGAAAATTAAATGCTGTATCGTGGTGATCTCGAGAATTTACCCAATTGCAGAGGCTAGATTTGGGCTCACACTTCAGCATCGTCTTTGGTAATGACAGATGCGGAACGCCATGATTTCTATTAAAAAAAACTTCCACTATATTGGCAATTCTTCGCAAGACTTCCATCCCGAGTTTGCTTTGTTCGCTGGAGATGTTACAAATCATGATGTGAAACACACTAATCCCAAGGAGTCAAAAGTTTCTGAGTAGCATACCTTCAGAATCATAAAGCATTTTCTTGGTCACATCCCAGTGTATCCGACTATGGGTAACCAAGATTCTTCTCCATATGGTCGATTTGCTCCCTGAGTTTTGAACGCCCTTTAGAAAAATCAACTTATCACTCGAACGAGCGTTTCAATGCTGATAATCGGACTTCGAGTAAATGGATCTTGAGAAATAGGAAGGATCACATTTCAGCACTACGCGGGATATTCAACAGTATCACCAAAAAGTTTTTACCTAAGTTTTTTCAATTCAAATTGCATTAAAAAAAAAAAAAATCCTACAGTCAGAATCAACCTGATTTGCTTCGGCAGTGGGAGTGCTTGATGGGCGAACGTGTTAGGAGTTAAAAAATTGAACAAAGAGTGTGGCTCATTGCACACAGTTCAGCAAGCAGTAAAAATATCACACCGATCGAGTCCAAGATTTTCTCCAAAATTGTTAACAGATTTTCTCCCTATGCCATTGCGAACTTCCACGAAGACCAGTTGCGACTTTTGCGGTCAAGTGACTTCAACATGGCTTGGGTCTCGCAATCAATCACACCTTTGGGTCCTTCCAACTCCTCGTGGAGATACTACGAAGTTGAAGAAGGTACCTTCAACGTTCTGGGACAGGTTGTTGGTCGAAAATTGACTGACCCTCTGAATATTGAGTTGCACAAAAAGTACTTTCACTACATGTTCAGGCAAAGTTCAGATTGATTGCAGAAACGGCTCAATTTTGAAATTGCACTGTTATCTCACCAATCATTGCTGCACTCAGTCCTTTGATCGCGCAGAATATCATAGGTTTTCAACAGAGTATATAATAATATCATTTGGTGAATAAGATAGCGTTGAAACGAAGCGTCTCAGTCTTACTTAGTTGGGAACGAAAGAATCTCTCATTTCCGAACGAAAGCCTCCTCTGCCTCTAAACCCGCCTCTAGGGCCGCCTCTGCCTCTTCCTCTTCCCCTAAACCCACCACGGAATCCACCTCTGAAACCACCACGATCACGTCTGCCATTGTGATCTTGCTCTTGAGAAACTTGGCCTCCATAAATTCCCCTTCCAAATTGACGGCCCTCCTGGAACCCTGGGTCCAAGTCGATCTCCAAGCTTTGTCCGTCCAAATGTGTGCCTTTGAGATACTTCATTGCATTCAATGAGCCTGTCTCTCTTTTGTAGATCACGAAGCAGAAACCACAAGGAATAAGCTTGTTTCTATCAAGTCCCATGATGATTCTATCTATTGTGCCGCATTTTGAGAATAATTCGTGAATTTGTTCCTCTGTGGTGAAGTGTGTAAGGTTTCCAACATAGACTGTTTTCAGATGAATCGCCTTACTTATATTGTCAAAGTTGCCTCTTCGAACACATTTTCGTATCAAATATTGGGAAGGTTTGTCCAATCTCTCGGCAGAATTGGTGTATTTCTCTTCAAGCACCTCCATAATGCAACGAACTGGATAGCACTCGGGAAATCTCTGTTCAATATATCGCACACGTGACTCCCTGGCCGGTTTTCGATACTTGGCGGAAACTAGGCCTCACAGAAGAGTAAAAAAGAAAAGATGTTATGTTTGAGTATTTACTTCATCATCCTATTTTTTGCAAATCTTTGATTTCTTTAAGAGTTCAAAATTTGATTTTTCATACTTCAAAGTCGTTAAACCATTTCAGACGGGGCTGGGCACATGGAGTGACAAATGCGAACTACTGGCCGCTTTCGAAAGACACGTAGCGACAAAAATTACCTAAAGACAAATATGGCTTCCTTCATTTTGAAGCTGAATACTTAAGAATCACTTTTTGCTCTTTGTTCTTATTTTTTTTTTCCTTTTCACGTTTTTTATAGCATTTCAATACTGCTTTGAACCTCGGAGACATGTTCTGATCCGCTTTTCCGACGTCTGCATAAAAGGAATTTCACCAAAAACCACCAAACAACTTGTTTTGACATGTTCAGATCAGTATTCAAAAGTGGTATCAGAGGCAGCTATACGGTCTCGGACAATGCCACATTCAATAGTGAAGGATGGGCTGTTTACTCAGCGAAGCATCGGCAAACTGGAAAGCTTGCCTCTGTCTTTATCTTCGAAAAGTCAAGGTTCGAAACCCAAGTGAATAGCGTCTGCTCGAGAAGTTCTAATACATCCAATCCCAGACAAATAATGAGTGAATGTTATGAGCAAATCCGCGGTGAAGTTTCGAATCTTACAAAACTAAAGCATCCACAGATATTGAACGTCATTGAAGCGTTGGAGGAGACAAAACTGAAGTTTATCTTTGCGACAGAACTGATTGCTGGAACATTGGCAACGTCAGATCTTGGGAAAGAGGACGAGCTCTCAATACAAAGGGGTTTGCTAGAATTGGGAAAGGGATTACAATTTTTGCATGAGTACTGCTCAATTGTTCACCTCAATCTTCAACCATCCTCAATCTTCATCAATAGTCAAGGCGATTGGAAGTTGGCAGGTTTCAAATTGCTACAAAATTTGAACGAAATCTCATCGCTGGAAAGGGCGAGCTACTTCATAATGAACAGTTCCTCTGTTGTGGACTTCGACAATCATAATTTGAGTTTCACAGCTCCCGAACTTGTGAGTGACTCAATTGATCAGAGACTCTCATACGCAAATGACATGTGGTCACTCGGAATGATTATCTTTTATGCATTCAATGACGGTGAGCTAATGATCGACTGTCTGTACTCAAATCTTGTACCTGATTTCAAGAAAGAATTCAAATCCTTTGAGCAGAAGTTCTACAACCACAACCTCAGAGAATTGAAGTACATGATGAAGAAAGTTCCAGACTCCCTCTGGAGTCTTATGTCTCGACTCTTGGCGCGCTTCCCAGGTGACAGACTCTCCATAGCCCAATTCGTTGATTCGGATTACTTCAATGGCAGCTTGATAAAAATGATGGAGTTTGTGGATGAATTCACCACGAAGAGCACTGAGGAAAAAAACTTGTTCATGTCAGGCTTAATTGAAAAAGCCGATTTACTCCCTCAGATCCCACAGACGTTCAAGATCGCCAAATTGCTACCGCTTCTCATTGAGATGGTACAAACTGAAACAGAACTTTTGCAAACAAAGCCTCTTGACTCTGAAATGAACGAGCTACTCACAAACACGTTGCAAGTGATTTTTTTCTTGGGCCAGTCTTTATCCTCGCTCTCTTTCCAAGACCGCATTTACGACGAGCTTTATGTCACCAAAAAGTCAAAGAGACAGCTGAGCTCTTTCCTGAAATTGTCGAAGCTCTCCGTTAAGATTCGAATCGTTATTGTTTCTCATTTAGAAACTTTGAAATCCAAGTTGCAGCAAAAGCAAACAGTGGATATTGTGAAGTCGTTATGCGATATTTGTTTCACATATAGCGCTAACGACATTGACACTCAGGAGGACCAAATAATTCTCCAGGACATGTTATTGGATAAGCTTTCTTTGGTCGTTGAAATGATCGAATTTCCATATAACAAAAACACTTTGATTCCACTTGTGGCGCTGGTGTTTAAAACAACAACTATCCTTTCTACCAAGTTGAAGACTATTGACACATTTCAAATGTTTGTTAACAAAGAGATTGTTGATAAAGGTATTGTTCAAGATCAGTTCATGCCTATTATAGAAAACTTGAAAAGTAGAGACAAGAGAATTGTGAATGGTATTCTACAGCTCCTCACCAAGATACTATTTAATGAAAAAATTGTGCTTGATATCGAGTTCTTGGTAAACAAAGTGATTGCACAGTGCTATCGTTTGATCTTTGATTGTAATGATTGCAGCAAAGAGGAATTCATGGGTTTCGTGGCATCTGTTGACGCTTTAAAAGATAGAGCAACTGAGGAAAAGCTAAAGCTTTTGAACAAGACTTCGAATTCCAGAGATAAGAATTTCGATGAATTGCTCAACAAATCCTCTCTGAAACAATATGAGAGTGAGGCAAAAATCAAAGGTTCGGTATTGCAACCGAATAATTCTGAAATCCTGGCCCCAGAAAGAGCTTCGCCGAGTACTCCCGCAAGGGGCCTCGATTTGAAAGCCGCCAAAACTTCTCAACGATCATTTAACCACTCAATTTCGGTTAAAGGTGTCAAACCTCAAACGCCAACGTTAGCAGCCTCTAATTCCGCTTTGTTCCAGAACTCAAATGCGATGCTACTTCAAAATCCTCTTCCCAGCACTCCTATCTCAAGTATTCCTCCAAACTTCAATAGTCTATCTTTGAAGAACGAAACTGAACAGAATGATACATCGAAGTACCCTCCAGGTTTCGAGATCAATATGGTCTTGACGCCTAATACAACTGGACCCAGTAGAAGTCGTTCATTTTCCAAACAGCAGAATGACGACTTACTATAAGACTGAGGTAAAACCCATTAATGCATCAAGATTTGTTAAAGATCAGTAAATATCTTACTTGAATGAGATGTATACAAAAGGGCATACATTTAACCTTTATTGTACTAAAAACTCAACACAATTAGATGTCCGCTTAGTAAACACGTTTAGCTGGTGGAACTGACTTACAGTCGCTTTCGTCCAAAGTAGTGGAGATGACATTTCTGTAGTCCAACTTGACTGGAGCGCCGAATTCAGTTTGGTAAGACAACGTGTGCTTCATCCAGTTGACATCATCTCTCTCTGTGAAATCATCTCTTGCGTGTGCACCTCTGGATTCCTTTCTTGCGGCAGCGGAGGCAGCGGTTTGAGTAGCACAGGTCAACAAGTTTTGCAACTCGAGAGTTTCGACCAAGTCAGAGTTCCAAATCATGGATCTGTCGGTGGTCTTAACATCAGAAAAGGTCTTGTCTATCTGTCCGATGCTCTCGACACACTCGTCCAAAGTTTCTTGAGTTCTGAACACAGCGCATCCCTTCTGCATGGTCTTTTGCATGGTCAATCTGATATCAGCAGTGTTCTTGGTACCGTTAGCATTTCTGAGCTTGTCAAGGTTAGCAATCGATTCTAAACCGATGTCCTTAGAGACGGGCTTCAATGGGGTACCTGGGGTCAAAGAGTCTCTGATGGTGTGAGAGACAGCTCTTCCGAATACCACCAAATCCAACAAAGAGTTTGCTCCCAATCTGTTAGCACCGTGAACAGATGCACACGCAACCTCTCCACATGCCAACAAACCTGGAACAACCTCGTCTTCACCCTTTTCGTTCTTCTTAATGACCTCACCAGTCCACTTGGTTGGAACACCACCCATGTTGTAATGAACAGTTGGCAAAATTGGAATAGGCTCCTTGGTGACATCAACACCAGCAAAGATGTGAGCGGTCTCAGAGATACCTGGTAATCTTTCCTTCAAGACGGAGGCTGGAATATGCGATAATTGCAAGTGCATGTGGTCCTTCTCTGGACCAACACCTCTACCCTCGTTGATTTCCATAGTGATAGCTCTGGAAACAACATCTCTCGATGCCAAATCCTTAGCAGATGGAGCATAACGTTCCATGAAACGTTCACCCTCAGAGTTAAGCAAGTAACCACCTTCACCTCTTGCACCCTCAGTGATCAAACAACCGGAACCATAAATACCAGATGGGTGGAATTGAACAAACTCCAAATCCTCCAATGGCAAGCCAGCTCTAGAGACCATGGCGTAACCATCACCAGTACAGGTGTGAGCAGAGGTACAAGAAAAGTATGCTCTTCCGTAACCACCGGTGGCAAGAATGGTCTTATGAGCTCTGAATCTATGCAAAGTACCGTCCTCTTGGTTGTATGCAACGACACCAACACACTCACCATCCTCCATCATCAAGTCCATAGCAAAGAACTCAATGAAGAAGTGGGTGTCGTGTCTCAAAGATTGACCGTACAAAGAGTGCAACAAGGCGTGACCAGTTCTGTCAGCAACGGCACAGGTTCTGTAGGCTTGGCCACCCTTACCGTATTCCTTGGATTGACCACCGAAGGCTCTTTGGTAGATTCTACCCTCTTCGTTTCTACTGAAGGGAACACCGTAGTTCTCCAACTCGTAGATAGATTGAGGAGCTTCTTTGGTCATGTAGTGAATGGCGTCCTGGTCACCCAACCAGTCAGAACCCTTCACAGTGTCGTACATGTGCCAGTGCCAATCATCTTTGTGCATGTTACCGAGAGCGGCGTTGATACCACCCTGAGCAGCCACAGTGTGGGATCTTGTTGGAAACAACTTAGTAACACAAGCGGTCTTGAAGCCGGCTTCGGCCAAACCGAAAGCAGCCCTTAGACCAGCACCACCAGCGCCCACGACAACACAGTCGTATTCATGGTCAATGACATGGTACTTTTGGCCCAAGTACTTCGTAGAGTTTGCGGTTTCACCCTTGGCAGATCCGATGACCTGTCTTGCCAATCTCGAAGTAGAGAATGATCTGAAACTTCTCAACATGATTGAATCGATCGAGTGGTCTTTGAAATAAAAAGTTCTGCGACTTCTAAATGCTGAATCCTAATATGTATGGGGTACAGGTTAGTAATAAAAAAATTCGTGCGATCCTATTTGCTGAAAAACTTCCGAGGTGCGAAAAAGCCGAGCTTCCCCGGGTGAGTGCATGCATATTCCCTAAAGTCTCCGTTGTCTCAACACGTCAATTTTTGATCTAGTGGCTCAAGACTGCTAAATAAATCTTAAAATGAATAGCATGGGTAAGTTCAAAATTTTCAGAAATGATCATAGTGCTATGATCCGTAGTTTGAATTGGAGAAACAAAAAAAAGGGGCGAGCTGGGAATTGAACCCAGGGCCTCTCGCATGTTTGTGTCAACTCAGTGTTCCGAGTCGTCGCCCAAAGCGAGAATCATACCACTAGACCACACGCCCATATGTACGGATTATGACGCCTAGTGAATATATACCAGCTAAATTTATTTTTGAATAAAATCCCCTTCTACCTTTGCCTCTGCCCCTGATTGGCCCTACGTAACTGATTTGACTTTGTTGAAATTGTATTCTCAATCTACATATCGAAAGACGATATAAGCTTTCTTGGGATTTCAAGTGATGCACCATGGTGCCTCCTTTGCAGCAGAGCAGTAACTTTTTCGACACGGAGGACTTGGATAGCCATTTAAACTAAAAAATCACGTCACTTTCTGTGGTTTGCAACACGTCTTCACCATCTGCTAGCTTGCTGACTTCGTCAACTATCTCTGATTCAGATTGGTGGGCATTGAAAGAGCCCTTCTTTTTGTTCTTGCTCTTTTTCTTCTTTTTCTTGGATTTGGAAGTGCTAGTTGGTTGGTCTGCTTCTGGTGCGCTTTGAGATGATGGCTCTGGAGTTTCACTTTGTTCATCTTCAGAATCACTTTCAACAACACCTTGCTTTTTGGCCTCTACCTCAGCTTCCTCAGCAGCTACTGCCTCTTGCTTTTTCTCCTGCACTTTCTTCAAACGATAGAATTCCTCTCTGTCCAATTCGTCCAACTCAGACATAATGTAGCCGATTGTGTTTTCGGTTCTGGGAATGATCACATGCTCGATTGCATTGACTCTTCTGTTAGTGACCTTGATCACTTCATCCAAAATGATGAACGCAGTTTGCAAGGAGGCCAATTCAACCAATGTCTCCACTGCTTTGCTATAAACCATTTTGGCCTTTTGAACTTGCTGTCCACCTCGGCCAAGACCTGTCATCTTAAAATCATTGATTTCTTCATTGACCTGACTCTCGAAAGTGGGCAAGTAGACACCAGAGACATTCTCCTGCTTAGCCTTGACGTGAAATCTGGCATTTTGGACACTCTCAATAACCTGGTACGAGATATTGTCACCCGTAGCATATTGGACCTCCGCCAAAGAGAATGCTGCTGTTTGCATGACGCGTCCCATTTTTCTTTTGGCATCGTCAATTCTTTGAGTGATGTCTCTAAATCTCTTAGTGAGGGCCTCCGACTTTCTTTTCAATAACGAGTGTCCTTGTTGTGCTCCTTTCAATTTACCCTTCATGACACCTAGAGTCATACGGGTAGGAAACACTTGTTCTCTATTCCCAGCACCTGACATTGTGGAGAACCGATTGAAGAATTGAAATTGCGCCGAATATCGTCGAGGTCGTGGACGATCGGAACGATCAAGGGTTTATCAGTTATTGGCTGTCGGATGTACGGGTGCAACGAAGTTCCGTGTCGACATGGCGCTACACATAGAATATTCAGGTCATGACGTGCCATTTATATATTCATCAGGAAAAGTATCAGAGTTAAGTGTATTCGCCTCTTACAAATATAATTCTTTTGTGCTTAATTCATGTCTCATCTTGTTCACTAGCTAGGTACTGGTAGGCTCTGAAAACTTGTACTTGCTCCCGCCGATGAAAGAGTAAATGGGATTTTGGACGAGACAGCAGACGACTTTGGTTTTATATTTATGTGTGTGTACGAGAGTTTCTAAAATGCGGTGGACAGGCCATCAGTCAGACAGCATCCATGTCAACTCAGCCCCTCGAAAAGCATTACTTGCATTCAGCAGACGGAGAACGTCTTAACACAAGTGAGGTGGGAGCAAAAAATTTGGGATGGAGTTCTTGATGAAATAGATGTGTTGACAGTTACGGCAGATCATTTTACCCTCAATAATCTGGGTCTCCATGAGAAAGCTGTGTAAATTTTTCAAAATTGCTTGATCATCCTCCATGATTGGATCTAAACCCTCTGGCTTAGTGGGTGGAAGAGAATCGTTGCCCAAATCCAGTGCAACCCCTAAGACAGCAGGCCAGTCTAATCTCTCCAACATATGTGTGATAAATTCCGGGTTATAGTCTTGTTCCTCTTGCACAAGTTGACACTCGGAGTATTGAAGTGGAAACGATTCAGTGGACGAGTCGCATGTCTTCACAGCGCACTTCACGAAGTTTGTCGTCAAAAATTTCATTTTTGGGGATGGTAACTTGTATTTAGAGTTTGGTTCAGCTCATCACTTGTCGTTATATTTATATACAGGATAATCATTACTAGGCCAAGGACTGACCCATCGAACTCACCGCACTCGAAGAGCTGGCAGTCTCATAATCGTGAACACTTGAGGATGACAGGGACTCTAATGATATGCCTTCGACGCGGCCTCTCGAAAACATAGGTTGAGGTACATTGGGATCTGTCAACTTCGCCTCAAGAGCTTGTAACTTCTCAGGAGTTACCTCTTTTCTTTCAGGACGCTTCGTAAGAACAGAAGCCAACCACGTACATCTCGATTTATCGCCCAGCTTCAAATAAGCGTTTCCCAAACATAGGAGTATATCCTCGTCTAGGCCTCTCACCAATGTCCTCGAGTCCACGTCAAACTCATTCTGAGTGTATGATTCTCTGGAATTCGTTGATTGTAGCTGGCTCAATAAGTAATTTTTCAACGCGGCGTCAATGAGATCTAATCTTTTTATCTGAGCACCCATACGAATTCCGTTTTTTATCACCTCAATTGGAAATTTTATGCTGGAACTTGTGTGCCTTGCGTTGATTCGTCTCAAGAAAGTGGGCAATTGTTGATTCAAGGATCTTGAGCTCTCAGTTTCGAATAGAGTGAAGAGAGCATTCAAAATCAGTTGATTATCTCTGAGGAAATGGTACTTTATCAAACAGTTAACCATCGAGGGATTGAGCTTAATTATTGTTTTCAACATCAAGATTTCACTCGATGATACATTCTTGGAATCTCCTAAAAAGCTGGATATGCTCTTAAATGAAGGCAAAGAGTTGTACACTAAAGTCTGGTACCTGAGTAGTCCTTGATCACCTAGGTTGTCTAGGAGATATGCAAAAATGGAATAGGATGGAATGTTTTTCCGGTTCTTCTTCAAACACTTGGCGAGTTCCAAAGCAAGTGATAGATGCTTATTGGGTTGTGAATCAATTTCATAATTGGTAAAAATGCTCTTGAAGTCCTCGAGATATTCATCGTCTGCGACAGAAGCGGAGGCACTGATAGGAGCAGGTGTCGCGGAAATAGCCTTGACACAATCAGAGTTCTCATAATTAAGCCATCTGCCCAGTTTAAAATTATGAAGCCATTTCCTCATAAATTCTATGCTCATGACGGAGTCCGAACCTTGAAAGTTCTGGGATAGAAGAGTGAAAATGTCTTCATTGATACGATTTGTGGAAGGAAGTAGACTTTTCACAAAATTTCTGAATTCTAGTAGATTTCGAAGAATTTCTTCTTTGTCCTTGTCATTTTTCATCGATGAGAAGAGGTTTTGATGGAACAAAGAGCTGTCTTTGGCGTTTGGGGGAATGGCGGACAAAGATTTCTTCAAGTTCAACTCTATCAAAAAATCCAGTACGAGCACATGAGAAAGGAATGCTAACAGATTACTCATGCTGAACGCGTAACTCTTGGGGAGTCGGTCCTCATGAAGCGAATCAATCTCGCTAGATGGAGAACTCCGAGGCTTATGGCTGGAAAACAATTTAGCAATATTGTCCCTATTGGATAAAGCCTCACCGAAAATGGTTCTGCGTTTGCGAAACGCTTCTGAGAGTTGTTGCTGATTGCTGAAATCCTTATGATGCCTGGCCGAAAGGTCGTTGGATCCAATAATATCCAGTGATGCCGAAGGTGAAACATCCTTTTTTTTGGTCTGAAACTCTTTTATTTCTTGCTGAACCTCTTCATTCTGGGTTTCTAGGGTGCTGATGGTTTTCTCAAAATTTTCCAACTCTTCCCGCAGCAGTTGTAGGCCTTCTATCCTTTCATCGCGCCTCCGGGTACTGAGAAGCTTCAAATGAATCAATACAACGACATTTGTTGCGAGGAATGTGAGATGCAGTGGACTTTTAATCAATTTATAAAATAAACGCAGTGATGGACTCTGGAGCAAGCTCAACGACGAGCGAGACGAGGTTCTTGGATTTCCGTCTGAAGCGAGCATATTTAGCCCCCGGGAAAGTCTTGTTCGATTCTTGTTACGTTCAACGTAAAGATTTATCATCAGAATACAGCCGCCAGTCAAGAGTTGGATCTGAATGCGAAGTCTTCATGAGACCACTTGAGTCTGGGACTGCATATACACACAAAAAGAAGAACTGTCGAAATGTAAGAAAAGACGTTTGAAATGTATTAAATCACTCTGGTAAGTGCATTTTCACTCTGCTCCAGTTCACCCAACAAAATATGGATTGACACTTATTACCAGTTCGTTGTAGTTATATGTCACGTGATGCTCACGATCGCTCTACATATGGAACAATGATCGAAACTTGACCACGTATCACCAATGAAGTTCGCCAGCATTTTAGCGCTAGTTATGGCGTCAACACCTGTCTTGTCAGCACCTAGTGCAGGCGGGGACGATGAGTTGAGTGCGGACCTCACTCAATTCAGTGTGAACTATTATGTGGAAGAATTTCCTGATGTACCTGCGGAGGAGGTCATTGAAGTATTTAATGAAGATTCCATTGTTGTGCACTACTCCATTGATAATGAGGAAGATGAACAGCTTTCCATTGTTGGAGTTGGCGGTGAGTTCCTCAATCCAATGACAGGAGAGGTGAGTGTCAATCTTACTTCTAATGCAGTTGGGCCCATTGTGGTTGACCCTAAGACAACTGCTGAGTTGCGTCAAAAAATCGACTTCGACGTCCAAGAGGGGAACTACATTCTCTCTCCAAATGTTTTCGTGGCATTTAAGGATAGTTTGAAGTCTATCAAAGCCAGAGGACAGGTCATTGTGGTGAAAGATGCTCCAATATCTATCTTCAACCCTCAGCTTTTGCTTTTGGAAATTATCTTGATTGGACTCGGTGGATCAATTGCTTACTATTACTTAACGTCAACTAAGGGTCTTGCCAAAAGAAAGTCCTCGAGATCTCAAAAAGCAACGCCTGTAACTGCTAGTGGATTCGATCCATCTTGGATTCCAAAGCATCATCACACCATAGACCAGAAAAGGAAGACAAGAAAAGCATATTGAATGCATTGAGTAAGTATGGCGAATTAGACGTTGAGTGTGAGTTCACGCATGCTTTTCTGTAAACGAAAGTAGATTATGATGCACTTCGCATGTTTCGCACATACACTATCTCGCTTCTCACCTACTAAGGCATCATCAATGAGATTGTATTGCAACGAAAATCCAAGAACATTCGTTGTTATCAGCAATGGCTATGCATTAGTTATCAGACACCCCTATCCGAGATACTCCCTGGCCGAAACTTCTCATCGTCATTTACATCATGAGAGGTCTAAATATAAGGACACTCGCAACGATAGTCACGCAGAGACCAAAGTTCTAGTGGAGTTATTGCGAAAAGATGAGTTAGACCTATCCTCGTTCGTCAATGTCGGAGGTAGTAAAACTAAATTCAATGGCTTTCTAGGTATTTTCAACTTGAAGGGTCTCGTTCATATCGGTTTGATTACGAAATATACCAAAGTTGCTTCGCCCCGCTTGAACGAAAACATCAACGTCATAAATGACGCTGAATTTTATTGTCTCAACAGCGATAAGTATGATTTCTGGGCTGGACGCTCAGTGGATGATGAACTCTACGATGGCCTTGACGATAACGATTCTGGAACAAACCGTTCACCCGCTGCATCTGTTCGCAAATTGCTATCCGAAGGTCATTTCTACTTCTCTAGAGACTTCAACGTCTCTTGCACGGTTCAGGAAAGAAGCCGTTCAAATTCTACAAATGGTTTTGGTGCAACCAATAATCCCTATTTTCAAAGATTTACGTGGAACACATACATGTTGGAAGGACTTCGAAATTTCCGAGACGTGTTGAATCCATTCGAGCAAAATCAGTTCGATAAGGCAGGCTTCTTTACAATCATTACCCGCGGATATGCGAAATCCATCAACATTAGTCTCAACAAAACGGAAGATGCTTTGATGACATTGATCTCGAAACAGTCTTGTGAAAGAAATGGCTCGTTATTTGGCGAAGGGGGCTGTGATAACAATGGCGAAGTTCCCAATTTTGTTGAGACTGAAATTATAGTTTTCACTGAGAACTACAGCTTTTCATATGTCATCATAAGAGGGAATGCACCTCTCTACTGGGAAGTCGAAAATCTGTTGTCAAATAACATCATTTTGCCGAGAACAAAAAAACTAAAGCTAACGAGATCACATGAAGCGTCGTCGCATGCTTTCAAAAGGCATTTCAATCTCTTGGCTGAACACTTCGGAGATGTTCATATTGTCAGCTGCCTTCTGCAAGACACTAGCTCTTACAAAGGGGAATTGGGTCAGCAATTCTACTCTCATTACAAAGATTTCACACGAGAGAGAGAAACTGATGCCCAAATCACAAAAAATGCTACAAGCGAAGACAAGAATGCCAGCCCATTTCGTTTAACATTCACCTCAATACCCCTTTCCAAAGCTTACATCAAGAAAGTTGGATATTCGCCGAGAAATCCAGTGGATATTGTCGGTCCGCTTACGAAATACATGGTCGATTTTGGCGCTATGTTTTACGATTCAAGAAAACATCTTTTTGTAGGTAAGCAATTGGGTGTTTTCCGCATCAACTCGTTCGACTCGCTATCGAAAGCCAACTTCATTTCCAAGGTTATCAGTCAAGAAGTGCTTGAGCTCGCATTTCGAGACATCGGGATTTCGATAAGCCGAGACGTTATGATACAACACTCGAATCTATGGTCAGAAAATAATGACTGTTTAAAAACTCTTACTTCAATTTATCTCAATTCACGAATGACAGAAGAGAAATCAAGCTCCAAGTCGCTCAAGCACCAACTCACAAAGAAATATTTGAATGTCATCCGTGACCCCAAGATTAATGAATATGCCATGCTTAAATTGTTGGGCAGGCTAAGCGACCAACAGAAAGTGAAACTCTTGAACCCTTTGCATCAGTATTTGAGCTTAGAGCTAAGAGAGCGTTCTGCCGAATACAGTAATAAGGAAGAAATTCGAATTTTCACCGCAACGTTCAACGTCAGTGGAACTGTGGGTGAAGACGAGAATTTGAAAGACCTAATATTTCCTCCAGCGAGCAAAAACACAGACTATGACTTGGTTTTCATCGGCTTCCAAGAAATCGTAGAACTTACTCCCGGCAAGATGATTTCTGTTAAGTCAGACAACTTCGTGAGTTGGGAGAAAAAGATCAAAGACATTCTTGACCACAATCATCCCACTCAGGAGAAATATGCATCACTCTGGGGATGGCAAATGGGAGGAATTGCAATATTATTATTCATTAAGGAAAGGCAGTTGGGCTATATATCCAATTTGGAAGGATCCATGAAAAAGACGGGGTTGGGGGGAATCAGTGCTAACAAAGGCGGCATCGCAGTAAGCTTTAATTACTCACGGTCCCTGTTCTGTTTAGTCTGTTCTCACTTGGCTGCTGGCTACAGCAATGTTGACGAACGTCACAATGATTACAAGACTTTGTCTAAGGGCCTCATGTTCGTGAAGCAAAAAAAGGTTCGGGATCATGATGCTGTAATTTGGTTGGGAGACTTCAACTATAGAATCAATTTACCAATCGATCGAGTGAAGAACTTGATACACGAGAAAAATTTTTCAATTTTGTTCGAGCATGATCAGCTCAACAAACAAATGGCAAATGGTGAAACCTTTCCGTTTTATGATGAAATGGAGATAAATTTCCCGCCAAGCTACAAATTTGATCACAACACAAGAAATTACGACACGTCAGAGAAGCAGAGAATACCGGCATGGACTGATAGAATTTTAAGCCTTTCAAAAGATAAAGTATTGAAACAAGAGCTTTATAATTGTGAAGAAAACATTTTATTCTCTGATCATCGACCCGTCTTTGCCATTTTCACCGCCGCTGTACAGATAGTGAACGAGCAAGCTAAAAGGGACATAACGCATGAGATATATGAAAGCTACTCCAAGGAGGTTGGTGATATCAATTCTTTGCTTACCGCTAGTGATGTGTCCAAATTCACGAAGGATTTCGGAGATGACAGCATGCCGGCTCCTAGTTCAGACACTAGCAAATGGTGGTTGGAGTCTGAGACTTCGGCAAAAATTACTATTCATGAACTAGACGGATCTGACGAGCCCGCGGTAAGTGACCCCGTTTTGATTAACCCCTTATCTTCTTCGAATCCGTTTACAAATTCTGAACATTCAGAATTCATTTCTCGCAATGCTCTCGCAAGATTGCTTGATGTTCGCAAAGAATAAATTTGTATAAAAATCATATACTTATGTTCAAAATTAGCTCATTTCTTCGACGATTCATGAGTGTTCGAAAGCATGTCTTCTTTTAGTTCTTTTCTGTTACTTTCGATATCATCTAGAATGGAGTCAATCTTCCCATCGAGGTCATCAAGCATTTTCTCTAATGCCAGTGCCTGGTCTTCTGCTTTTGAAATTTGATCGTATGCTTGTGCGATGTTTGTATTCTCCTCCGACATCAGTTACAGTGTTGTGAGTGATGATCGATAAGTCAAGAGCTTCCTCAATTCACCATGCAGTATCCTTTGTATCAGCCTTCGAAACCATAAGTCAGCACAGCGGCAAATAGCCCATTGAGAGCCGAGTTATTATCCACACAGCTTGGTGTGTCTCAATGAGTGGGTCTGAGTCGTAAAAAAGCAGTTTTTTTTTTATTAATTTCTTTCCCCACTTAAAATGATAAAAGGTTTTGTTTTCTATCAAAAGAAACGCGTGTCGGCACGTGTCACATTGGACAGCCGTGTATTATTAAAGTGCATAACAATGTGTCAAACAGCCTCGGGTATAGAAACAATCTTTACAGTTTTATCTCAAAAGCAGGCCGTGATTGCGGGCTTTTGAGAGCGAATCTTTCTCTTGAGCCACTTATTTCGGTATCATATATCAAGAATTGATCAGTTCCCCACATTTTGTATCATCCTTTAATTATTTCGGTGGCCCCACGGTAACCGCATCAACGCTCATAACCTCCGGACAGTTGCACGTTTCCAGCGCCGTTCTTAACTCGGAGTCCCCATTATAAAATGACAGCTTTTTACGCACATCAAGATGTCAAGCAATTTGAAAAAAAGGAATGTCAACTTCATCCATTGAAAAATCAAGTGCGGTGATTCACATCGGCTATGATGCTGAGGCCAGAAAGGGGAGGTTGCTAAAGAGAAGTTGGACTGACATCTTCACCATAATTTGCGCAGGGTTTGCGTTGATTTCTGACGGCTACCAAAATAATGTCATGACGATGTTGAATACTGTCTTTGCTCAACTTTATCCCAAAGATTTCGACACTGATATGAAAACTAGTGTTTCTAATGCCTCATTGGTGGGAACTATCTTTGGCCAAGTCATCATTGGAGTTATGGCTGATAAATTAAACCGCAAACAATCGATTATTATTGCAACATGCTTTTTGGTAATTGGAACTATTCTTTGTGCCGCTTCTCACGGTGCGTCAGTCAACGGAATGTTTTGGATGCTCATAATTTTCCGTGGAGTTACAGGTTTCGGTATTGGAGCCGAGTATCCATCGTGTTCCGTTTCTGCGAACGAAGCTGCGAACGAAAGTTTCAGAAGAAGAGGTAGAATATTTGTCCTTGTGACGAACTTACCTTTATCCTTTGGTGGACCCTTTGCATTGATAATCTTCTTGATCGTTTATCAAATTACGGGAGTGACAAATGGTCTATGGAGAACGTTGTTAGCTATCGGAGCATTCTGGCCGCTTTCGGTTTTCTTCTTCCGCTATAGAATGGCAACTTCTGAATTGTTCAAAAAGTCTGCGATTAGAAAGAATGTCCCCTACGTTTTGGCCTTCAAATACTACTGGAAAAGACTTTTGGGTACTTGCGTATGTTGGTTCCTCTATGATTTTGTCACCTTCCCGAACAGTATTTTCTCGGGAACAATCATCAAAGCCGTTTTGGACGGAAACTCTGATCTTGAGAGAGTTGCGGAGTGGAATTTGCTCTTGGGCGTTATCGCAATTCCTGGTGTGATTGTTGGCGCTTTCCTTTGTGATATAATCGGTCGCAGAAACACTTTAATAGCTGGATTTTGCGGATACATTGTGTTTGGCCTTATCATTGGTATTGCATTCGACAAAATCAGGAAAATTGTTCCTTTGTTCATTATCTTTTATGGATTAATGATGTCAATGGGTAATTTGGGACCAGGAGACATGATGGGCTTAACTTCTTCTGAGTCTTTTGCAACTCCAATCCGTGGAACATGCTACGGTATCTCTGCGGCAATTGGTAAAGTTGGTGCGGTTGTGGGAACAAAAACTTTTACTCCCATTCAAGAAGCCAAAGGTGAGGGTTGGACTTTCATCATTGCTGCAATTTGTGGTCTCTCCGGCGTTTTGGTGGCGTTTTTTTTCATTCCTCAGTTGAAAGACGACGATTTACTCAAAGAAGACGTGGAATTCAAGAACTACTTATTATCCAAAGGTTGGGTGGGTACATTTGGAGCAGAGGATGAAATTGTCGATGCCCACAGCTTGTTGGAGAATGGCGTTACGAAGCAGTCATATGAATACGAGCCTAAGAAGGATTAGTTTAGTGTTGTTTATCTGTATACTTTGAATTTGCATTACTTAATTAATAGTCAAAAAGTAACTTACGAGACGAAATAAAATTAATGAACATTTGTCAACTAGCGTAGACTCATAATTACACCTTCAAATTCTCCTCGTAATAAGGTGGTGGCGCAAGGTATTGAGCATTGCCCTTCTCATCAATCACAGTTTCATCACTTGAGCAATCAACCCCATTATCCAATGCCTTTCTCTTCTCAATCTCGGAAAGACCCATCACATCCTTAGCGACCCAAATATGAGGCTCCTCATCATTCACACACGGGTCATAGTATGCCTTCTTCTCAAACTCTGGGTTGTACTCGATGTAGTTGAAATAAGCGTCTGGCATACCATCACGCACCATTTCGAATGTGAGCGATTTTGGCTTGAAAAGGTGAGCGAAAAAGCCTCCGCTGGGTTTGCTCTCACCCTTGGCTTGAAGCTTATCAGAATATGCCCGCTTCTTGTCCAATTTTTCTTCGCTACCGATTGTAGTGTTGAGATCGGATTCATTTCTGTCTGGTAAAACTTGATCTTTATGAGTTTCGGACAAGCCCAATTGATTACCTCCTTGCCAATAGTACTCTCCCTCAGACTTTATTTCCTTCAAACCTTGATCATACATTGGGTATTGGAAAGTGCGGTCTCCAGAAGCGTACTTAAGAGCTGAAATGGGAACAGTCTCGAAAAGTGGTAAGAACTTCCTTTTGAAGTAGATATGACAGGCAGCCGTAACTGCAACCCACACACCCTCCAATGCAACACATGCCCAATTCTTTCCGAAGACAAACAATGCGACCAAAAGAACTTCTGATAAGTAAATTGCCACAAACAATTGGAACATTGCTAACGGGTAATTTCTTCCACGTGCATCCGTCACATTTGGCTTCATAACATGAATAAGATTGTAAATGAAGGCAACAAAGATCAAAAAGAAAGTGATCATTGAGAATCCGAGAATCAAGGGTGCAATGATAGCATAGCCGAGCGCAATCATGGAAACTAGTTGAAACTTAGGGTAGAGGGTAGACATGTCTGGTTGGCCCAAGCTGATGTAACGGTTCCACTTCGATCTTGGTGTTTTGTCCAAAATTCTTCCAAGAACTTGAGACAAGATCAAAGCAACAATTTGGAGCACTGCTCCTGCCGAGAAGGTCAATCCGTACAAACAAAGGTACGAAATGTAAAAATTGGAAGCCTTTGGCAATTTGGTTGCCAACAATGTCAAAGCACTCAGAGGGTTAGAGATGATGGATTGAATAGAACTGATGGCAGCAGAAGCCAATGTAACAACGAAAAATGCATTCACCACTTGGAACGCATAGAACCAGTTTTGACAATAAGTATTCACTTGTTGAACAGTGATACAACCGCTAATTTTACCCATCTTCTTAATGAATGGAGGAACCAAAGACATTAAGATAGCCAACGCAACGGTTGGTAGCAAAGATGTGATGATACCAAGTAGTTTATCAGGCATGTTGTTGATGAACTTGAGGAATGTAAGCTTTTCCGTAATAAAATTGATGTTTGAGATTGCACCAACAACTGCCATTGGAATACACCAGAATATAATCGTCAAAGTAAGTATAGTGGTGACAATGATCTTCTTAACTCTTCTCTTGCTTTTAGTGAGACTCAAGTTCTCCCAAATTACGTCATCGGGACTAACTCCGATAATTTTGCCTGCCTTGCGAAGCTTATCATGATATGGAAGTGCTTGGTATGCTTTCTGCATTTCGAGCTGGGTAGGGAATTCAATGAACACCGAGTTAAGCTGGGGGTTAGCGTTGTGTTCTAATTGGGATTTCTTGATCTCACGATTGAGTTCGCCCAATCTCTCCACACAGTAATCCAAAGTATCGACTTTCTTTCCGATTAAAAATTTAACCTTGTGAGTTGGTCTCTTTTTACCATCTTTCAAGTACTTGTTCAACTCATCTTGAGGTTCTGGTGCGGGAGTCCCCTTCTTTTCGCATTTCATGCGCATCTTGTTTGCTTTGAGAATCACGCCGTTTACTGCACCTTCGTACTTCTTGGAAAGCTTCGTTCTTTCCTTGACTTTCTCTGAGAGCTCCTTACAGTCTCTTGCATACCATACATTTGTTGATGTAGGGAAGTGCTCTCTCAATTTCAGCTCTTCGAGTGTGCTATCTGGAATCTCGGTCAAGAGCATTGTTCTCGAGGACAAGAGGGAATCATAAAGTGGAGTAGTTTGCAATGCATGTCTAAAGGTGGTGTAGTACACAAGTTCACGGTAAATGACAAAGAGCACAACTCCAAAAAATGCCCAAGACACAAACACATGGGCATAATATCTGTTCTTGCTCTTGACATTACCATAAGTCAAGATGTCCAATTGCTTGAGTCCATTGGAGTTCGTAGCATTAACTGGGAAGAGAATTGGCCAGGTGATGATACATCCGAGAAGTGAGACACCGGCAAAGATCGATAAATACCGAAGGAAAAAGAATCCATCGGCTCCGGCTTGTTGCACCAAAAACGATTGAGGCTTTTTTATCAAGAACGTTGCCCAAGCCAAGAATCCTCGTGGACTCTCTCCTGGCTTCAAATTTTGCGGGACTGTTTCGACAGTGTTCCTGGGTTCGTAAACTCTTTGTTGACGCTTTCTGAAATATACAAAAAGTGAGAGAAAAACAATGAAGATAACAAAATTGGGAATCAATGACGACAAGAGCTGCGACGCCGACGTCGAAGAAGTCAGAGATGAAGCCATTGTGATTTCTCGTGGGTACTTGAAAGAGGCACGGCGGAAGTTGTCTTTAAATCCTCAACCCGTGAGATGACCGCAAGGACCTGCAGAGCGATGCACACACATTCCCATGCATCTCAGGAACGGTGCCGAACATAGCAATCCAGCAACAACAAGCCTCTTGTATACACTACAGTCGCGCTTGAATACTGTGTTGTAATCCCGAACATGCATGGAAAGAAAGAATATGCATCTTCGCTGACATCAAGAGTCTGCCCGTGCGCTTGACTCCGTTTCGTTCACCGAGGATTGTTAGAACTAACATGTGACATCACTTCGATGCAATTGCCGATGAGCACAGGTTCTGTATCAAGCGCGCAAGATGATTGTCAGAGGCGCAGAAAGCTCTTCATGATCCTTACGAAGTGAGGAGGTTTTAACTAGTTGCATTTCGATAAAATTATTATTCTTAATATAATATCTGAGCAGTCATTTTAGTAAAAAAGTTCTTCTTTTTTCTGTCCGTTACTTTTTTCGTGTTCATTCGCGACAAGCCTCCCGGGGCTGAGTAGTTTTCTCGTGCATAACACGCAAGAATTGAAATTATGGATAATGAGCATCAACACTGTGGTACCTTAAGAGCTCCCCGGGGGAGGGCCAGCTGGTCTCTGCCATGACATATCCGAACCTGTCGTCGATGTGCGCTGGGGTGGACCCGTTGGTCTTTCAAAATTGTGATTCTCGTCATTCACTGTACTATCCTGCGCATTGATGGAACTTATTGGGAAGCCATCAGTATTAGACGTGCTTCTATGATGAGCTGAATCGGGCATTGATGGACCCTTGGAGTTAGGGTTCGGGTGAAAATTTCCTTGTGCATCGTAATAGCCCATGTCGTTATCATTTGCTGTCTCTGTATATGTGGGGACATAAGCATTTGGCATATCTGCATCTCTTCTAATAGGTTGGTTGTACTGTCCCTGAGATTGAAAATATGACGGTGGTGTCATCCATCTAGTTCCATATATTGGCTGCATTCCTTGACGACTTCTGTTCTTGTTTATTCTCATGGTTCCGATGATGCAAATGATGATTATCAATATGAAAATAGCAAAAAAAGCCCATCTAGCTCCTCCTGTCCAGGAGTTGCTGTAGTATGATCTCGGGTGGTTTGAATATTCATAAATTATTGGCATTAGAGTCGAAATTTCTGTGTGTAAGAAGTAGGTATTTCACCAAGAGTAATATGAACTGAAAGTTTCCGTGTAGCGGTTGGCAATTCAAGGTTCGACGGCAATGATCATAAAGGATTGACTATATGCAGTTTTGTCTTGGTTTTATTTCTTGTACCCCGAGACAATTTTTGTGCATTGAAAGTCCAAATAACCATGGGTTGAGCAAAATTCTGCATTGTAAAATAACTGCTTTTGTATTCTCCTACCTGTCTTTGATCTTCAGCTTCAAATCTTCAGACTTATAGTGCCACCTTCGGCCTAATTTTGAATGCTCACAATTGTAATGTAACTGTAGGAAAAGAAATGAAATTGGAATTCTGTCACGCTTGAATAAGCGCCGAACTTTTGTTTCTCTTGAAATTTTCGACGTTATAAGATGGTCAAGTGACAAGTCAAAAGGCATTTGTGGAATATTTAGTCTCTCGCGTTTTTTGCAACAATGAAACATCGACTTTATTTACAAAGCTTAGAGAAATTCAAAAACCTAGAGACCAGCGGCCTAGCTTTCAGTTTGGAACAAGAGAATGTCGATCATGAATCCCCCCTCGTCAAGTTGGAACTCGTTTGGAATTCGTTCACCCAAGCTGTGCTTTCAAGCCATATCCAACACTTCTCAATAAAGCGAAGTTATAAATTGATTCCGGAAACAACAGTCTTTGAGATTGGCCAAACTAAACAACAAGCCAGAAAATATCTCAATATGGCCTTTATACTCAAAGCATTGATCAAGAATTTGAGGCAAGGTGGCGAGATGACAAAGAGAGACTTGTTCTACAAAAACGTCTCGATATTTCGTTGCCAAAGAAAGCTGGACTCATTATTGAGCTTTTTATCCAAGTCTTTAAACCTACACACTGCTAGGCAATTGCAAATAAAGCCATCACCCAAGGGCCTCATCTGGACTTCGCTCGATATCACAATCGATCAAGTCGATCGACCAAAGGAAGTGATACGGTGCGAGAAAACAACAATGATACCTTATTTGCATGAAAAGTGTCACCTAAAAACCAATCATCTTATTCATTATGTGTTAGTGTTCGAAAAAGAAGCCGTTTTTGAATCGTTTGTCTCCTATTTGCAACAGGTACGTGGAAGTATACACTTTGTTGTTATGACGGGGAAGGGGTTTCCCGATCAAACGACCAGATTTTTTTTGAATTTGTTGCACAGATCTGAAGCCCGAACCAAGTTTTTGATTTACGTTGATAGTGATATCTACGGCTTGAGAATTTTTTGGACCTATTTCTCAACTACTTTCTTCTCGGATAGAATTGAACTAGCCGGAACCTTCATGTTTGATAATGCAGCCGTACACCTGCCTATATGTTCTCGCGAATACAGCTTGTTGTGCAGCTTCATGCAGGAAATCACAGGCTCAAATGATGGAAATCTTCTTCCTCCATCAGCCGTCAAAAAATTACGGAGGGAAATAACCCGGGAATTGTTGATTGGCAAAAAATTCGAAATGAATGTAGTACTGGGAACCGATCGTTCTAAGGACTTGAATGGGTATATATGGAGCAAGATTCTTGCTTTAACAGGTGACTTAGCGTGATTGACTTATGTGCACCACCGATTACTTAAAGGAAAAATTCAACGAATTGTTGAATAATGGACTAACTCAAGAATTAAAACATGTCTTACAACACTCGTCAAATTGGTGCTGCAAACACCTTGGACTTCAAGGTTTACATTGAGCAAAATGGAAAGGTCGTGTCCCCATTTCACGATATCCCATTGTACGCTAATAAGGAGAAGACCATCCTTAACATGATCGTTGAGGTGCCAAGATGGACGAACGCTAAATTGGAAATCTCGAAGGAGCAAAAGTTGAACCCAATTATCCAGGACACGAAAAAGGGCAAATTGAGATTTGTGAGAAATTGCTTCCCTCATCATGGTTACATTCATAACTACGGTGCTTTCCCCCAAACCTGGGAAGACCCAAACCAAACTCACCCAGAAACCAAAGCTAAGGGTGATAACGATCCTTTGGATGTTTGTGAGATTGGCGAGCAAGTCGCCACTGTTGGTCAAGTCAAGCAAGTGAAGGTCTTGGGTGTTATGGCTTTGTTGGATGAGGGTGAAACTGACTGGAAGGTTATTGTCATTGATGTCAACGACCCCTTGGCTGCAAAACTCAATGACATCGAAGATGTGGAGACCCATTTGCCAGGCTTGTTGAGAGCTACCAATGAGTGGTTCA
The DNA here is from genome assembly GCA_002893725.1 of Metschnikowia torresii. Lineage (NCBI taxonomy): Eukaryota > Fungi > Ascomycota > Pichiomycetes > Serinales > Metschnikowiaceae > Metschnikowia > Metschnikowia torresii. The sequence goes on along the minus strand of NXHD01000003.1, from coordinate 1,241,796 downwards.
GAATCTACAAAATTCCCGACGGAAAGCCAGAGAATCAATTCGCCTTCTCTGGTGAGTGTAAGAACAAGAAGTACGCTGATGAAGTTATCGCTGAGTGTGCTGAGGCTTGGGACAAATTGATTAAGGGCGCCTCTCCATCTGGTGAAATTGACTTGACTAACACCACCGTGTCAACTTCTGCTTCTTACAATGCCAACACCGAAGTTCCAGAGGCCAACCCACTTCCAGCTGCCCCAATCGACAAGTCCATTGACAAGTGGTTTTTCATTTCGGGAGCACACTGATTGAAGTAGCTATGTAAAAGGATTTTATCAATGCTAGTCTTTATTATACTAAACTTGCTTATAACGTAATTGCTCGGTTGACAGACCTCGTGACCCATGACTTAAATATCGCGCGTAAGCTACGTGGGGAACTGGTTCTGACAATGGATCTCAGTAAAAATGTATCAGATGTTTGTCATGAAAGCGAATGTGGTCTCGTGGAAATAGAAGAGTTTCTGGTAAAGCATGGAATTTCCCTGATAGAATTGTTGAACTATTACAAATATAAACACAATGGAATACACCAATTAGTCTCTAGAACGGGCGAAGATGTCATCGCATGCAAAGCCATCATGAATGGCCTCAAAAAACAAATGGAGGTTGGGCATAAAGGATCAAATGCTTCGGGAATCGTGCGTAAGCTTCTGACTGGGTTTCCACTTCTAGACTCAATTTTTATGGGCGGTTTACCATCGGGAGAGATTACGGAGATATTCGGCGCAAGCGGGTCCGGAAAATCTCAGTTCCTTATGTCGCTAGCATCTAACATTCGGACAAGCAAGTCAAACTCCGATGGGAAGTTCCTTTTTATCTCCACAGAGGCACACCTAGAGACGAGACGGTTCCTAGAATTGAGTGGCGATGCTGCAATACTAGATGATACATCTTATATTTACTGTCATGACTTAGAAAGCCTCGATCATATCCTCTTCACGCAACTCGAGGCAATAATTGAAAAAGAACAGGGAAGCAGTTTGCCTTTTAGAGCTATATTCATTGATAGCATTAGTCACCACTTGCGACTGAACGAAGCTAATGTTGACACAATTCTGTATTTGTGTCGCTTCTTGGAAGAGCAAGAGGATATTCTCATGAAGTCAAGTTTTTACCAGACTTTGAAACCTAGTATATCTTATCTCCGAAATAAGTACTTCAGAGCAGACCAATCCTTTAAATTTCGAAGTGCAAGGAAAGGCTACATTTACATTATTTATAAGCACCTAGCTCGTCTCGCAAGAAAATTCAATATTGCAGTCATAGTCACAAATCAAGTGAGTGAATTTGTCAGTGATGAACCAGGAGACATCCCGAGTCTAAAAAGATATGACCCATTGGAGCTAAGGCGTCAAACGTGTCATTTTTCAGGTTGGGAGTATGCAAAGAATCAAGCGGTGGGACTAGAAAGTGCGAATGAACCATTTCCAAATTTATCTTTCGAGCAAGACGGATTGGTGCAGCATACTAACGAGACTGGAGTCTGTTCTCCAAGACCAGTGGTGCCAGCCCTAGGCTATACATGGAGCAAGCTTATTACTCGGAGAGTCTTGCTTTGGAAATCATATCAGACGAATTCGGCGGTAGAGGTTACGCCTACTGTACCAGCTTCAGGAGAAACGCAAGTTCAAAAGAACAACTTACACCAGCCTCCGAGACGATTCATGCGCGTTGTCTCTCTGCTCCTACCAAGCCACGAGGCGGCCAGTATCGAGTTTGTCATTACACAGGACTCAATCAGAGAAAACTCACGTGACTGAATTGTCCAGTTCAAGGATGTCGGTACACACGATAGGAAGACGAAGGCCAATATGAAAGTACGTCAAAATAGTAGCTCATAAACGACCACAGCTAACCAGACAAGTTTATAGATGAAGTGGACATAGAGCTCGTAAATCAAGAGCTCAATTTTCACTCTATGGATAATAATCTCATAATTAAGGGGGGATGTGACTTGTTTACTACTAAAGCAATTGGCTCTGATAGAAAATTATTCAAGACCATAGACAAACACTTGGACCAGATATTAGAAGATCATCAGCTATCACAATCCTTGGATCGAGAGCGCAAGCAATCCATTCACTCCCTCTTTGGAAATAGTGTTTCTCCTCGCCAACTGTTTTCTAGCAGAAGAGGCAGTGCCATCAATGACTCTGATAGAGATCGAGGGTCTAGCTCTAACCTGATCAACTTCGAAAAGACTGATATTTTAAATTCTGCTCATCGTGAATCTCAACTTTCGCTGTCGATGATAGATGAAACCTCTCGGGAATACGCTGTTGATGAATCTCCATTCGGTCCTTTGAAAAACACTTCCACCAGAAAAACTTTTGCCTACCTTATTGCCATTCTTAACACAACATATCCTGATCATGATTTCTCGAATTTGCAACCTTCAACAGAGAATTTTCACAAAGTCGAGTCCTCAGATACGTTAATCAACCGTTTCAACAGCATTATGATTTCTCTCGGCAAACGAGAAGATCTCTTAACCTGGATTTGGGATACCATTAATGTCTATATGGACGTTATCAGCGTCAAGTCGCCTATTAATGGAAGCACTTCCAGAAAGAATAGCTTCACTAACGGGCTATCAGGATCTCCTCAAGCAATAGATTCATTGGTCTCTGAAGACAACGCTTGCAAAATTTATGAATTTCAGCCTTCGGATCAATCCATACTAGAAGATCTCAACTATCCACATCAAACAATGTGGTCTAACTACTGGTTTATCTACAACAAGAAGAAAAAACGGGTTTGCTTCTTATATCTCACAGCTATAAACCGCAGTCCGAGATCGCAATCAAACATGAGAAAAATTCCTATTGAAGATCATCTGGATGGTGTTCAAAAGAAAGAGCCGGTTAACGATGAGGAACTTTCTGAAGATGATTTCATGAATGAAGAGACAGATGAGCAAATGAACATGACTGATAGCGGAGACGATGTGATCGGAGACATGGAGATGTGAGAATTCGTGTAAATATATGGTATTAAAGTGAACCAATCGTATTAGAGTAAAATGTTTGCAATTTGATATCAAGTGGCCTTTTTCTCATGATGAGGTGGAAACCACATTTGAAGCCTAAGAGTCAGTCATTAAGAGGATTCTCTTTTGCTGAAAACACATCCTATTCTAAGCAGTCAGCTTTTTTGCCCTTGGTATAAAAAATATTTTCGAGCATGTTGAAGCGTTATGTCTTTTGAATTGGTAGTAGTAGGTACAAGAACCGTTCTTTTAATACGTTAAGTAGTCGAAATTTATCGTGCCATTGGCAAACTGTCTATTGGGGATACAGCCTTTATTTTTTTCAAAGTGCTGCTTCAAATGCCAAACCAATAAATCGTCCGAACTACCAAGCCTGTATTGCTCGAGATGAGAATTGAGGGCTCATCTCGTGGCTCTACATCTGCATTTGCAGGTAGTCAAAAAGACTATCAAACCTTTAGCGGCACATCTTACTTTTCAAATTCCCTTTACATCGCATTAAGAATTGCAATTTCGCCAGTACTTACGTAAGCTGTGATGTTTTGAAAGAAATGACGATCGCCGTAAGAGCAGGATGTGGAGAGAAGAAAGTCACGATTTGTGCTTGACAGCGATATTGACCCCATAATTATGTTAGAAGAGGTTGAAGTTTGTATCTGTGCGTCGTGAGAAGAACAAGAAGAAACGTGAAGCTATAGAAAAACAAATCATGGAAACTTCTTCGGATGATGAGGAGGCGCAGGTCGACTGGAAAGACATGGTTTGCCAAAACAAGAAACAAAAGAAGGACACTGGCATGCAGGGATCTTTTGATGATTTGTAAATTAATTATACAGCCGTTCTGTACGTCGCCGATCTTATTCCATCGTAGGCAAGCAAATTATCTAGCGGAATGTACTGTTTCGTCACAATTTTAAGAAGCTTTTAACCACTTATTCCACCAATGACGCTCGAGAGATTATGGTATGATGTGGTATCGTGTGTGTGGATCTTTAAAAGGACATACCGAGAGATAGAAAGTTGGGGCCTATGAACGGAAAAAAAATAAATTGGTCAGAGATATTGAAGGTTATATACTATGCCGTATAAAAAGAACGGTTGAACAGTAAAAGCAAACAATTTAGTAGGCTCATATTTTGTCGGACCCTAGTCTGAGCGTTTGGGTTGACACTAGAGTTTTCTGTGACCAGTTAAGAGGCAATTCCAAAATTTGGGGAATGAAATGTTTGATAGTCGCTTCTGCAGCCTAAATTTGTGGACAATGATCTACAGGAGGAATTAAGAGTTGCTCCACCAAACTTCTACGCAATGGTTTTGTCTCTTGTCGGACTGCGTCTCGCCAAATGCACAAACGGGTTGCTATGCGAAGGTTATCACAATTGAAACCGTACGTGGTGGTAGCTCTTTTAACATCAGGGCAGGCATGCGAAAGGTACGTTTACTCTAGTTGCGCTACGATAGCTTGTTATGAAAAGAATTCATTGTCGTGAACTACCTACCCCGCTTTTTCATTTCCAGTTAACTTGAAAAATGAATTTCAAGTGTGTATGGATTGTCCAGAAACAATATCATTGTTGTTAGCTGCGTATAGGGTTGATGTAGCTTTTGACTGTAAATAAATAGAACCCGAAGCGAAACTGACTGCAAAAATGTTTTCTTCAATACCGCTAGCCGGAGACTGCCTTTTTTGTGGGTTTTGTTGCTTTTATATGTTCTAAGGACAGTAGCTTTTTGGAAAAACTTATAGGTTCCTAATGTACGCGCTATTCTGACAAGCGCTTCGTGTCCGTTTGATCGAACATATTTGCGCAGTGCTCATTTGTTAGTCAAAGGGATTTGGCGTTTGATGATGTTGGTATAGTTTGGTTTCAATCATGGTGTAAAGTAATGAATGTTGTTAGGTATCCGTTGAGTTATTGTAAATTCTTGGAGAGCTAATTCGGTTGGAGTTTGATGTTTCCCGGACATTCTTCTTACGAGCTATTTCGTAGCCCGGGCACTGTGCCTATTGCAAATGAGACAAATTACGTGAGTTGCGTATTTAGCTCAATGTGATTACAGCAACGAAAACTGAAGTCGCATCCGACTAAGTGAACTTAATCAGTTTGGGACGAATTATGTGTAATCTGATAATTGAACTGTTTGCATCTTTAGAGTAAGCGCTGTTCCATCATTTTTTGTTCCAGTATGAACAATGAATCCTGGCTGTCTACAATTATTTTGTTTTCAATTTGACACTCTTGAGTTTCGGCTGATTTACGGGTATTTTTGTGGACTAATATTTCGGGTTTCTAACCCTCAAAACTGTGAAATGTATTTACTTACCCGAGGTTGGGTCTCAAAAATTCTGCTGCATTGTTTGGGAAATAACGGGGACCCGTACACCATTTTATATCATGAAGCCATAATATGTATTACTCCTAGGAGTATGTTGAAGGGTACGACATTGTTGGGTCTCAGACGGAAGTTTGCAACTAGGTTGGCCTCTGAGCCTATTCACTTCCCAGGGCAACCTTCCAAGAAATCATTTTTCAATAAAAAGATCACGGCTGGTTTTTTCGTTTTCGGTTGCTACCTAGGTTTCAGCGAAATCCTCTTTGACGAATACGCTAAGTACACCGAGGTGCAAGATGAGCTTAACCATTACAAGTCTCTCCAATTTCAACTCAAAAAGCTTCCTTTGTATGAGAAATTGACTTACGGAGCTGATAGTAACAAATGGGAAAAAATTCATTCATGGGAAAATTTGGACAGAAATGTTTTGCTAAGTTCCTTGAGAAGACAAAAGGCGACCAGCGGCGTTGATTCTGAGGGGGTTTTGAGACAATTAGCTTCTCCTGGAGCAGTTTCAATTGAACCAGTCATCTTCTTCAATAAAGAGAGTGGCGAGAGCATCACAATTGTTCACATGGGCTATAAGTTATGTGGATACCCATTCTTGATACATGGTGGAATGATAGCGACATTGATGAATGAAACTTTTAAAAGAAACGCTTACTTCCTGAATAGTTCATCAGATGTGAAAGAAAACTATATGGTTGAGTCACTCAAAGTGACCTATAAGCAGCCTACAGTGGCGAATCAATTTCTCGTTGTGCGAATTCAAGCCATAAATGATTGTTCTCAAAATGATTGTTCTCAAGGCAATGAGAAGTGGGTCATGAAAAGCCGGCTAGAATCTGCGGCAGGAAATTTATTAGTGGAAGGGAAAGCTGTTGTCCAGAGGACTGAACGTCACATTAACAGGACTTATCTATGAGCACTCGTCACGTGAGAGAAATACGCACCACAAATTTCATGGATCTGTAGTCTTATCGTCAAATGACCCAGACAAAATTAGAATATATTGATATAAATGACTTCAGTTCAGACCTGAAGCAAAATTTAGTGCCTCGTGAAGAGGAGATACAAGATGCCGCAATTGACATATGGCAAGAGCAAAGCAATCCTCATCAGCTCGAGACCAGTGATTTTTTTCATTTGATCAAAAATCAACATCCAGATTGGTACTTCTCGGAGCAAAGATTCAGCAACCTACTAAAATCTTCGGAAATTTTCGAGTTCCTCCAAAATGATAGAATCCTGTATGATCAGGAGATTAGTCCAGGCAGCGGACTGCAAAGAGAAATGCCATCAGATAAGATCACTGTCGATGACACGAACCATGGCAAAGGTTTGATTGCTGCCCGGGATATAGAAGAGGGTGAGTTGTTGTGGAAAGAATTACCAGCATTTGCTATTCCGCTATTATCCCATAATGATTTGATAGTATCTGGAAGAATTTGCTCGTTCTGTGGAAAAGTTGCCACCGAGACTGCGAAATCAAAGTCTAGTCAATACGTTATGAAAGGTCTAGATTGTGACTCATGTATGGAAAGATGGTGTTCCGAAAAGTGTAAAAGAGCAGGAATCGAGATGCATACCAATTTGAATCACTCCGGACGTGCCTCCAGAAGAATAATTGATCATGATGCCTTTGAGAAGTTACAAAGATACTGTGTCGATAAAAAATGGGACTCACTTTATGCAATAAGCCGGATTGTTCTCGAAATAGTCCTGGACCGAAGTGGTCAGAAAAAGATTTTTCTCAACACATTGGCACAAGTTTCGCAAGAAGCTAGGTATCAAGCCATGAGTAAGTTCGAGAACGAATTTGATTCATTCCTTGGGGGAGTCTCTCTTCTGAAGCAAGAGCAAGAGACTTTATGGAAAGAAGGGCATGAATTGTTCAAAACTGTATTTCCGGAACTTTCTTCTCATGAAAGGCAGTACTCTTATTTCTTGGTCTTGTTGGGGACCTATGGTATCAACAATTTTTTCTCCAATATCTACGAGGTACAATCTTGCTTGAATCATGATTGCTCACCTAATGTTCATGTTCACTTGAACCCTCAACAAGCCAACGAATTGAATGTGGTGGCTGCACGAAACATTTCAGCAGGGACTGAGTTATGCATGAGTTATGTCAACACGACTCACAGCGTTTTGAATAGACAGCAAGAACTACGGGTAAACTGGGGCTTTATTTGCGACTGTCATAGATGTACAGAAGAGTGGAAAGTGTTTGAGCGAAGAAAGTCAAATATTCCCTCGCAGAACATTTCAGAAATCCGACGATTCCTTTGCGAAATCCAAGGTGAGCTTGGTTCCGGCGAGGAAATGAAGATCCCTCTTTCCAGTAACAGAAGGCGAAGGAAGTCTGTGAGATTTGAGGAAAAAGTTTTGAAAGTAACAGAGAATTAAATACCTACGCCACGTCCAAATATCAGCTCGACTGCATGAAGCTCATCAATGCGCGATCTTGAGGTTCTGACCAGGTTAGTTCACTTGCGAGTATTTACATCCCGATGCATTACAACAAGCGTATCACTTCATTGTTTTTTTGGAGCATACTCGCTAATGTAAGATGACTATTAGGACGACGAAGCAAATTGTTAGAAGAACTATGAAAAGAGAGCTTTTGTCTTTGAAAAAGGACGACTTCGAAAGACAATCGAAAATCATCTTCGATAGGGTGATAACAAATGAAAAATTTATCAGAGCTCGTAGGGTAGGGCTTTTTATGAATATGCGCAATACTGAAGTGGATACGCTACCGTTGATAAAGCATTGTTTTTCGAAGGGAAAAGAGGTGTTTCTACCCAAATGTGGTGACAGCGGCTCTATGGAATTTCTTTGTGTTGAAAGTTTCGAAAAAGTCTTAAGCTTGGAAGCACGTGGTCCATATGGCATTAAAGAACCCGAGCAAGGAAAAAACGTTCTCTCTTTGGGGCCTTTTGACGTTGTAATTGTTCCAGGCGTAGCATTCACGCTTACCGGTCAACGTCTCGGGCATGGGGTGGGGTTTTATGACAAGTACTTAGAAAAATTGGCCACCAAGTACGGCAAGGTGCCATATTTGATCGCAATGGCATTTGAGCAACAAATAGTCGGCGAAATTCCGATGGAATATCATGATCGGAATGTTGATTGTGTAATTAGCTCGTTACCCTGAAATACCTAAACCATGTCATTTTGCTATTAATCCTATCATGCAATTTTCCAAAAGCCTCTCCGGGTTCACCCAACTATGATATTTGTTGAATAAAGCAGTCCCATCACGACCAGCACACTTCATTATCTCTTCAACACCTCCTGGGTGAAATCTTAAATAGGGGGTAATATTGTAGACTTTTCCGTTGATGGATGTCCAACAGTCATTCTTGGTTGAATGTTTGCGTAATTCCGATGCTTGCACTCGTACATACGGGGCAGGAGGGGTGGCTGCTTCGACTCCTCGAAGTTCATGCTGAGGTGTACAAGACGAGAGATGAGCCCAGTCTAGCGGCAGATGACCTGGCTCTAAAACAACTTTATTTCTTGAATTCCTTGCACTGGTGGGGGGTGAAAGGGATGAGCCTGTGGCTCTTTGGGCCAGATTATGTGAAGGAAACATAATTTGATTTCTGTCTTGAAGATGGGACAAAATCATGTACGATCACGTGATACTCTCGATGATATTCATGGTTGGTCTATATTGCTCTATATAACTTACTTTCTGCGATCAATTCTCTCGAAGTAAAGCATGTAGACACTCGCTGTTTCATACAACACAGCGGACTTCGAAGCCTCAGAGACTTGTGAATCACCGATTCGCCAGTAAGGATGCTTAATAATCGAAGGAATTTTCTTCATTTTCACGCGTGCCAGTTTTTTTGTCTCCTCTTCCTTGACCACATTCGAAAGTTGTTTTTCAATGTCTAGTGCTGATGGTGGATTGAAATACTCACCTTTATCAACGAGCACCTCCGCAGGCGTGGCTAAGCCTGAATCAATGATCTCTTGCAAATTCGCTTCAGCAGGATCCGCTTGTATAATTGAGGGGCGACGTCCCATCATCAGTGAAAACTTTCTTCGAAAATTGCTTCTTTCACTCTCGACCGTGTCATCCAGATTCATTGTAGAGTTTGAATTTGCTCTGCTTTTGCTGTCGCGATCACGCTCATCTAGCCCATCTAATTCGCGCAACAAATCATCATCTATCTCAGAAGAAAGTTTGATAATCTTCCCGTCGGGGTCCTTGACAAACAAGGGTTTCTTCTTATAGCACTCGTAATGCCCTTGAGTATGCGAGCCCTGATGTCTAATAATCGCTTTGAGTCGATATTTGTAGACGTTATTCTCGTTGAAATGGAATCTTCCGAAATGTTTTATCAAATTTTGTGACTGGTCCTTTGAGATTGGTGCTCTGTTGAGAGTATCTGGCCGCTTTGCGTATTCCACTTCCTCGGAACTTTGGGCTGAGGAAGATAATATAGAAGAGGAGTCAGAATTGTTATCAGCAATAGAGTCTTCCAGAGGGCTATCAGTGTCAGTATCGGTTTCATCATCTTCGCCGCCCTTTTCGTCGACATCCTCATTTTGTGCATCTTCATCTTCCATGTCGTTCACATCCGTCGTCAAAACTCGGGAGTTGGTGATATGATTGAGCTCACTCAGAGCACTCTCCTGAATCTTTTGCAAATCCTCAAGATAGCTCTCATCGATTGATAAAGTTAGCTTATCGCTAAAGCTTACTCTGCAAGGGTTACGCGATACCGTCACGCCATTGAAAGCTGATCTTGATAAATGAATTCCAAACACTTTTGGCGGCTTAAGAATTCTCGTTTTGCGATATACTGTTGAAGTCACTTGCAGGAGATTGATACCAAATTTGTTGTAGTCTTTAATGAATGTTTCAAGCTCGTCGCTCAAGTCTTCATTGATAAATAAGTGATCATCTTCATTCAAAGTCAATAATTCTTTGATGACCTTTTGATCTTGAAAACTGCCACCCTCTTCATTGCTTGATCCTCTTTCTGCGTTAGCGAGTTCTGTCAATCGACACTTCAAGCAATGGTAATCGTTGATGGTCTCCGATTCATTTTCATCCAACAAGCTTTCCAAATCTGTACAAGATTCTTGTGGTGGATGTAATGTAAGCATTAAAAAGGGACTGATGCTTGGTTTCGACGTGTGAGCACACTTCAAACACTTCATTTGAGAAAGTACCAATCCACCGAAAGGTAATTCTGGAAAATAGATTTCCCGTAAAGCATCTGCAAATCCAGAGTCTATTTCCAGGGACATCTTGATCTTTTCTAGAATTTTGGCACACAAGTGGTTCTCAGCTTCAAGAGTTTCGGTTATGAGTTGGGTTAACTCATGAGCATCATGCTGAGATCTCGAAATTTTAGCATTGTAGATTCTTTCGATCTCATGCAAGAACGTCCAAACGGAGATGGTGCGTGTTGCCATTCTTGTTTCCTGTAATTTCTGGACAATTCTAGCAAGAGCAACATGCAAAGTTATTTTGAATAACTCAGTCGTATTCGAGTTCTTTGAAATCAGGTTTTGGTTGAATCTTGTATTCGCGAGCAGGGAAAAAGAATTTGAGGGTACCGAGCGGTTCAAATCCATTTGAAACTTGTCAAGCAATTGGTTGACATGATTATATGTTTCTATCATTGAATTCAAATAGTTGGTGAGACCCGGTAAAGATGAAAACGCTTGAACTGTTGAATTGGCGAAACAATCATTACGAAAATTGATGAGGCCCGTTGTACACTTATCTGGTCTCTTCGAAAACATGACCTCTTTTTTTCTATGGATGTTCGTAACCGTTGGGAAGAGAATCCAAGTTGCAATGAGACTAAATACAAAACTGAAGGCAGACTTTTTGTAACAATTGCAGAAAGCAAAAAGCTTTGATATCAATGAATTACTCTTGTTGGCAAAAGCTGGTTCAAGAAAGTTTCGGATGTGAGTATTGTCTCGGGAAAGAGTTCCGAAATATGACATAAGGATTGTTACGAGATTGGTGGCGGATAAAAGACCGCGAATTCGCGCTATGTGCCGCCCTTAATTCTACCCACTGTCACTCATATCGCGGTCTCGAAGCTCGGAGCATATACTGACTTGACACGAAAGATGAAATTTTCACACTCTCTTCAGTTTAACGCTGTTCCAGAATGGTCCTCCAAGTATATATCATATACAACTTTGAAAAAGCTCATCTATTCACTTCAACGAGAGTCTGTTCGAAGACAAGGCCAGGTCCAAGATTTGGAGTCCTCCCACTTGATATCGAATGCAGACACACCACGGGGCGATCCAGACGAAATTTTTACATCTGCCCTTGACTCTGAGCTCGCTAAAATCGAACAATTCTATGAATCTCAAGAGGCCTCAGTGTTTGAAAGTATTGATGAATTGATCAAAGATATAAACTTATTCGAGAATGATTTAGAAAATAGTGGGTATGGTGATAACGAGCTCCAATTCAGCAAAATCAGTCAAAATTCTGGTAAGCGACTGGCTAAGAGTGTGACGGAGGTCCCTCTCACAGAAGAGAATGCTCCTCAGAATACAGATCCGGATACGGAATTTACGCAAGATGATCAAGAGGCAGAGGACGATGATATTGAGGAGCCTTATAGAGGAAATGTGACAGTCGGACACTCGGGATTGAAAAGGCAAAAGTCAGTGGACGATCATTTGAAATCTCCGGTTTTTTCAGCTTGGAGCGTCAACTTAAACTCCAATATCTTGCCACCACAATTGGTTCTTCTCTCCGAAACCCGAGTGATTTTGAGGAAACGATTAATTAGCCTTTACACAACTTTGTCTGAGCTTAAGAGTTACATAGAGTTGAATCAGACCGGATTCAAAAAAGCTTTAAAAAAGTATGACAAAAGTTTGGGTCTGAATCTCAAGGAAACGTATTTGGCGAAGCTTCCTCAAGAATACGTCTTCAGACCTTCAACAATTGAAAATGTGAGGTCAAGAATTCTGTCATTAGTGGACTTATTTGCATTGATATGCAATCACACTGATTTGGAAGCTGCAAAGGCTGAACTCTCCGTGCATCTTAGGGATCATGTTGTTTGGGAAAGAAATACTGTTTGGAGAGATATGATAGGTTTAGAGAGGAAATCTCAAGCAGTGAACTCAAATTTGACAGACAAGTCAACCACTAATTCCAAGACTGCCCTCACGGCATCGAGTTTCAATGTGTCTTTTAGAAATCAGACACTAGTTAAATTGATTCTCATCAGTGGATTGACAATTCTCTTGCTCAACGTTTCTCCTTTCCAAGACATTGCTCAGAGAAACTGTTTTGCGCTTCTCGTTTGCGCATCTATGCTATGGGCTTCGGAAGCAATTCCACTTTTCGTTACTTCTTTATTGATCCCGTTGCTTATCGTTAATTTGGATGTCTTGAAATATCCTGATGGATCGACAATGACAACAACAGACTCTTCAAAATATATCCTTTCAACTATGTGGAATTCTGTCATTTTACTTCTTCTTGGGGGCTTCACACTCGCTGCATCCTTGACAAAGTTCAATATCGCCAAATTGATTTCGACATGGGTTTTATCTAAAGCAGGCACAAATCCTTCCACAGTATTGTTGACAATTATGAGTATCGCTCTCTTTGCATCAATGTGGGTATCAAATGTCGCCGCTCCTGTGTTATGCTTCTCATTAATTCAACCATTACTTCGGACATTACCCAAAGACTCGAAATTCATCGATGCACTCATATTGGGCATAGCATTAGCTTCGAATGTGGGCGGTATGGCTTCTCCAATAGCCTCTCCTCAAAACATGATAGCTATTATAGCCATGGACCCACCGCCATCATGGGGACAATGGTTTGTTATTGCACTTCCAGTTTGTATTTTGTCACTCATTTTTATTTGGATGTTTCTTTTGTTGACTTTTAAATGCAATACAGGAAATACAAAATTAGCTTCAATCAGGATGATTGATGACAAATTCAGCGCAGTGCAATGGTATATTGTGATCGTATCCATTTCCACGATCTTATTGTGGTGCTTCGCGTCTAAGCTAGAGGGCGTGTTTGGTGAAATGGGAATCATTGCTCTCATACCGATTGTTTTATTCTTTGGACCTAGACTATTGACAACTGATGACTTCAACAATTATCCTTGGAATATCGTGATTTTGGCTATGGGTGGAACGGCTCTCGGAAAAGCGGTCGCTTCATCGGGTTTGTTGTCAACAATCGCTAAAGAAATTCAAGAAGAGGTGGAGAATTTCTCTTTATTCGGAGTAACTTTGACTTTTGGCTTGCTCATCTTGATTATGGCAACTTTCGTGAGCCATACCGTTGCGGCACTCATTGTGATACCTCTTGTCTCTGAGATAGGCAACAGCATGAAAGAACCTCATCCAAGGTTGCTTATTATGGCCAGCGCCTTGATGTGCTCTGCTGCCATGGGCTTACCAACATCGGGTTTTCCGAACGTCACAGCGATTTGCATGACAGACGAATTTGGTGAACCTTATTTGACTGTCAACACTTTCATAACTCGAGGAGTTCCAAGCTCTGTGATTGCTTACGCAATTATTGTGACCGTTGGTTATGGCACATTGAAGATCATTAATTTTTGATACAGTTGCACGTTTAATTTCTACAAGCAAAATTGCAGTTAAATTATTCCGTACTTTTCAATTCCCTCATTTATAAAAAAATCAATTTCAGTCATTAGAGTCGAATTAACATCAAGCTACCCTATAGCTATAGGTTCTCCTTGTTGTAACCTTGAGAGACCACCCTTATCTAAGTCCGCAGATGCACCACAAATGCTGCACTTCAAACGCTTCGAGAAATGAAACGGTATGACAGGAATGAAAAAAAGGGTCACCCAGTTGCTTGTTCTCCTAGCAGAGGCAGATTGATTGTGGCATCGACCACAATAACAAGCCACATTACTTTCTTTACCCAATGGTTTATTGTATTCGCGAACTAAAATGTTAGTTGAGACTCAATTATATTTCTGAACGAAAAACTCACACCCTATCAAGAAGAAGCAAAAGTCCATGTCGAGAGGGTAGATGAAAAGAAGGTGGACAATCTATTCGCAACGATAGCAAGTGTGGGCATGCAAGAGGGACTCACATGCGCGATCGACCGTTGTGATCACGACAATCGCAAGATGAAAACTTAATGGGGAAAATCTGTATCTATGATAGAAAAGCGGTCACGCAAATGGGAAAATGTTGATAACTAAGCGAAAAGTGTCTTCATTATGCCTTCGAGTTTTTCATCATTGGCTCCAAGCATATAGTTTGTGCAAAAATATTAGTAGGTCACAGGATAAAGTACTCCAGTGAAGCGCATTGCTACACTTATGGCTTTTGAATCCTCAATAGGTCGAGTACTGGAGCATTGGCAAATTTTTTGGCGAAGAAACTGAAAACAGATTTTTAGTCCCAATTTACAAATTCTCATGATCATGAGACTTGGCGCGCTTAAGTGCGCGATTACGCACTTAGTTCCTCTACCATAGTTGACATATGTTCTTTAAACAATTACAAATCAGCTACAGTGTGTGGATTCTCGCACATATTTTGAGTGTTTCATCATACTTAATTCACCAAGCTGAGTATATATGCAACAGTAAGTACTTCATGCGGACGCACGATATATCAATTCTATGTCAAATTCTTGCCCTCATGATTGTCCTCAAGACAAAATCCAAAGGCTTCGATTCAGTCAACTTCTCCAATTTGAAAGACCCCGATGTACAGTATCTAATGTTTGCGTCCAATCTTTATGTTTCAACCCCGGCGAATTTTCCTCGGGAGAAAGCATTGATACCTCTTATGACATATTCTGCGTTTCATTTGGCAATATTCTTACAAGATACTATCTTAGAGATTTTGCCTCTCTCACTCCAGAGACAAGCTATGTTAAGTGACAAAATTGATAAATTCCTACGCGATAACCATGAAAAAGCTCTCTATTTCACATCCTTATGTGAAATTTGGCTCATGATAGACATTGTATTGGGCGTAATTCGAAATCATCACGATTGGAGTTTGAAGTTGAGCTGTGCTTCCATAAGTTTCATTTCTCCATCCACATTGATGATTTTTCTACTTCTTAGGTATGAAAATTCTGATTATTTCAAGGCATGCTGTCATCAATTAGACAAGCGCATTCAGAGCTTTGTACTGAAGTCGGCATTATTTTTGGAACTATCCTTTTTCTATTCATCAGTTTTAAAACCAGTCTTGAAAAATTGCTCTCGATGTCTTACAGGTTTGACAACTGACGCGAATAATTCTGAATAAAAACAACTTCGCACACACAAAGCTCCGGTTTCTTCCTATGGCTTCCCTGAGTTCCAAGCGTATTGCCGCGTCCAATAAAAAGTCTTTAAGGGCTTTGAACTTGTCATCCCTGATCATCAACACTCTTGTGTTGATCAGTTTGTTTCTTCTCGAAAGGCCCGCAAGCAAATGGAAATTCTTTGTGTGTTCTTTGCCTGCTTGGGGGTGCCAGTACACGCTATACAAGAGTGGAAGTCCCATTTTTAAGCAAGATCTTTCGACGGGTCAGCAAATATTATCAAAGAGTGGTGATGATATCCATGGAAGTGGATTATATGAGTATATGTTTGATTGCATTTACATAACTTGGTTCTGTGACGTTTTGATGATTCTCTTCGGGTCTAATAAAGTCTGGTATCTCTATACCATCATACCTGTCTTTTTGGTTTACAAAGTTGCCTCTGTTGGAAAGTCTTTTATCGGCGGAATGAGAGGAGGTCCATCTGTGGAGTCAAAAGAACCAACTTCAGTGCCTGGGACGAGCAAAAGACAAGCTAAAATGGAAGCAAGGAATTCACGGCAACAACGGGTGAGAACGAGATAAACTCTAATTTATGCATAACCACAAATGTCTGGACGACTGAAATGTAGTGACTTTTTCTCCTTTATTTGGGTATGTCTAAATTGTAGTCCCGTGACATGCGTACTTTTGATAACACGCGATTTTCCTTCAAAAACCGCTTAGTGATGATCCGTTCTAACATTTTCAGCGTTGCAAGAAGATACTTGCGCAATACTACCATGCATATCATCAAGTCATCAGAACACCCAGGCCCGATGGAGCTTCTGATCATAGAAAAAGTATCATCATCTTTGAAGCCAAGCTATTTGAAAATTGCCAATGACTCGCACAAACATAGTCACCATAAGCCAATGCAACTGGCGTCCAATTCCACAGAGTCACACTTCAGACTCGAGATAATAAGTGAGAGTTTTGAGGGAAAAAATATGCCAGCACGCCACAGGCTTGTCTACCAGCTTTTACAGGATGAATTTGACAAACGGGGTTTGCATGCATTACAAATGAAGACGAATACTCCTCTCGAAGTTGGTGAAAAGCCTTGAGCTCTATGTAATAATGCAAGAGTAATGCATAACTTATACCCAACCTAGAACTATGTATTCTACGTTCATATCAATCAAAGACATACATTAATCATATGGTAGTGAACCTATTCGGCAACAAATCCATTCTGTCCGGGTTCGACGCTAGCAGCGTCCAGCACATAAGCATTTTTAGCCACCAACTCAACAATTCTTCTAATAACGGGCAAGCTTAACCACGCTGGAACGTAAGCTTCAACACGGGAAAACGGTCTAAGGCTCACATCCCTAAAAGGATCGTTAAAATGAGAGTCAGTGCACTTCACTTCAAAAAAATCATCATTGGAGCCGTCTGTATTCTTCACCTTATCTGCAACCGCTTGTAAAACATCTGGAGCGATGGGCGTTTCATATTCAGCCACGTAGTATTGAGAAATCAATTTTTGAATCTGGATGGGTCTCAAAGAGTAGCAGATCTCATATATGATATCGATATCTTCCGTGGTGTTTTTTCTCAATTGAAGTAATTTCGCTGCTTGGAGCAAATGGGTCAAATAGGCAGATCCTTCCGGAATATCATGTCCTTTGCACCACTCTTCCAAACGCGTGACATTATAGTTCACCTGAAGGCCACGCTTCCAAGATAAGAAATTACGTCTCATAATCAAATCATTGAAACAAGACGCATCCACATATTTGAGAAGTTTGACAATGACCTCTTTCAGAACTTCAGGTTCGATGAAGTAGGACTTCATTGACCAATATAACGAGTTGAAAAATGACAAAATGTCATCCATTTTGTATTGCACACCGGGAGAAAAAACCTTCGCCAAGAACGGAGAGCTATTAGGAGCCATGAAACCAGGGAGCGACTGGGAATTGATGACTGCAGAGACTGCTTGTTTCTCCAAATCTTTCTCCATTTTCTTCATCCACATATTGTAAATGTTATAGGAAAGCGACTCGAAATCTTCCTTCACAACCGCAACGAGCTTCAAATATTCATCGAATTCTTCTTCACTCATCTCATGAGACAATGCATCGTTGGCAATGATAGTTTGTTGCGCGTAAGAAACAAAAGAATATAATTCATGTGTGTTGGATAACCAAAAGGCACCATTTGGAATGATATCCTTGTCTTTCAAAGCTGATACAATGTGTTGAATTGCAGCTAAAACTTCACCCAAAAACTCTTCACTCTCTTTTGTTAATCCAAGTCTCCACATGTCGGACAAAATTATGATGATAATTCTGGCAGGGAACAACACTTCTTTGCGGGTCAAGTCAGCCGCAACACTTGCAGCTGGAATCTTAAGACCCTTCAAAAGCCCTTCCACTATTTCCTTGTGAAGCAGTCTCGAATCGCGCAACAACCTGAAAAGCTCGTCGTTGATATCATCGATATCACTCAAGTCATCATTGGACACTGCAATCACTGACACTGGACGTTGCGGTTGGTCCAATGTGTTTTGGGAATTCCAGCCAACCGCACTGCTATGTCTTTTGCTCGAATTCCTGACCTTAGCATTTGCAACAAACTTTTGCTGGGTCTGAAGATCAGCAAGTTCAGTTTTCAATTGTTCAATATGAGACTTGAGATCAACCTCAATTGTATCGCGCTTGACAAGAGCATCCTTGGCTTCATTAAGTTCAGTGATGTTCTTCTGCACCGCTTGCCTGAGATCAGCATGCTCCTGTGTGAGCTGTTCAATTTTTTGCTCAGCTGCAGCATAATCTTTCTTGATAAGTTCCAACTCTTTATTGAGACTTGCAATTTCTTTAGTGTGCTCGGAGCTAGAGTCTATCAATTGAGCATTAAATTCAGCCTCACGACTTTTCAAAGCTTCCGTCGCATTGTTGGATTGACTCAAGAGTTCTTTGAGACCAGTTATCTCAGAAAGCAATTTCTTATTATCCTGAATTTTTCCCGTTAGAGATTGTGTCAATTCTATGACTTTATTCTCGAGTTTATACGAGACTTCTTTCAAATGGAACACGGACTTCGCATCTTCCTTCCTTGCTTGCAATTCACGACGAGCTAGCTTTCTTCTGATTAATGATTGGATCACAATAGCCGAACGCTGTTGCTTCTTGAATGCGCTCCGAGCAACGAATCCTCTGTAAGACTTTTGCAAAACAACTGCTGAGTTTTCGACTCGCAAGTTACGAGCCACTGCGCGAGCTTGAAATCCTTTGATAGCTCTCTGTAAAATGACGATAGAGTTCCTGGTCTCGCAATAAGTCTTACGAGCGAGGTAACCTCTAACAGCAGTTTGCACTTTGGTTGCAGCCTTTGTTTCTTGTTCTCTCCTTATTCTCGTTCTTGTGCAATGTCCGCGAGCTAATGATTCGAAAGCAACAATAGACAGACGAATTTGTAAAAATTGTTTCCTGTAATAGACTTTCCTCAAATTTTTCTGAATGGTGACAGCCGAATTGTGGAGTTTATCTGATCTTAATTTCTCGAAATGAGCCAACATTCCAGCCTTGAAGAATATTTTGGTGTTCCCCAATTGATATTTTGCCTGATCATTTATGTTATCGCTTAAAATGTTTTTGCACAAAGCCATGACTTCCTCTTCAGTGGTGTGTCCACTCATGACCTTGATCCACTCATCAGAGCGGACTAAAATATGGTACCTATCGGCAAACTCTGCATAAGTCCACCTTGTAGGAAAGCCAGCGCACGATATTCTGATGGTTTCTAGCACACCACAAGCTCTCAATTGCGATAGAACCATCAAAGAATCGAATTCCCATGCTTTCTTTTCCTCATTCGGTTTGATACATCTGATGTAATGAACATTGGTGGAATTGATTGTTCTCATTAGCTCAATCAATGAATTTTTGAACAATGATCCCAAAGTAGGTTTTTTCGCAGCGATGGAGGACCTGCCACTAGCAGGCTTGGATGTTTCAAGCTCAGACGCATGTTTGTCAATGATCGCTAATATGGATTGCAACATTTCATTCTCGCTTTTTTTCAAAACCTCGAGATGTCCCTCGCCCACTGTATCTCTATTCTTTTCAATGAAGCCTTCTATGTCATATGTGACATCTAAAGCATAGTGGCTGACAACGAACTTCGTTTGTCCGAACCTCGGTTTTTTGAAAACCTTGTTGGATGGTGGTTTGTCAAGATTCTGATACATCTTTTGAACCCAGGAATCATCATTTCCAGACGGTAATCTGGATTCTTCGTCTAAAAGAGCTAAAATTCCCAACTTGTTTTCAATCAAATTGATGCAGGGTTGATTATCCGCAAAGTCAATGAAAGACCACTCTATTTCTTCTTTGACATATTCTTCTTGCTCAAGCTTGAAAACATGTTGATTGAACTCCTGCTGCAATTTCTCATTCGCATAATTGATGCAGAATTGTTCGAAAGAGTTCTTTTCAAAATGTTCGAACCCGTAGATATCCAAGACTCCAATGAAAGAATTGATTTTTTCAGTCACTTCGGGTGGACACAAATCAGTATTAATATAGTCCACTAACCAGTCAAAGAGAGCCGAGTAAATATATTTGGCGAAAGAGTCTCTCGCAACCAACGCTTGTTTATGGTTGAGATTGCTGACGATTTTCTCAGACCTTGTGGTGATCTGCTTCTTTACACACCATTTGCTGAAATTGAACGCGTCTATACCTAGAAGTTGACAGGCTTTGACCAAGTTCGGTTCGTCAGCAGACAAGTGAGCATCATTTCTCGTTGCAGCAATTTCAATGTTTCCGATATGCAACAAAGCAGCTAGGATTTTATAAATATCCGCTTGCTTTGATGAATCTATTCCAATGAGCGACAAGGACTCGTTTGTCAAAAGAAAATCCTTCGCATCGTCAACTCCCGGAATGTCAATTGCGTCTCCCTGATTTGTGTACTTGAAGTCCTCAGCTGAGGTCAAATTGAGCGAAGCTTTTTCATCCTCGTTCATACCTGCTAACATCTGATAGAAAATGTGGTAATTTCTTTCATTTTTGGGCTGGAATACAAGTCTGGACCTTTCCAACAAATATGTTCTGACTCGAGCTCCAATAATAGAAGTCTCTTTGTTGAACAAGATTTCCAAGTACTTTCCAAATCTAGACGAATTATCATTTCTGGTGGTTTTGGCGTTACCAAATGCCTCAGTTATAGGATTTGTGGCCAAGATTTGCTTCTCAACATCTGACATGTCTGCCTTGTGATCACTTCCTATCTTGGACTGCGATTCTGGACTTTCCTCAACTGAAGCAAAATACCTCATGATATACTTAGCACTGACAGTTTTGCCAGCTCCTGACTCACCACTCACCACAATTGTTTGATTTTTTCCATCCATTCTCATGCAGCGGTAGGCATCTTCAGCAATCGCGAACAAATGGGGATCTAATTCGCCTCTCCTCTTACCCGCATAAGCTTGAATGATATCTTGAGAGTAGAGTTGATCCACTTTTTGAAATGGGTTTGTGGCGATCAACACTATTCCCGAATAAGTATAGATATTCAATTGAGAGTAGCGGAGCTTGATCGCGTGTAGAATTGCAGGCTCGTTCAAGTAGGATAAAGAGGTTAAATCTTCTGCAGCCTCCAAAATAGGGGGGTTACGCAACGGAGGCAACTTTTCGTTGTCCTCACTGAGCTTATCCGTTTCGAAGGTGTATTCTGTGGTATCATCAGTTTCGGCAGTGAGGATTAACACAAATTTTCCATTTTCCTCTTTTTTAGAAGACACCGTCACGCCTAACCATCCTAACTCTTTGTCGGGGTACCAGCAGCGCGTTCCAACATCGTATAGGGACGACATTTTGATGGCTTCGTCTCGGCTTTCGAACTTAAATCTGGGTTATTTGATTGGGTCGATTTTACTGTTCTAAGGTTGAAGATCAAGAGCTCCTTCTCGGTGTGATGATTTTGATCCGCGCTTGAAGTGCCTGGAGAGGGTATCTTTGAGTCGAGTAGAGGCGGCGTTGGAAGCTTGCTAAGCGTCTAACGAAATGAGCCACAGCGATTTTGGCTTTCAATACCTGTTAGTATCACTCAGTAAGCTTAATCAGAGAAAAGACACCTAAAAAAGACCCGTGTGTGTACACATGTTCTGGAGCTTTTCTCGCGGGTCAGAAAAGTTGGACACCGCGCTCTATCACGTGACTTAAACAAAAATGTTTATGCTCGGAGAATGCAGGACGTGTTTGTTTGCGTATTACTTTTGTTTGATGCTTGCATACCACTACGCGATAGACTAGACCAATAAACAATACCATGGCAAATGTATATTGCAACTATAATTTAGACTTGAATTCAGGACTCTCCAACGGCTCGTAAACACTGCTGAAGAGTTTATCATCAGGGGTAGATCTACTCAAGCCTGATGTGTCAACATACGTCTCATCTAAGTGGGAAATAGATGGCGCCCCGAGCAATCTCATATTCATCACCATCTCGTCTTTCAAAATTTGTATGGCTCTGTAGACACCTGCATCCCCGTAAGTTGACATGGCGTACAAGAATGGCCGGCCGATACCCACACCAGTTGCACCGAGCGCGATTGCCTTCAATACGTCACTTGCTCTTCGCACACCACCGTCAACAAAAATTTGTAGTTTACCCAAGAGTCCTCGACTCTTCAAAACAGGGTTGAGTTGAGCCAATATCTCGATGGGAGCTTTAACAGAGTCAAGTTGACGACCCCCGTGATTGGACAAAACGATACCATCCACGCCGTATTCGATAGCCTTCAAGGAATCGGCGATACTCTGGACACCTTTTAAAATGATGGGCATTTTGGTTATGGACCGGAACCATTTCAAATCGTCCCAGTTGAGACCGGTATCAATGAAAGAAGAAATTGCTCTCGCTGCTCCCTGCGATCTATCTGCGTCTCCGCCTTCGCCCTGGACATGAGAAACATCCTCGATGTTCTTCGAGCGCATATCCTTCTCTCTCCTTCCCAACTGAGGGGCATCAACTGTGATAAACAACCCTTTAACACCTCTTTTTTCTGCATGTTCCACCAACTTCTTCGTGATATCTCTGTTGGAGTTGACATACAATTGGAACCACTGGGTCTGTTTTCCATCTGCTTCGTCCATGATTTCGTCAAAAGAACATGAAGCTAATGTAGGAATCATTTGAATGACGTTTTGTTGAGCAGCAGCTCTTGTGAGAACTTTTTCACCATCCTCATGCCCCAATTTTCCCAAAGCTGTAGCAGTTATGTAGAACGGCACAGATGATTTGCAACCGAGCATTTCAGTGCTGGTGTCGATTGTCGTCACATCCACCAAGACTTTCGGATTGAGGTAGATTTTCTGGTACGAAGAGTGATTATTTCTGAGAGCAATTTCGTCATCAGCACCTGATGAGTAATATGCCCAAGCGGTTTTTTCCATGGTGTGTTTCGCAACATACTCGAAATCGTGCAAGTTATACATTTGACCAAGATCAGGCATGCCGCTCTTGTTTCTCCTTCGTTGAATTTCGTGCTGACTCAAAGGCTCCCCGTCTTCATCAAACTGATCGACTTCGTCAATCTCTCCTGCCTGAGAGACTTCGGGAATTGGTTCCTTGTCATCTTGCTCGTCATATTCAACATCGAATTCGCCCACGACATTACCCGCGTCACTTTTCACTTTACCTGAATTAGATTCATGAGCTTGCTGCACTGGCACTGACTTTGGCTTTTTGGAAACCTGGGGTATAGTAGCCATATCGACTGGTCCCTTGTGATGCTTCTCGGCGAGGTACTTCGTTAGAGTATCGCTCGGATGAATCGGATCAAATGCTTTAGTTGCATCTTTGCCAGCGTACTTCAAAATAATAGCTGATCCACCAGGGTGCTCATCAATAAAGTCTGTGACATCGTATGCTTCACCGTGGATAACTACCCAGCAGTCGTCTTTGGTTGAATGTGTGCTAATCTCGTTCCAAGACAACATAATTCCGTGAAGCTTGACGGCTTGCTTCTAGCACGAAACTTTTTTAAGCCCTCTATTGGATTCGGCGCAAATAACAAGTTTGCAAAAAAAAAGAATTTCGGAGTGAGATTCGAGCAAGCTTTAAATGTAACCTGTCAAGACCCGCTCGAAAATGATGCGGAGAGAACTGTGGGGAATACAGTGCTGCATAAGTCCGTCCAGTAATATACGGGAGGATGGTCAGTCCGTTATCCGCGGCCTGCGTCAATAAATGAAACGACAGTTTCGACGCAGACGTAGCAGTTGAAACAATACAGAGCGCTTTAAGAATGTATGACAGAATGACAGAGGCACTTGGGTAAATTTATAACTCCTACAGCTCCCTGGTTTTAATTTTTCGTCAGACTCCCGCTTGTTGGCCGCAAGGCAATGGGCCAAATAAGTCTGGCAAGCTAAAGAGGGGTCTATGACGCCAGGGTTTTCGCCATGGATCAGTGACAGAATTTTAAGTAGATAAAGACTGCAGAGAGAAATGCAAGGTGTTTACGTGTGGTTGTTTCAGGGTAGTCAATATTTGTCGAAGAATAGCTTCAGCCACGGAAAAAAAAGACTGCAGTTAAGGACAATCATCGCTATTCGCCACAATCATGACGAGTTGAAGGAATCAATAAGAGGAAATTCGAGGCGGCGATCTGATACTGAAACGGGAGGAGTTTGTCTTTGGAATAAAACTCAGTCATTTTTCTCTTCTCTCTGACACCTATGGTTTTTGCAAAGTTCACTCGTTTCTTGTGAGACACTAGAATTGTGTGCCAGGTCTAAATTTTCCGCTCTTCTCGCAACTGCTCGACTTACTTATCAGTCAGGCAACGACGAAAAAAAAAAAAAGATACGAAATCGTGAAAAAAGAAGCAGCAAAAATTTAAAAAACAGGCTATCCCCTCTGTTGCGACACAAGCTTCTGATCCATCAAAATTTCCGGCGTCACACGGATCAACACACACACCAGTTCGAGGTGAAGAAGGAGATTCGGCGCTCGTGAGCTCAAGTCACCGAGACATCGATGGTTCTTCTCAACGGCGTGAAATACGCCTGTGAAAGATGCATCAGGGGCCATCGTGTGAGCTCATGCACTCACACAGACAAACCTTTGACAATGATCAAGCGAAAGGGGCGACCAGCCTCCCAGTGCAATCATTGCAGGGAACAAAGAAAATCGAAGAACGTCCACACAAATTGTCTTTGTGCTAAAAAGGGAAAATCTCCGGGGCAGTATTTTTCTTCTTGCTCGTGCAACAAAACCTCACATTGTACTTGTCTGAACAAAGAGAAAAAGGCCACCACGAAGAAAAAAAGTGAAGACGCATCGCAAATCAAGCAAGAACCAGATTTGACGAGCAGTAACCGAAAGATTCCTAATAAGCTGGACTTTATTATCGAAGACATCGCTATTCCTTTTGAAACAGATTCTGGTTTACTCGATTATCTCTCATCGCTGAGTTTCCTTCGAGATCAAGAACATACAATCTCGGGAAAGGCCGACAACCTTATATTTGAACCTGGACTGCAGCCTCGAAATTTCGAAAACAGTTCAAACAACTATTCTTCTTCACTGAACCCAGAGAGTGGTGCTCATCTCGATTACAGCAACACACAGAGACAAAATTCTGAAGTTTCGTCGTCCAGGAATCTCACTCCCTCTTCGAACCCAGGGTTCACACATTTTCCCAACCCACCGTCAGATGCCGACTTGGACCTTATGGAAAATATGTTTCCCTTGTTTCCATTAGTTGGGTCTAGCTCTTTCGATAATGACGCATCTCTACCGCTTCTGAGGTTGCCACAACCTGAGGCAAGCCAGGGAAGTATGGATGAGAGAAATCCTACAAATGATTTTGGTCGTCAACCTTCATTAGATGGAGGTGATAGAGTTCATTCGGATCAACAGAAGCATGCGAATGGCTACCCAGATGTTCCTATCAGTAGGCGTTCTTCGCTATCTGTTAACCAGATGAATTCGGGTTCCAATGGGACATTCCATCCTCGTCCACTCAAAGCTTCATCATCTTCCAATGGTGCGCTTCACAGCTCGAGACCAAGGAGACCAGAAAGTGTTCTCTCGGTAGCTTCCACTTCCTCGAACGCTAGCAAGCACAACCTCTTCGAGACACCCCACATCAACCAGAATCCATTTCCAAAAAATGTGAGCTCTGCAGCATTTCCTCCATTCACACTTTCGGATAATGACTCGACCGATGAAATTAACCAGAACTCCGGGTTCCAAAGCCTCACTGGCATGTTCAACGACTCACAGCTGTTATTGTTAAGCGATGAAGACATTTCGAAAAGCGTTCCAAATTGGGGAACGTCTCAGTCATCCCTTCCATCTCGTCAGCCACTGCGTTCTAAGAGGAATAGTTCACTCAGCAGGTCACATTCCCAGTTGCACCATAATATGGTCTCGAAGGATTATCCTATTATCCCCCCAAAAGCGGGGACTTCATCTTTGGAGTCCTCGCCTCATCTCAAAAGGTCCAACTCAACCGAGCAGAATAACACACGGCAGCTCAATATGGACTCAAATCTCAAAGACGTTCTCGAGGAATCTATCAATGTCCCAGATGAAAGCAGGATGGAGTCTTCGCCTATCCTGAAGGGGATGTTGTCATCTAATCCGGGTGATTCGCATTTGAGATCCTTGGATTTAGGAAGTGAGAGCCTAGAGCTCGATCTGATACCCTTGTATCAGGAGCTTATCGCGCCAATGTACAATAGGATGTAGTTTGCGTGTGTTGAGTAATTCCAAAGCAAAATAAATGAATAATGTATAATGTATGGGACAGAAGTATTTACAAAAAGTTCATGACTTTATTAATCTCCGAGTGTGAGATTGTTCAAACGATTCGTATTGGAGTCTGCGTCTAGCAATTCCGATCTCTGCATGCGCTTCCCTCCTTCCTTTTCCTTTTGCTGCTTGCTTTTTGGTAGGATGGACCTATCAACATGGTCATGTAAGTAGAACAGTAGCAATTCATCATTGACTTCCAAAATGGACTTTCCCTCCGATTCTTGCAAGGACACAAGACGAATAAGATACTCTAGGAGTGATAATCTGTTACTCAAATCTTTCTTGTGAAATGCGCGGGCCTCTTGAAATGCATCATTGTCATGATTATCACCATCTGCATCATGGCTGGAGTCACTTTCCTCGTCGTCTTCAAATTTAGTAACATCCGTAATTTCGCCCAATGCTATGTACTCCGTCTCTGAGCCATTTGCGATTTTTAAAGACAAAAGCGGCGAATAAGACTCTTCCAAACGTAAGAGTTTTCCGCTTGCACAAAAGAATTGCTTTTTGATGTCTCCAACGGCATATACTTTGTGACCTGGCTCTTCGTCTTCATCATGGTACCTCCCGTCGTCGAAGTCCTCCTGTATAAATAGCTCATAGATGAAGGGGTCATTGTCTCGAGATCTCAAAAAGCACAGGGCACGAGCGAATTCTTCTTTCCATGTGAGTGGGGATGGGTTTTCTTGATTATCACTCGTTGCGGCTTCTTCGACGTATTTGAGACGGTTCATGTTGTAAAACACGGAGTACAATTTGAGATCGAAAACAGGACCCACACGATGAACTGTTTCGACTTTTCCAAAGTCTTCATTAGCTTTGATGACAAAATTGGAAGCTTGTAGCAATCGGCTGGGTGAGATATGCGGATCGAGTGCATTCAGTAAGTTAATTCCGCTTGTGATTATGGACAAGTTGACTAGAGGGATGGCATCATTAATGGAAACAAGGAGTCTGTCAATTTTTGATTCAGCCAACTTGACGAAGTCTTTTTCATTTTTGTCGCTTAGCTTACCAAGGATGGAACTGATTTCAGAATTGAACTGATCAATTTCGTCCTTCAAACCCGTCACCATATCAACAGTGGCATCCAGAGCAGAATTTCCACGAGCAGCAGAGAGTTTTATCAAATCTATGGATGTCGATAGAATGGAGACTTTGGTTTGAAGTTTAGAGTTGGCATCCTGAAGCCTTTTCTTGTCTGTTTCAGGTATTCTATCTAGAAGCTTGGTGACAGTCTTGATCGCAAAACCCGAGGCAATGGAAATGCCGGACCTTATAGCAAAGGTGACTGCTTGATTGCTCGCCTTAGCGAATATTTCATCCATTCGGAGCTTTTTAGACGAGGAGGGGGTTGTCACCAAAAGTTCTCACGCAGGGTAAGCGTAATTCACGTTTGACGGAAAACAAAAGTTGAAATACGCAGATCCTATCGCGGCAACAGAGAGGCTTGAAAAATCAGAATGGAAACTGTTTTTAGCTGGCAGGTAAGGAAGGATAATTTGCCACCCGCAACACTCGCGATTCAATGAGCTCCAGCTCCAGCATCGCGATCATTATGCGCCTATAAGCAATACGCGAGAACTAGTAACAGAAGACGTCCCTCATTGTTCATTCCAGATCACCCGTTTTTTTATTGAAAATGGCTGTGAGAAAGTCGTTGACTCAATTTACAACACCCTTGGGTTCGGGAGCTGGAGTTTCGAAAGAGAACAGACCACCCAAAGTCAAAGATTCCCAGACGCGTCTTGCAAAGCCATTTCGAATCCCTTTCAAAGACAAGAGCAGTCGCAATGAAAACTCCAAGTTGCCGGATAGGAAAGCAAAGCAAGGAAATAAGAATTATATCGAAGATGGCTCTATATCTGCCGAAAGTTCGAATGATTTTCTCGTGGGTGTTGATGGCGTATTGATGAAACCAAAACGAAAGGGCGCCGTGATGTCCAGGGCTATGTTTCAAAATGGAAATGACCCGAGTGAGAAGCTAAACAAACGGTTTGCGGTTCCATTTGCAAAGAGGCCCGAGGGATCGGAAGAAAGCGCGATTAGCTTACCGCCTCCCCTTGGAATGCGCCGTAAAACCATTCTACCGCCAAGAGCACTACATGACCCAACCAGCGAATTTGCTATCATATTGTATGACCCTACCATTGACGTGTTTCCAAGCCTCGAGGATGAGAAAAGCAAAGAAAGCCTGCCAGAGTCAAATGACTGCATTGAAATACAAGATTGCACAGAATCATCTGAGCCTTCTCGAAAGAAAAGAAGGCCACAGAAATCGCTCGCAGAAATTCTTGGTATTTGCAAGACGTCAGATGCGAGTGCTAAATACCCAGATGTACCGGTCGTGATTGATCCTCGTCTCGCAAAGATTCTTCGACCTCATCAAATTGCGGGCGTCAAATTTTTATACAGATGTACCTCGGGTCTTATGGATGCACAGGCTAAAGGTTGCATTATGGCTGATGAGATGGGTCTCGGGAAGACACTCCAGTGTTTAGCTTTGATGTGGACGCTTTTAAGGCAGGGGCCCAGAGGCAAAAAAACTATAGAGAAGTGCATCATTATATGTCCTTCATCATTGGTGAGAAATTGGGCAAATGAAATTGTTAAGTGGTTGGGAGAAGGTGTCCTTACCCCTCTTGCAGTTGATGGCAAGAGTACGAAGGCTGCAGATCTCGGCCAGGCGCTACAACAATGGTCTGTCGCTTCAGGAAGAAATATTGTTCGACCGGTCTTAATCATTTCATATGAAACCTTGAGAAGAAACGTGGATAAATTGGCTGGTACAGAAGTGGGTCTTATGCTAGCTGATGAAGGTCATAGACTTAAAAATGGAGACTCTTTGACCTTCACTGCATTGAACGCGCTTCGCTGCCAAAGACGAGTGATTTTGAGTGGTACACCAATCCAGAATGATCTTTCGGAATATTTCTCGTTGTTGAATTTTGCAAATCCCGGATATCTTGGTACGCGGAATGAATTTAGAAAAAATTTTGAAAATGCAATCTTACGTGGGAGGGATGCAGATGCTACTGACAAAGAGGTTGAGGTCGGAACAAAAAAGCTCAATGAGCTTTCTCAGCTCGTTTCAAAATTTATCATTCGAAGAACGAACGATATTCTTTCAAAATATTTGCCCGTCAAATATGAATATGTCGTTTTCGTTGGATTGACGCCCTTCCAAAGAGCCATTTACGAACATTTCATCTCGTCGGCAGAAAATAAGCGCGTCATCAGGTCGCAACCATTGAAAGCCATTGACACGTTGAAAAAGTTATGCACTCATCCCGATTTGCTCAACCTCAGACAAGAAATGGAAGGCATCGAGAAATTTATTCCTGATGACTACGTGAGCCTGGAAAGTGGTGGCCGAAACAAGGAAATCCAAACTTGGTTCGGATCTAAATTCGCATTGCTTGAGAGATTTTTGCATAAAATTCACCAGGATACTGGTGATAAGATTGTTGTGATTTCAAACTACACCCGTACTTTGGATCTCATCGAAAAGATGTGCCGATACAAAAGGTTTGGCTCACTCAGACTCGATGGTACGATGTCGATTAATAAGAGACAAAAGATCGTGGATAAATTCAATGATCCTAATGGTCCGGAATTTGTGTTCCTACTTTCCTCAAAAGCTGGGGGTTGTGGTATCAATCTTATAGGAGCAAACCGATTGGTTTTGATGGACCCAGACTGGAATCCAGCAGCAGACCAGCAAGCGCTTGCGAGAATTTGGAGAGATGGCCAGAAGAAAGACTGTTTCATCTACAGATTTATATGCACGGGAAGCATCGAAGAAAAAATATTTCAGCGCCAGTCGATGAAGCTTTCATTGTCATCGTGTGTTGTCGACGAAAAAGAGGACGTTGAGCGAATTTTCAGTGGTGACATGCTCAAACTTCTCTTTCAGTACCGCTCAGATACGCAGTGCGATACACATGATACCTACAACTGCAAGAGGTGCTCGCCAGAGAAAGGACAAAATGTGAAAGCGCCGGCAATGTTGTACGGTGATGCTACGACTTGGAATCACCTAAATGCTGACGCCCTTGCACTGAATGCAGATGAACTTCTTCGTGAAGAGAGCAACCACAAGGACATTTCCTTTGCGTTCCAATATATTTCACACTGAATAGATTTAAATCTCTGATTATGTCTATAACTCTTTAACAAATCATTGCTCGAGGACTTTCACCGAAACCTGTCCCTGCTTCAGGATTGAGCCGGCATCCGTACTCTTGAGAGAGCTTTCGACATCGTGAACTGACCCGTTTTCGACAAATGCCTTCTCGAGTTGAGACTCACGTCTATGAAGGTATCTGATCACGAGGCACACGATGGCCGACGAAATCACAGTGGCAAACATGGCGTAGCAACCCTTCGAGAACTTAGGGGCTGTCAGTGCACCGTAGAAAAGCAAAGACCACCAGGCATTGACTGCATTACTGAACATGTTCATGGAAGCCAACACAACCGCACGTTCCTGAATATCATTGTAACACACAACATTTGCCCAGGCAAAGAAGACTGGCTGGCCCGCGTAGGAGAAGGCACTCAAGTAGTGTGCGGTGAAAACATAAGCTTTCTCCAAAGGTCTTGCAGTAAGCAAAATTGTAGATATCATCATCACGCCTGCTATAACCAAGCCGGCTCGGTAGTGATATTTGCCCTTGGTGTAGTCAATGTAACTGCAAAGCGCAAAGTTGGCAAATACACCAACAGCGTAAACACCCATTGGGAAATGGTTTCTGTTGTCGACGGAGTAGCCGAAGTACTGAAGCCAGAGAGCAAACAAGGAGTTACTGCCGAAAGATTCGTTTTCACCTCCAAGAACCCAGAGGAAGGAGAATAACCACCAGTGCCATCTACCCACCACACGCTTGATCACGGACCAGTCCATTTTCGTGTGCTCTCTTGGCTTGACTCTCTTCAATGCGAGCTCGATTTCTTTTTCGGAAAAGTAGAAAGCTTGACACGTGTCAGGCGTATCTGGGAAGAAAATGAAGCCGTAGATCGCGATAGGGACAGTGATCAAGAAGTCGATGATGAACAACCAACGCCAGCCTGCGAGGCCTGCGGTTTGGTCCATGTTGTTGTAGATTGCAGCTTGCATGGTGGAGGAGAAAATGTTTCCCAAGAGACCCGAAGATGTGAAAATAGCAGATCTTTTTGCAATCTCCTCTTCTGTGTACCAAGAACCCAAGATCAAGTGGCAGCCTGTGAAAGAAGAGGCCTCGAAAATGGCCTGGAAAAACCGGATGACACACAAGAACTTGTAGTTGGTGGCCTTGAACAAGGCCAAGGTAAGAAGCCCCCAACTCAAACAACAGAAAGACAACCAGTATCTCGGACGAACTTTCAAGAGAATCAAGTTGTGGGGAATCAAGGCAATAATGTAACCGATACTGAAACATGTGTTGATGAGGTTATACTCATCACCCTTCATATTCAAGTCTTCTTTCATACCACTGACGTAGGCATTGGAAAGATTTAAACGATCGAGGTAGTTGACCCAGTAGACGAGACAACAGAAGGAAAGAACGAACCAGTCGATTTTTACCAAGAGCTTGGCCTCCTCAGGGTCTGCTAGCTTTTTACCGAGGAAGAATTCTCTGACTTTCCTCATCTTGTGCTGGAATATTGATGCCGATTTGCAAGATCTCGGTTCGATGCGAGGGTTCTTATACGACGAGATGCGGCGCTAAAGCGGCTGACGTTACTAAATTCAAGATAGCACCGATGTCTCCCTGCGTTCGCGAGACAGGTGGCCCTCGATTTAGAGACAGGTGATAAGGGGCCTTGTGATACCCGATTTGGTCGAAGGCGGAATTTACCGTCCGTTCTTATCCATCGCGCATCTGCATACCAAAACCTGTTGCATGCGCGATGGGGGATCTCGACAGTATAGCCTTTTTTCGCGCCCGCGATTTATTATTCTCCAGGTCACAGGACCATATCGTGAGGAAAAGAGCCCAATTATAATGTCTCCAGGTCACAGGATCATATCTATAGGAGAAGCGAGCCCGCAATCTTGGGTTGCGAGATAACAGATGATAAGCGCGAGGCCGATTAGGCGCCGATTGGAGTTTGCTCGTGATTTTATTTTGCTCCGAGTCGGTTCTCGGCCGTTTCGCTTCTTTATTTCGGCATTCTCATCCCGCCTTTTCTGCTTCGTCATAATCTAGATATGCTTGTGCATGCCACGAGCTTCTCTGCTGCAATGACCGTTTCGGTCAGCGGCCCGCTCGAACCACTGGTCTGCTCGGGGTCCATATCGGTCGGCCGCCACTTCGGAAAACTGGCCACAAAAAGTGAACTCGACGCAGAAATGTGATCTCGACGCAAGAGCCGATCTCGAAGTCTAGAGCCTTCCCGTAAAGCTACGCTCAGGGTGGAGTTCATGCTGCGCAATGTGTTTACTTATGGTCTATGGAATCTTGCCGCCTAGGTTGCCTTGAATGTTTGAGAGACGGCCTTCATCATGGCGAGAACCTTTTCCTCTTGAAGCTTTCTGCCCACAAGTTGAAGTCCGACGTATCCACCATGAGACTCTTCTGGGTCGTAGTCCTCCCAGATCTTCTTGTCCGTGGCAGAATAGAAGTCGCTTCTCTCTTCCTTGACATCAGTGGCCTTGTCCACCTTGGTGACGGGGAATGTGCCCACGGCATAGTCCAAAAGATTGAATGGAGACGTGTAGCCGACGTAGTCGCCAAACTTGCCGTGTGGGTTTCCGGCAAACGGACTTGCTGGCATGATGATACCGTCGATTGGCTTGCCGCTAGAGGTGAGTGCCTGCGTGGCGTTCCATCTGTCGAGATACTTCTTTGCCAAGTCCGTTCTCTCTTTCTGCAACTGCCACAACTCGGCAACGCCCATTTCAGGCGTGGTTCCGTACAGAGCCATGTATGGGAAAAACGTCTCGCCGGTTTTCTCAATCTCGGCTTTGATATTGGCGCCTCCGTCCGAGAGGAAGTACTTGCCGATGATGAGCGACAATCTGTAGTGGTCGGTGGGATCCCATTCAATCACCTCGTGGCCGGCGGCCAACAAAGCCTCTTTGACCGTGTCCACGGCCCTGAGCACGGGCGGGGTGGGGCGAACATGCCTGTCGTCTTTCAAGATCGCGAAGGTCAACTTCTCTGGAAGTTCCACGTCTCTCCAGGGAATCTCAAGCATCTTTGGGTCCTTCAACCATGGCTCGGCGTCCACTACAGTCTTGCAGTAGAATATCAAGGAATCGAGATCGGCGCAAATGGGGCCGTTGACACTGTTCACGGACTCCAAGCCCGGTAAGCCAGACCGGGCGCCGTAGGTAGGGAACCTTCCGAAGGTTGGGCGCAACGAAAAGACCTTGGAGAAACTGGCAGGAATACGAATGCTCCCACCAATGTCCGTGGAAACTGCAATCTCGTTGGTGAGCGCAGCAAGACTGGCGCCACCTCCACTGGAACCACCGGCAGAGAGCTCGCGGTTGAATGGGTTGGTGGTCAAGCCATAGATGTGGTTGTTTGTTTCTGGCATCATCATGGCCACGGGAACGTTGGTCTTGACGTGGAAAACGACGCCAAGCTCACGAAGCATCTCAACCAAAACAGAGTCACTTTCCGCCTCCAACGGATTCATGGCAAAGCTGACAACACCAACAGACGTTGCCTGGCCCTTGATGTTGAAGTTATCCTTCATGGCAATGGGCAAGCCGTGGAGCGGGCCAACGGTCTTGCCGTGAGTCTCGAGATAGCTGTCGAGCTCCTCGGCCTGCTTGATCGCTTCATCAAAAAAAATCTCCGATAAGCAGTTGGTCAACTGGTGGGCAATGGATGCTCTGTGGCAGAAGGCCTTGGCCACATCAGCGGCGGTCCACGCTTTTGTTCTAATGTTCTCCAAAATCTTGGTGACAGGCGCAGAAGTGATCTTCATCTCCTCGGCAGAAAGCTCGCCCGAGCCTGCGATCCACTCAGACACGTCTTTTGTGTCCTTCGATGGGAGCTTTGATTCAGACACCAACCATTCGGGTTTCAAATGGGAGTCTCTGTGGGCTCTCTTCTTGGCGGCGATTTCTTTGTATGTAGGTTCGGCAACAGTCATCTTGTTTTGAGTTGGCGTATTCTTAAAGGAAACAAGACATACTTATAAGAGCTGTCAGAATTTCAGCCGGTGCTGATCGGCTAATTCCGCTCTGGTCTCCAAACCTGGAAGCTTATCGATTAGATAGCCATCTGCGTGCTCATGCAGGCTCCGGTGCGCAAGTGCCGCAGTGCTTGGCCCCACACTTACAATTTTCAGTTGAGCCGAAGAGTTCGGGATTTGTGGCCAGCGATCTGGAAACCCAATGTGTGCGTTTCTGCTGCCCATGGTTGGTGGTTTGATAAGGTCGATTGTTTCGAAAACCATGTATTCACTATACAACAGTCGCGGTGCTTAACGAACGCCCGCGTCGGCCGCTAAGATGTGTCAAAAACCTTCACACCAAAACACACCCACCCATCACCAGTCCTCGCTAACGTGCGCTAGCGAATTGTCGCCTTCAGCGGGCAGCACCGATACCGGCGAGGTAGGCCAAAGCCCACGTCCGGGACATACCGCCGTCGATGAGGTGGGGCTGCCACTCCGGTGCGGAAAACCAGTTCCACGAGGCCTTGGGGTCAAACAAGCTTTGGTTCATTCGCAACACTCCCTGCCAGCCATCGGGGATCTTGTCCACAATGCCTGCGAGCTTTTCATTCCACTCTTCAATGACGTATGCAGAATTCCTCATGTACGAAGACATTGGCGTATGGGGTAACATGTGTATACCATGAATCCACTCGTCGCCAATTGTACCGCGGCCAAAAAACGTGGCATAGTCAATCTTGTTCTCGAACCAGATACCCGACACCTTGTTTGGCTTGATCTGTTCGGGCTGATCCTTATTGTCGGAGCGGAACAACATGCAATCGTTGATTGAATCCCTCATGACACGGAGCATCAAATTTGCACCCATTTCCATGGCCTTATCGCCGATGACAATGCCGAATAGCTTGATGGCGTAGATTGAGTGGTAGTCCTCGGAGGAAGACTCTTCGTTTTTTCCGTCCCCGCTAGCGAAGACACCGTGTGCAAACGAGTGGCCGTGGTACCAATCAAAGTTTCTAAACTGAGGAAAGAATGGATCTTGCGTGCTTGGATTGGCGTAGTCTCTTATTAAGGAGACCGCGTAGTTGTAGACTTGATGGTCGTTTGCATCTAGCCACAGGGGATCAATCCTGGCCACGAGAGCTACTGCGTGTATGTGGTAGCCGTAGTGGAAGTGGTGGTCGTTGTAAAACGAGTTTCCGAAATCTTGTGACGCCTCTGCAGAGGAAATGATACCCTTCCAGTCTTTGTCATACCTCAAAGGGTATTGCTGATGATTGGCGGCATACTTCTCGATGGCGCTCTTGACTCTTGGAAGAATAGAAGCCGACAAGTCTGCGTCACGCAAGATGAAATGGGCGACGTAAGCAATGTAGGCAAACTTATCGAGTTGTTTACCGCCAAAGTACATCGAGTCGAGGTCACATGCAGCGGCAATATCCAACTGCGCGTCTGCTTGCGCAGCCTCTCCGATAACTCTCTTCACTGACTCATTGAAATATTCGGAGTTGTAGCCAAACCCGCTCACGTTTGACCAGGGCTCGAAGTTGATATCTGTGGGTAAGTCCAGCAACTCCATTCTTAGCTCGTCTGTGACAAATGCTCGCATCACACCCTTTGTGGGCGAATCGAGGTCGATTCCGGCGCACTTGGCTTTGGTACATCCATCCAAAGCGGCTTGATGGTGCGGGAGGGCCCAGACCAAACCTGAGCCAGATGCCGAAGTTCCTATCATGTGATATTGCAACGAATACCAACCACGGCCTGTGGCGTCGTCTACTTCGCCAGCCAAGGAGCAGTGGGTGGGATAGCGACCGCAAGCAGAGTCGAATGCGGGGTGGTCGCCACGAGCAATCTGTATAGTGGTTTTGCACGTTTGCTTCGATGAGACCAAATGATTGGGGTCAGAAAGCGACAACTGCACGCCGTCATCCAGCGACACAAACACGGACCAAGTCACCTGGTTGAAAAGCTTGGCAATGTACTTTGTTGTTCTGCCGCCATTGACTGCGCCGACTTTGTGGAAAGACTCGATTCCAACCGCAGAGTGGACGACGGGCGTCTCGTTCTCGTAGATTGCGGTGGCAAAGCCCATTCCGTACACCAAGGGCATGGTCACCGAGCCGGGTCCGTTCGAGGCCCTGACGGTGGCGGAGAATTTTGTGTTTTCCGTGACACGCACATCAACACGGTTCCAGTGCTGCGCCGTGAAGGTAAACGACACTATGCGGGGCGGGTTGAAGTAAAACTGCGCCGGGTTCTGGTTTGGGTCCGGCCCGAATACAAACTGGCTGCGGTCTGTGTGATTGAGAGCAATTCCGTGGTCCGAGTCACCGATTCTCGACACCCAGAGCGAGTAGGGCAAAGGCCACACCGGAAACGTCTGATCCTCGAGGAAAAGATTGTTGAAGGTGTTGTTCGTTTGCACGGGTCCCGCAACCTCGCTGCCCACCGGTGGCTGTGGATGATTTACCAGCGGAAACCACTTGGTGGGATCGTCGAGCGAAATGGGTTCCTGGAAAAGACGGGTCATGATAGCTATTATTTGTGGCTGAGCAAAGAGGACGCCAGTGATATTTGTGTCCTCTAGACTAGCAATGGTGAAGGAGTTTGCGGCGGCGGATGCAAGCGCATTTTATAGTCCGAGCTGTTGCGCGTCTGTGGTTGATGCTGCAACGCAATTGTGAAATCAAGGCACGAGAATGTGTGTGTCGAAGCGCAGCATCACAAAGGCCGAGCGGAGCGCTCGACGCCCACCAAAAAGAGGGTCTGATGAATATCCGAAAGGACGTGTCGAGAATGAGAAGTTTTTTGATTCTGCCTAATTTCCGTTGGAAACTTCAAGTTGTTTCTGATATTTGTGCCCGGCACAGAGAGGCTCTTATTCTTGTTTGGAGCAGAGAGGCCCCAATTGCCGCCCACAGTAAAGAAGCTTAAAAGAGCACATCTCGCTTGAACTGGCCAGCCGCACATGCCCCAGCCACTGCCGGGAATCGGGGCCCAGATTACGGTTTTCCAATTTCAATTTTGTGTTGATTCATTTTACAATTCCTCTATGATTCATTTTCAATTTCTTGTTGATTAATTTTTCGATTCTCGTTGGTTCATTTTCCGATTCTCGTTGGTTCATTTTCAATTCAGTATTGCTTCATTTTTGCATCACTCGTTGATTCATTTTTCCATTCTCGTTGGTTCATTTTTGCATTTTCCATTTCTCGTTGATTCATTCCTCCACTTCTCGTTATTTCATTTCTCGTTTTTCATTTCTCGCTGATTCCAAGAAAAGCACCAAAATGTCTACCGGCCCCAGCAGCCGCACGCCAGCTCTAAGAATCCCGCATGCGCTCTCCGCTGCTTTGAACAAAGCCCGCCAGCCGCGCCGGCCAACGCCGCTAGCAAAATTCCGTTCCGCGCCGTTGGAGCCTGCATAATGGCAAATGGTTACATGGGGCAAGACCCGCTAAGGCCAGGCCATATAAGAGGCATCTTGGCCTTCTCAACGGGTTTTTTAACAACACAGGCAAGATGCTTCTTCACTCAATCCTGCTCTTGCTTTTGGTGCTGTCGTTGGCCGACGCCAGCTTCCATGTCGACGGCGACACCGTCGTAACCACTCTGCACAACAGCCTGCTTGATGAGATTTGGGGTGGGCTTTGGCCCTTCCAGGGCATCAACACTTTTGCCCACTTGGACCATCAGACGTGCCTCACGAAGCCGGAGGTCGACTATGACTTTGCGCTCATCGGCGTGCCGTTCGACACCGCCACTTCGTACCGGAGCGGCGCCAGATTCGGCCCCAGAGCCATCCGTTCCGCTTCCCAAAGACAAACCACCCTCCGTGGCTACAACATGAGGGCCGAATTTAATCCGTACAAGTCGTGGGCCAAAATTATCGACTGCGGAGATATTCCGGTCACTCCCATGGACAACGAGTTGGCATTCAAGCAAATGGACTTGGCATGGGAAGAGCTTCTCCTCAAGAGACAGTCCACGGAAAACACAAAAGCGCCTCCCAGATACGTGGCACTCGGCGGCGACCACTCGATTCTCTTGTCGCACATCCGTGCTCTCCACAAGGTCTACGGCCCCATCAACGTGGTTCACTTCGATGCCCACTTGGACACATGGAAGCCAGACAAGTATCCCAGCTTCTGGCTGACGCCACAAAGTGAGGTCAGTCACGGCTCGATGCTTTGGAAAGCATACGAAGAGGGCCTCTTGACCAACAACAACGTGCACGCCGGAATCAGAACCAAGTTGCTGGGCATTGCAGACCTCGAGGACGATGACGAGCAGCACTGGGCCAGAATCTCCGCAGACGACATTTGGATCCACGGCGTGCACAAGGTGATCGACTCCATCATGGAAGTCGTGCCGAAAGACACCGCCACGTACATCAGTGTGGACATTGACGTATTGGACCCCGGTTTCGCCTCTGGTACCGGCACCCAGGAGGCTGGTGGATGGCTCCCCAGAGAATTACTCTACGTTTTGCGTGGAATCGAGGACTTGTCTGTTGTGGGTGCCGACGTTGTCGAGGTGAATCCCGACTTCGACCACGCCGAAATAACCTCCACTAACGGAGCACAGGTTGCTTACGAATTGCTCACGTCCATGGTTAAGAAAGGTCCATTAACTTTTGGCCAAAGTGAAAACAAAGAGGAGAAGGCCACGGCAGCAGTGTTTGCCGAGCAGCTCGAGGGCTGTGAAAGCGCTAAGAAGGACGAGTTGGAGAAGAAGATTCAGGAGGTGGATGAGCAACTTCGGGAGGTGCAAGCACTCAAGCAAAAACTTGCACGCGAGCTTTCCCAGTTCGAGCAAATCCAGGTGGTCATGAGAGACTCGTGAACGCCGCCTGCAATAGTGTAGGCGTTGCAGTCTACAGGCTGTAGTAAGCTGTTGTATATCTATTGAAAATAAAAGAATAAGGGCGAAACAGACCGTGGTACAGCCTCTTGCCCTGAAAAAGTGGTGAGCTCAGGGACTTCACGGAACGTCACACGAGTCAATGCATTAGAAGAGATTAAACGTATTCTTTTGACGGTCACGATTAGATCAAGAGGGCGGCGGCGGCAAGAGCACCTGCAACACCGAGACCAACACCAGAACCAACAACAACAGCGCCGTTAGCACTGGAAGAAGAGCCGGAGGAGTCGTTGGAACCGTTGGTGCTGTTGGTGACGTTCACGGAAGCGGCCTTGGCGCCGTCAGTGGCAGCAACAAAAACGGTGGTGGTGGTTGGGTTCTGGGTCTTGTCGAATCTACCGTAACGGTGGGTGCCCGACGAGGTGGAGGTGGTGGCCTCCTTGGTCTTGTCGAATCTGCCGTACTTGTGGGTACCAGAAGAGGTGGAGGTGGTCTCGTCCTTGGTCTTGTCGAATCTACCGTAACGGTGAGTTCCGGAGGAAGTGGAGGTGGTCTCATCCTTGGTCTTGTCAAATCTACCGTATCTGTGAGTTCCGGAAGAAGTGGAGGTGGTTTCGTCCTTAGTCTTGTCAAATCTACCGTACTTGTGGGTACCGGAGGAAGTAGAAGTGGTAGCATCCTTGGTCTTGTCAAATCTACCATAACGGTGAGTGTCGGTCGAGCCAGTGTAGGTGACAGTGACAACCTCTCTGGTCTCTGCGGAGACGCCGGCAACAATAGCAGCGGCAGCAAGAATGGTGGCGATCTTCATTGTTTTTGGGTTGTTGACAAAGAATTTGACACTATCAAAAAAAGTCTCCTGGGAGTGCGATGAATTTTGTATGTTTTGCGGGAATTTTCGCGCTTCCCGATTGAGCCGAAAACAAGCCGGAAGAGCCGTTGATTGCAATTTCGGTCTGTTTCCGGCAACTTGTGTCACGTGTGCGCACCATTAAGAAGGCTTAAGGTGGGCTAATGCGCGCGGAATCCGGAGGCTGAATGGCCTACAAGCCGGTAGTAGCCGGATGTCAGCTGCCTTTAGCTGTCGCGATGCTGAGACAGCCTCGGTCGCTAGACTCTGGCTTCAGTTCCGAGGCTGATTCTTCCGCATGTTCCGAATTTCGTTTTTTTTTTCTTTTTTTCCAGTCTGGTGTGCGCAGTCCGCTCGGTTGTTCCAGCAGCCGAGCAAACCTTGTGTGCACGTCGACATGTCGACTGCTACAATTGACGTAAAGTGCTATTGATTAAGAGAATAGAGCGTGACAACGTGAATGGAAAGAGGTGAGAATAGATGATGGAATAATAATTAAACACAGTGACAGAGTGTGCCAGTGCTCTGCAGGCCAAAATGCTCAAAGCGACTTTGGTACCACCAGACTTCGGGCACCACGGAGATTGGCAACCACAGACATCGGCCGTAATGTTTAAAACTGGAAGTTTTGATTGTTGTTTTGGACACCGAAACCGAACGAGTCTCCGTAGGCTTCGGGTTGCAAACCATCCTCATTAAAGGCGTCATCATCTTCAGCAGCGAAGTACTTCTCGATGATAGTGAATGCCTTGTTGTAGATACTCTCGTTCGAGTTGGCCTGACAGTTGAAAATCTTCTCCATTCCGCCAGCTTCCTCGATGTAGACCGCGTACTCATTGGTTGCAGACTGGCGCTGTTCTTTGTCCATCTCGCCAACCTTCAAAATGTTCATCAACGAGTCCAAGGTGACTTCGACGATCTTAGAATCAGCGACACTCAACAAGTCACAGAGTGGCTTGATGCAGCCTTGGCTAACCAAGTAACGAATCTGCTCGGGATTGCTCAATCCTCCGGAGCTGGCGTTGGAAATAGCCCAACAAGCCTCCTTTTTGGTTTTGTAGTCACCTTGAGACAACAATCTGATGATTGGTGGAATCAAATTGGCGTCGATGACAGCTTGGATTTGCTCCGGGTTACCGGCAGTTATGTTGGAGATGGTCCAACAAGCCTCCTTCCTAAGGGTCTCCTTAGGCGAGTTCAACAAAGGAGCCAAATGGTGCAAAATACCAACATTGATGATCACTTGCGTTTGCATGTCATTTCCGGTGACAATGTTTCCCAAAGCTCTCAATGCTGGGGTCTGGACAAGGTTGGACTCGTGGTCCAACAACTCTACCAAACGATGAGGAATTCTTGCATCAAGAACAGCTTGAATGGCCTCACTGGGTCCATCACTCAAGTACGAAACAGCCCAACATGCATCCACCAAGGTCTCGGCATCGACGGAGTAAATCAACTTGGCCAAAGTGGGGATTGCTTGCTGCACCGTGTTCCAGTCTGGCTGAGGGTTCTTTCCTCTGCATAAGTTGGACAAGGTCCACGTGGCGGTTCTGATCAAAGAGAGCTTTGTGGTGTTGAACA
Source organism: Metschnikowia torresii (assembly GCA_002893725.1). Lineage (NCBI taxonomy): Eukaryota > Fungi > Ascomycota > Pichiomycetes > Serinales > Metschnikowiaceae > Metschnikowia > Metschnikowia torresii. Next base: position 1,199,902 of record NXHD01000003.1, on the reverse strand, counting down.
AGGACAAGACGGGCTGCATTGCACCGGTCTGCAAAACAAAGTCTCTGTAAGCGGTGGAGTCACCGGCAACATTACCCAAAGCCCAGATGGCCTGTTCCTTCACTTCCAACGACTGCGAGTACAACAATTGGACAAAATATGGCACGGCACCAGAGTCGACAACGACTTTGGTTTGATCGGAGGACCCGGAGGCAATGTTGGTCAAGGCCCAGGCAGCCTCGAGTTGCAACATGTCGGGATGGCCCTCCTTCATGAACTCCACCAAAGTGGGAATGACGCCACTCTGGATCACGAAATCAATTGGGGGGTTGTGCTCCTTACTCAACACTTGTCTGAACTTGACGGTGGCGCTCAAACGGTTGTCGAAGTCTGGCGATTGGATCATCTCCATCATCTTTGGTAAGTCTTGCTGCAACTTTCCGTAGAACAGCGAGTCTTCGTTTGCGGCGAGCGAGCCGTAGTCATCAATCTCATCATCTTCTTCAGAGTCGTTGCCGACGCTGCTGCCCTCGGTGTAGTTTCTTCTCTTGGCCAAGACCTCTTCTCTTTTTTGCTTTCTCAAGTCGACCTGGTGGGTCTCTCTTCTTCGTCTCAACTCATCACTTTGGAACCTTCCCTTGTTCTTAAAGTTTGTACGACGGTACTCAGGAATGAACTTGCTTGTCGTGTCTTCCATTGTCTGAACGCTATATGTTGCTATGGGTGGGCGCTAATGGATGAAGTTGAGGATAACAGGAGAAAAAAGTTGGAATGATGGATCGCTTGCACCGCTCGCCGCAGCATGCAGGACTCAGCGGAAGCGGCTACCAAAAATCTTGATTGTGCTACGCCCGTGGGCTGCTGGCACTCGAGCCGGCGTGATCTTTGGTGAAGATTCTCCAAATCTGCTGAATTCAGTCCCCTCACATTTTACAATCTGGCGGCGACCGCAAAAAGACTCGCTCCCTTCGTTTAGGAGTGTCACGTGACCGTTGTCCTCATGGCATCTCTGCGCCGTCAGCGGTAAAGCACCATTTTGAGTATGCTTCGTTTCCCCAAAAGCACCGAAGTGCTTCGGCTCATGGCGAGTCAGCCCCGGCGGATGGTGCGTCACAAAGGCACGTTCCGGAATGACGATGCTGTCGTCGACGACGGCGAGATTGAGACAGAAAACGACCCGTGGTCGCCCTCGCTATATAAGGACGCCGTTCGGGTCAGGAAAGGAACACGGAACGTCGAGTTGCCCTCCAAATACAGACTAGCTTACGAGCCGATCTACGAGGCTCCGGGATCCAAATATGTGGCCATGCTAAAGAGACTCACGCTTTCTTTTGGAGTGCTTGGGATTTATGGATCCAAGCTTCTACACGAGCTGGTTCTTTTCGACGATGTCTACGCCGTGGCTCTTCTTTTGGGCACATGGGCACCGGCGGTGTTGGCCCAACACAAAACCAAAGACTACGTGACCCGTATTTTTCGTCTCTACGACAAAACGAAACCTCAAACGCTAGAAAACCTTGTCGCGGACGAACAGCTCATTTTCGAGAAGCTCAACACCACAGGAGGCAAGACCTACAACCAGCTTGTGACGGTTCTGGACAACGACTCTTTGAAGTTGTCTCCTCCTTCCTCTCTGATTCTCGCGCCCTATAGATCCTGGCAGGATGAGGCGGACGGGCGCCAGCGTTCTCACTTTATTGTGGACAACGTTGGCGGCATGAAGATGGACCGTCTTTGGGGAATTGTGGAGCGCAACTCTGGTGTGGACAATGGACGGTACATGGATGTAAAGAAGCCAAAGAAGACCCAGTCCTGATTTTCGCGGTGCTGGAAGTGTTGATCTTGAGATGCGGAAAGTGTTGATTTTGTCGTCACGTGACGTTGCTGTATATATTCATAAACCACGCGATGTTCTACAGGTTTGTTTGAGCTTGGGAGAGATGTTTCGTAACGAACATTCGTGAACATTCGAAATCATAGGCGCGGCTAGCCATTTTTCCAGCCCCGCGCCGAGCCTGAACCACTGTGGAGAACCTCCGCGTTGTCCTGCACCTTGTTGTGTACCCTCTCTCGCCGTGTCCATGTAAGAAGCTGATTTTGGAGGCTTATCTGGAGCTCAAGAATACTGTGAGACGCCAAAAACGGATCTCTTCTTTGGGCCTCAAGACCTTATCTCTCTGCTCCTGTCGCCGGTGTCCTTAAGCATTGAAATCATTCGATTTGAGAATTTACTGATTATCCACACCGCTCCACGGCATCTGATCAAGCTGACCTTTACAACTTCCACCCACATCCAAAAAAAATGGGTCTTTTTCCGCCTGTCGCTGCGAGCACATCACGGAGCATTTCTCCGCATAGAAGCCGGCTGCCCGGCGGCCTGCCACGAAAACCCGCCGGTGCTGATGCTTACCAAGAAACAGATGACGCTGTCGATGTTGAGGAGAAAAAGACATACACCAAGGAGAAAGCCGTCAAGCGCGTGCCGAGGCTAATGATCGGGGAGCCCGAAACCCTCGCCAACACCAGACAGAACGCTTTGTTGTACCATGTCTCCAATGACTCGGTTGACCTCTACAAATCCGAAAACAACTCGCTGGATCTCTTAGGCCGGCTCTACTACGACGACTATGAGCCTGAAAACCAGGAGATCGTGCAGCGGGTTAGCTCGCTCACGTCGCTCCTGGCCCTCAACAAATCCCCGACGCTGCTGAGAAGTACGACTCCGCTTCTGGCTCTAAAGAAAGATTACTTGCCAGTGCACACTCGGCCATCCTATTCAAGACAAGTGTCATTTGATACTTTGAGTGACAACCACCACCAGTCCATCACTTTGAAAGCCAAGCACCCAGAGTTTAGGTTTCGTCGTAACAACAAGACGATCCTTATTGGTTTCAGCAACGACCAGGAGTCCATGAAGGCGGTGGAATGGGCCTTTTTGGAACTCGTCATCCATGGAGACACCATTATCATCTTGCAAGTTTTAGACGAAAAGCAGCACTCTTTTGTTGATAAGCCTCGAGGCGAGAAAATCATGGAGAGACTCAAACTATGGAACTACCACGGCAAACGGATCTCTCTTGTTTACGAAATTGTTATAGGCAATCCACAAAAGCTTCTCAAACAAGCGATTTTGGAATACAAGCCGGCCATGATGATCATGGGAACCCGCCAGTATGGCCAAGGCCCGCCGTCTGCATCATCCAGCTCAACCAACTTGGCCAATATGTCTGCCTCCACATCTCCTGTCAATCACTCATTGACCTCTCATCTCCCTCCATACTTCCCGAATCTCCTGAACACGCACTCTCCAGTGCAGAATACGCATCATCACCATCACAGATACATGCCATTTTTTTCGAAGTCGTCGGTGTCAAAATACTTTCTTCAGTACGCGTTGGTGCCAGTCATTGTCGTGAAGCCGTTTTACCAGATCCACGAAACTTTAGACAAGCCAGTTGATTCTGAAACGTACTTCAGTGACTGGTTGGCGAATATAGACATTTCTCACACGAGAGAAAAGAAAAAGAAACATATGTTTGGCATCAAGAGTCTGCTGTCATCACGGAGCCTGTCATACGTCTCGCTCGCAGATCTCAATCGCCAAGAACCGCGCGGAAGAACTGAAAACGACGAGCTCGTGTTTTCCGTGGATAACAGAAGCAGAGACTCTTCAGCTTCACGTTCTCCATCTTTACCGCGCTCGAGATCACGTCAAGACAATCCTGCTGGCGCAGACACGGGCGAATCTGCCCCAAGATCCAGGTCCAGAAGCAGGCTCTCTCGACTTTTCGGCTCCTAAGCTAATGATTAGGGCCACTGTTCCCCAAAACAAGAGAAAAAGAAACGAAATAAGGCGCATTGCGAGCTCGACTTGAATGTTTGCCAGCTACATCTGATTTAGTCTACGGGAATTTGTTTCGCTTATATCTTGCTTGTTCTCCAGCTCTTCCGTGCTAAGTACGAGGTGCGCATCGAAATCGGGCGGAGTGCACCTTGAATCACCTCCGGCCGAGGACGCTGGCCAATCTTACGAAATCGCTCCACATCATCTTTTGCCTTTTCAGCTACACTTGAAAAAAAAACCAGCAAAATGGGCCGTACAGTTGGAAGCAAGATCATCCTTTTCGTGGACGCCATTTCACTTGGTCTTGGCATCTACGCCTTGCTGTTCCTCATCATCAATGTGAATCTTCCCCCACACCTTGTGGGAGGAGGCCAGTTTCAATTTCTCACCAATCTTTCGCTACTAGCATCCAATGTTGTCTTCGCGTTGGGAGCAGTTGCCCATCTCACGAAATCACGTTACCTCTTTGAGCTCAAGAACAACTTCCATCCCATTGGCTTGGTGCTCGAGAGCGTGGTCACTTTGATCTACTGGCCGTTGAAGTTATTGTTCATCCACATCTTAATCAAGGACCCAGACAGCGCCAAGTTTATCCCTCTTCACGTTGACATTTGTTTGCACTTGGTGCCCGTCATCTCGTTGCTTATTGACTACTTCTTTTTCATGCCCCGGTGGACCGTTCAGGCGTCAACGTCCTTGACCGCCTGCTTCGTCCTCTCTTCTGCCTACTGGGCTTGGCTAAAGCACGTCATCGACTTTGAAAACGGCGGAGAGTACCCTTACATGTTCTTGAATGTGCCTGACGAGAGCACCAGAATCTTTATCTTCGCCAGCGTTGCCATGCTTGGGTTCGTGCTGTTCTTGCTTATGAGATCCTTGCACGACTGTGTCGTGTCTCCAGAGCTCGAGGCACAGAAGGAGATTGACATGAAGAAGGAATTGTGAGGTATGACCTAGCGAACGAACGTCGAGCGGGACTCTCGACCCGGCGGTACTGCCCGCCTCTCCAGCAACAAACGAAAATCACACCACTGAATTTTTTTTTACGTAAATGAAGCCGTAGACCCGTTCACCCCACATGATCTACTGGCCCACAAGATCTACTGGCCCATAAGTCCATAGACCGTAATCGGTGGTGTACGGGTGCTTGACCTCCCTATCTTGTCCTACGAGCGGCTCGCCCAGTCCAAAGTAGTCATGAAGCTTTTCGGAATTGCGTTGTACGCAGCTGCCGTGGCGTCCGTCCAGCTTCCGTTTGCGTTGAACTCTTTTGCCGACACATCGCGTCCTCACTACTCCTCGGTGGACTTGGCCGCTCACCCCATCGATCTCGCTCCTTATAAGAATAACGTTGTCATCCGCTTGCCCAAGACGGACGAGCTTCTTCAGCATTTGAAATCGTCTTCCCACAAAATATGGGCTTCTCATGCTCACGAAGGAACCATCGATGTCCAGGTGCACGCAGACGATGTGGAGACTGTTTTGTCACACACTGAAGGGGCAGCGCCCCATATGGTTATCTCAGACTTGCCACAAGCTGTGTACGAGAGCTACCCCGAGAACTTGTCGAAAAACAACTTTGATGATTTTCTTAAGCAATCGCACGATCAGATTTTTGCCGCTTCTTCTGACGAGTTGTCGGCCTTGGAGGTGTTCAAAGCATCGTCCGAGGTGTTTTTCAAGCTGTACCGCCCATTGCAGTCCATCGACTCTTGGTTAGAGCTTTTTCAGCAAACGTACCCGCACTTGGTCTCCATCGAGACCATTGGCCACACTTACGAGGGCCGTCCTTTGAAGGTGGTGCACTTATCGGTGAAACACGATGACGTTCCCCACGATGACAAGAAAACGATTGTCGTCACGGGAGGCGTGCACGCCCGTGAATGGATCTCTGTGTCTTCGGTGTTGTATGGGATTTACTACATGATCAACCACTACGAGGCCAATCCCGATGACTGGCTGGAGTTGGCAAAGCTCGATTTCCTATTCATCCCTGTCTCAAACCCCGACGGCTACGACTACTCGTGGACCACTGACCGTTTGTGGCGCAAGAACAGACAGCCCCAGAAAGATGGTGGGGACGACGATGTTTGCAAGGGTATCGACATTGACCACTCCTACGATTACCAGTGGACTCAGTCCAGTGACACCATTTGCGGCGAAGACTACTCGGGAAGTCTGCCTTTCGAGGCGTACGAGCTGAGATTGTGGGACGAGTATTTGAACCGCACCAACGGCGGCCACCAGATCTACGGCTACATCGATCTTCACTCTTACTCGCAGGAGATCTTGTTTCCATACGCATTCTCGTGTGAGCAGCAGCCTCGTGACGAGGAGAACCTCATTGAGTTGGCTTACGGAATCTCGAAGGCAATCAGATTGACCTCTGGTAAAACCTACAACGTTTTGCCTGCTTGCATCGATCGTGACTCAGACTTAATTCCAGATATGGGCTCCGGTTCAGCGTTGGACTACATGTACCACCACAAGTCTTACTGGGCCTACCAGATAAAATTGAGAGACGGAGGCTCTCACGGATTTTTGCTTCCAGAAAAGTACATCCAGCCTGTGGGCGAGGAAATTTCTGCAGGGCTTAAAACCTTCTGTCGCTTTATCTTGTCGGACGATCGCCAGAGATAACGGTCGGGCACAGAAGCTGAATCGAGGCTTCCACCGCGCGCGATGCTCGACAACTCTCGAGAATTGAACTCAGATCTGCCACAACAAGAATGCGCTTAGTCATCCAGCGTGTGAAGGAGGCTTCCGTGAAGGTTGACGGCAATGTTCTCTCGTCGATCAAGAAAGGTTTGATGGTGTTGGTGGGGATTTCCACCGTGGACACCAGCGAAGACGTGTCGAAAGCGGTGAAGAAACTCGTGGGCTTGCGACTCTTCGATGACGAAACCGGGCCTGTTCCCGAGCAGAGCAAATACCAGGGAAAGCCTTGGGCAGTCAGCTTAGTGCAAGACAAAAGCTTGAGTGTTCTTTCAGTTTCGCAGTTTACCCTATATGGCACCATTAAGAAAGGCACCAAACCTGATTTCCATAAAGCGGCAAAGGGACCGGATGCCCGCCACCTCTACGAGGCTTTCATACAAGGACTCCGACAAGAGCTTTCCAGTGACGACCGAGTGCAAGACGGAAGGTTCGGGGAAATGATGGATGTCCTGTTGGTGAACGATGGGCCTGTGACCATAGTGTGGGATACCAGGGAAAATCTTTAGCAAAATAAGGTGCATATGTACTGATTAATAATATTAACGTGAAAATATCTAAACTGTTCCTGCGTTGCAAGTGAAGACCCGTCCGTAGAGGGAGGCTTCGAAGGACCACACGATACTCTGGATGGTACTGTATAAACCCGGACCCAAAATGTAGAAACCAATCAAAATCAACAAGACATTGGCGATGTACTCTAACTTTCTCACAAAACCGGCCTCCTTGAAGCCTTCCATGTGGGATTGATGAGGGTTGTTGTGCTTGTTGAGTCTGAAAAATGCCACACCCCAGAAAACAAAACCGAACCAGCAGTCAAAGAGGGAGGACATCAAGGAAAGCAAATCGGAAAAGAACGGAATCAATTCGGCTAAAATGAAAGCGGCAATCCAAAGAATGGTGTTGAAGCCGATCCACGTGGCCCACCCGGTAACTGTGTGCTTGTTTCTGTTGACAGAGTTCTGGCCAAAAACTCTGAGGAACAAGAACTGCGAAGACACGTTTGAGTAGAGAGCGCCCAAAAAGATGATGGTAGGCAAGGCGAAAGAGTACGCGATCTTCTTGTAAATGAAATCCGTGCCAACCAAAGAACCAAACGCGGGCGCAGTCATGTTCTCAGTGCCGACATAGACGTAGATCACGGCACCAGCCAAAGCAAAGGTGATGAGCTCCGCAAGGGTCACGATGTACAACGCCTTCTTAAAATCCTGGGGGCGCTTCATTTGGGAGATGAAAGAGGGGTACGTGATCTGGCCCACAAACGTGTACACGATGTTCAAGAAAGCGGTCATGCCAGCAACGTAGGTGGTTTCGCCAGCAACAGGCACCACGTGCCAGTCCTGAGCCTCGCCGTTCACCTGGACACCGGCGAACACCATGGAGAGAATCACGGCAATGAACATGGTGCCGGCAGAAAAGAAGCCGATGAAAGACATGTGCGAAAACGTTCTGGGCAACGACACAAGGAGACACACCACGGTGATCACCACGGCCCACATGATGGAGCACACATCGACGCCGTCGGACATCACCATGGTGTTTAGGTACTTTGTGCCCACAAGCACGTGGAGCGCCTGGATGAAGGTGTTGTTCAACAAAAAGCAAATGGCGGTGAGCACCCACACAACGCGAGAGTTGCCAAACAAGTGCTTGCCGATGTCACAGATGTCCACAAGATGAGGGTAGGCAATGCAGTAGTCGGTGATGGTAAGGCCGGTGTAAAGCACGGTGAGCGAAATGAAGGCGGTCAATATGAGGCCCGGCACGAGCCCCAACACGGAATACGACCAGGGAAAAGACATGATGGCTAGGCAGATGTACTCGGAAAAAAGAAGGCCTGCGGCACGCTGCCACGAGCAGTTTTTGTAGTCGATGGAGACTACGCCCTCGGCAAACGAGAGCTTTTCGTCGGACTCATGCTTGGAGTCAACATCCTCCTTTGGGTACTGGCTTTCGACACTCATGGCGAACGCGGGGAGATTTGCAGCAATCAAATGGCGAGGATGGGCGGCGGTGGGTGTGGGCGGCGGCCGGGATTCTGCGATGCTTTTGCCACGGGAAGGGTGCAAGATTTTTTGCCGGGCAGTAAAAAAAGTGACACCCCACCTTGCGTGCGATGGAGGCCGTTTTTATCCAGGCCCTGGTGAGACGCTTTGGACATAAATTAAAGTAGAGAGTTGGATAAATGCGATTCGTCCTGCGTGCGGCCGCCATCCACAGTTTGCACATGGAGAAGTGAAGCTTGCGATACGCCGACGGGTGGGGCACATAGCGTGAAATCCAGCGGGATGGCCCGTTTTGACTGCGTGTAGCGGGCCGGTGCAGAACGCCTGCTCTATTGCCCCTTTGCTTTTTTCGCTGCTTCGTTTCGCCGTTTCCCTTGCGCTGTTTCGCGCAATCTGCCAATGGAGCCTCGAGCACGAATTTGAATGCTTATTCCGGTGCGCCGCCCGCTTTGCCGAAGTGCGCGGTGGCCTGGTGCCCTCTGCACTTTGAAAAACTCTGCGGCGAGCTGACGGCACCGCATCGTTGGGATTTGTTCTGCAGAGCATGTGAAAATTGCCCTGGAGTACCGTGGTGCACGGGTGCAGGCGCCGCGGCCCGGCCGCTGGCCAGCCTGACAGCTTAGGCGGCGCTGGCTCGCAGGGCTGTTTGGCTTCGGCTCACTTTATCTCCGAATGTTTTCGCAATTTTGTTTCGGTTCCTTTCCATCTACTTTTTCTTTCTGTTTTTTTTTTTTTCTGTTTTTTTCTTTTTTCTTTTCTTTTCTGTTCTCTTCTTTTCTTTTCTGTTCTCTTTTTTTTTTTTCTTGTTCTCTTGATTTCTTTTCTTTCTTCGCTATGTTCTTGATGCCTACACAATCTTCTGCTTGACGAAGAAGCCCTTCAAGTGGCGCAATTGGTACGCACAGGTGCCCACCAAAACAAGCACCTGGACCAAACTCCACCACAACACACGGGAGTTCGTGCTCTCGCTCTGGTTTCTGAACAACGACTCTCTTTCACGGATGCTCTCCTGCTCCATGTGGATCTCTTGCAACTTTCTGTTCAAGTCCTGGATCTGCAACGTCAAGCTGTCCACTTTCTTGGACGACTTGGAGTCCACGTAGTCCGAGGCCGCGCCAATAGCAATGTCAAAGAAGATTCTGTGTTTTTTGCTGCTGGTGCCGTCGTTGTACACTGGCTTCAAACAGAACTTGTGCTCTCCTGACGCGTGAGAGTTGAAAACAAAGTCGCCGCTGGGCTTGGAGTTCTGGTCCACCACTCTGTCGTCGTTGTCGAACGTTTCGTCCACCGTGATCTTCAACTTCAAGTTGTCGTTCTTGAAGTAGTCGTCGACCCTTTCATCATACTCATAGGCATCAAGCTTGCCCACCACCAATGCGTCTCCAGGCAAGTCCTCGTAGAAGCACCTCATCTCGTTTGTGTTGAGGTAGAAATGCAAGGCGCTGACGTGCGCCACCCACAAGAAGAGTGCCAAAATGTACCCTCTCATCGTTGTGCTGTCTTTATTTGGGGTGGTTGTGATCGACCAAGTGTGAAAAAGGACTGCGAACGCGTGTGCGTGCAGGACGGCCGCGCGCTTGCACCATTACCTCCTCCCCACTCATAATACGCCATACACCAAATTACCAAAAATAACCGTTGGAAGCAAAAAGGAAAATTCTTTGCCATTTGACTTGGTTCAGTGTAGTGTCTGGTAGGGCGGATAATGGCAAGAATCATCAGAAGCGCCATTTCACAGAATAGTACCATTCGACAGAATAGAACCATTAGACAGAATAGTGCCATTAGACAGAATAGTACCATTAGACAGAATAGCACCATCTGACAGAACATTCTTATGGTGCCCATTGAGCAAAACTGCCAAAGCACCATGAGTACAAATCGGCTATAGACCATTAAATTAAAAATTGCAAGTGTCTTCATAAAACAGGCATTGTAACTCTCATAACCGCAATAGATAAACTGCCAAATGCCATTCCGCAAATTAATAATCGCTTCTTGGCCTACAATCGTAACAGAATCAATTCCCATCTCGGGCATTTGTCTATGTATCCTGGCTGCCTCGCCTCAGCCTATTTTTTGTTCTTCAACTTGTGCACCAACGCGTTCAAGGCGCTTCCCTGGTCCGCACTTTGCACCTTCTTCTTCTTCTTGTGGGCGCCGTCGCCGTCCTCCTTTCTCAGTCTCTTGCTTCTCTCCTTCAAGATCTCCTTCATGGTGTTGGTCTTCTTGAACTCACTGTTAGTTGGGTCGATGGCAAAGTCGTGGTTTTCAAACACCTCCTTGAAACGGTCATCGTCCAAGTTGGCGTGAAAGTTGTCCTGAACAAGATCCTCGTCGAAGTTTTTGTTCTTCTTCTTGTTCTTGCTCTTCTTGTTCTTCTCGGACTTGATGATGTCCCGCATGCTGAAATGGTCTGCTCCCTCCTTCTCTTGCTCGTCCAACATAAGCAACTCCAATTGAGCCCGGCTCTTGTCGTCCTCCTCGTCGTTTTTGCCACCCTTCTTCTTGTTCTTTTTGCTCTTCTTATCCTTCTTGGCCGGCTCCTCCTTTTCTTCCTCCTCGGTCTTTGCTTTGAACTTATCGGCTCTCTTCTGGCGGCGCTCCTTCTCCTTTCTCTTGTAGGCCTCGATGGTCGACTCCTCCTTCTTTTCTTCCTGTGGCTTTGCAGGCACGGCGCCTTCGGCTAAAGCTCGATTGAACGTGATCTCCATGTCTACGTCGCCCTCGCTGTCGTCTTCGTCCTCGTTCTTGGAGGCAAACTTGCCACCGAGAAGGTTCTTGTACTTGTCTTTCAACAGGTCAGCTTCGTTGCTGCTTTCTTCCGAGTCAGAGGCCAAGTATGCTTTAAAGTCCATGTCGTCAATCTCTTTTTGCGAGAACAGCCTCGTGGACAACGCCAATCTTTCCTTGGGCGTTTCGTCCCACGTCAACTTCACTTTGGAGTGCTGCAATGCATCAGTGACAAATGTCGAGTCGGGTCTGTAGCTCGAGGGGATTTTCGTACAAACCTCCTTCGCCTCATCGCTATCAAACTCCATTCCCTCGGGGACATATCTTAAGTCGAATACGTTGGCTGTCGACTCGTATTCGGATCCGTCACAACTCTTGTAGATGGCTTCAGCCGTGGACACAGAGTCACATTGAACCACCGCGTAGAAATATTTGAGACGCTGGAGCTGGTATCTTCTCAAGGCCTTCGAGTCGTAGTCCTTTTCAGCGCCATCCTCTTCGTAGAGCTTTCTGGCGGCCTTTTCCATGTCCTCCTTGTTTGTCAAGTCCAACTCTTCGTCGGAGTCAGAGTCGGAGTCGTCCTTCTGCTTCTTGCTCTTGAAAAGCTCCTTTGGCGGACCCTCCGTCTCCTCTTTCTGCATCTGCTCCTTTCCAAACTCCGAAGGGTAGATGGTGACCGATCTGATGTTTCCTCCTTTTGGAACAAACGAAGCAAATGTTGACATCAAGTCCACGGCCCGCACATTGTCCCAATCCAAGTTCACCACAGCAAATGTGGCACTTGGCTCGCCCTCCTCCGGCTTCTCTTCTTCGATCTCCACATCAGACTCCTCAGACTCCTCGCTTCCGTTATCAGAGTCATCGCTTTCTGACTCCAACCCTTCTCCTCTGGCACGGTCAACAAATCCAGTCTGTTCATCCTCAGAGTCTTCTGATTCCTCGCTTTCTGATTCTGCGGGTTCGACCGCTCTGCGAGCTTGTTTAGGTGCCTTCTTGCTGCTGGCCACCTCATTTGAAGAGTCTTCGGATTCGTCATCGCTGACGTCCGTGTCCGACTTCGAAGCTGAATCTTCCTCGAAATATTTATCAAACTCTTCTCCCTTGTTGTCCTTTACGGCTCTTCCATATCTGTCCACTCGGGCTTTCTTGCCTGTGGCCGTGACGTTTAATTTTCTCAACTCCTCTTTAGAAAATCTATCATCAACCTTGATCTTGTTCTTCTTCGTGCTGGGGAGACGGAAACGGGGGTCATACGCCAAAGAGGCGAATCTGTCGTCCTTGACGGCCGCTGTCTTTTCTTGTGGCTTCGACTTGGTTTTCTTGCCCATCTTTACTGATATCGATAATGGAAACGCCGTGATGCTCTTCTCTACACTGAGCATCGCGCTTGTGTGCAGGCGCATCTGGTGCAAGGTGCAAAAGTGTCACTCACATACTGGAGCAGGCTGGGGTTATATCTTTACCAATTATTTACATCGAGCCACCCGAGCCCGTGTTGCCGACTAGCCCGGCCATTTCTATAAATGCCCGATCTTCGGCCAAATTGTGCATGTTGACACCCTGTCGGGCTTGTGCTTGTTTTTCTTCCCATTCCCACTGCTTCTTTTGCTCCTCTAGCACCTTAGTAGATCCAACTCCCCACACTTCTAGGTCGGTAATGACAAATCTATCTTCGTAGTTCTCGCCGCATATTGTCTCTTGTTGTGAGTACGCAAATGGGTGTGGAGTGTTTGCACTTGCGTTGACAATATGCCTAAACACGGCAAACTCCAAGTTCGCCTCTAAAGTGAGCGAAACAGAACCTGGCAAGTACTTGTGGATATTATTTTTGTTCACTGGCTGCTCGTTCCCGAATCCCAATCCCATTCCTTGATTGTTGAAGTAGATCAGTTTGCCATTCATACCGCCTCCAGGCTGACTAAGAAAGAAATCATGAACAGGCAGAAGAGCAAACAATGCACACGAGTTGTCGCCAAAATTGGATTTGTTGGAACTCGTCCACGGCTGATTAACGAAAACACCGTACGTGACTTTATCTCCAGCATGTTGCCAGCTCCTGAGAGGATTTTCAGAGGCCCGGAAGTACCTCGGGAACTCAGAGTCAAACTTTTGGTACCTCATGTTTTTTTGAGCAGTTTTTGCCGTTACCCTTTTCCCCGAAACTAAAAAAATGGTTGGAGCTTGCCATTTGAAGATCTTCAGCTCCAATGAACGGATCGAGAATCCACTCAGTGACACACTGAAAAGCTGCACGAGATTGTGTTGTGTGACATTGATGCTCGCATTGATTCTGTTCATTATTATCGAGAGATGTGCCACTGTAGCTTCATTGACGAGTCTGGAGCCTTGGAATCCCGCTTTTCCCATCAGTTCTGCACTTTGGCCATCCAAATCTGACTTCACCGCCAGGAGGATACTTCTCTTGAACAAATCACCAAAAGCCTCGGGAAAAAAGTTTGGCATGCAGATCTGAATTGCTTTTTCGAACTCCGGGAAAGAAATTTCGATCTCTTGTGGTGCTGAGCTATGAAGCTCGAGGTTCATGAAGCGCACAAACGAAGTAGACACGTTTTGGAATGCGGCCCACTTCGTCGAGGCCGATTCCTTGAATTTAAAAACCATCCGGTCATGATTTTGAGTGGGTAGCGATTTGACAATTAGGAGAAGAGACATGAGTTGTATCAAATCATGGGCAGTGATGCATGTCTTGTTTAAATCGAAGCCATTGTAGTTGGACAACGCCTCGAGCGTGCTCCATTTTATCCTCTTGGCCTCGGCCAAAGGGGTCGTTTCTAAAGTCAGGGGGATGCTCAAAACTTTGACTCTGTGCGTTTTGGGAGAAGCGCAACCGTCTTTTGATATGCGCTTTTCTTCTAGACTTGCAGTCGTGGATTTTTCTTTGTTTTCCTCTTTTGTATGGGAGCTAGATGGAGCTTTTTCTTCTTTTATAGCATCCTCAGTGCCACGGCTCAATGCTAGTGCCACGTATAGAAATTTGAGGCAGTTTGCATCGGGCCAGAATCGGTGGAGCCTATCGGTGAGAGTGGCAATGGCGATGATGAAACTGTTTAACGTGAGCTGTTTGTTGGATGGGCTTTCCATAAAAGGCAATTGACCTAGGACACTCACCACATCATAAAGGATTTGCAAGGCGTTTCTGTAAGGCTCATCAGCATTATCCGAGGGCAAACCGAGGAGCCGGCCCAAGTCACCTGGCGTGAGCACGGCGTCGGCCAGGAGATCTGTCATGTTCAATTTCGAGGAGATGGCCGTCAATTCCGACTTGTTAAACAAGCTGAAGGCCCGAGTTCGGAAAAGCTCCCGGAGCTCATTCGAGTCCCTCGATTCTTCTTTGTATGTGTTTGGCTGTTCCGAACTGGTGAGCTGCCCCATTTCAGCTAATGAATAAATAGGAACTTTTTGATGCTTGTAGCTTTTTCTGAGAGCTTAAATAGGATAACAACAAGTTTGGCTCGGGATGATGTACGAGCTCTTAGTCCAGGCGCTCGAGATGTGGGGAGACAGCGCGTTATTTGTGATACTGTGTGGCTCATACCAAACATTGGCAAAATTGTGGGCGATGCCCAAAAATGCAAAATAGGAGGAAAAAAAAAAAAAAAAAAAAAGAGGTGATTTAGCGTCCATTCTCCTCACCAATCTTGATTGCCATCATCTCCAGTTCCGAACTTTTCTTTGTCTGCGCTCGATCTACTACATCTGCTTCAGTCCAGCATTGGCAGCAGGACGAAAAGAGAATTGCGCCCTTTAATATAGTGCTTTTCGAAAAGCCGCTCTCCTGAAATGGATATTATACCTATGCATCGCTATACGCTATGGACATGCGGCAGCAGCGGGCTCATGAATTAGTTGGCGGAGGCGGAGAAAACATCGACGAAATAGTCTTTGGCCCGGGTCTCGAGCGCCGAAACAAGCCTCTGGATTCTCCCCGTCAATGACGAGTGAACCACCTCGCTGAGCGAGTCGTGGCCATGGAACTTCTGGTTGCGGATGGACGCAAGCAAAAGCTGCTTGGTGAACGAGAGAATGACGAAGCAGAAGTAGAGCCGCGTGGCCGTGGTGGACAAAACTCCGCTGACGGTGAGGAACAACTCCCGGGCTGGCGAGGCCGACTGCGACGAGTCGGCAACGGCCCGGGCAAACACCTGGCCGGCGGCGGCCACAGCGGCCAAGGGTCCCGCCGACGCCGAGCCCGAGATTTCTGCGGAGGCACCGGTGTCCTCTCTGCTAAACCAGAAGTGCACAAAGTAAAGAGTGTAGAAAAGTCCCACCACCGTGTCCACCAAGTAGATGGAACAACCAAGACACATTTTGCGGACAGTGGTGCCACGGTCAGCCATGCTGAACAACGCCGAGATGTAGAACGGTAGCACTAGGAACGCCCACGAGTTGTAGATCCACTGCCAAGAGTTCATGTGGTGGCCGGTCAAGATCGAGAGCACTCCGTAGGCTCCACCCGCCTTATTTAGTATGGCGATGGAGAGGATGAGTTCCACGCCGATATATAGCGGGATGAAGTACAAGAATTTCTGGGGTTAGCGGTGCTTGCAGCGAGAACGCACGACGCAAAAAACGTACCTGTGGAAGAAGCCTGTCGAGCAATGGAGCGGCCATTGTTTGTGTGGAGTTGGTTAGTGAGGAAGCGAACGATGAGTAGGCGATGTTTGGCGCGGCCCCAGGCCGGATTTGGCCTCTGGCCGTCCTCGAGTTTTGGTTTGGCCAGCGAGCCAATGGCCGGATCGAAGGGCTGTGGTTTGTTCCGAGGGCTCCAGCTCGAGATGGCTGTTCACGTTCCGTACTTTTTATTTTTATTTCTTATTTTTCGTTTTTTATCTTTTTCTTTCGGCCAGAATTTTGTGGCATTTGCCAGCGCTCCGCTGCGGTTCCTGCGCGTGGATCGGGCGCTCATCTCAACTCATCTCCTCAGCCACTTGATTGCAAGATGCCTGGCGACATAGAGGGCCACATGGCCGCTTTGAACGTTTCTGGAAAAGAAAACACTGCCCAAATTCCACAGGTCCATTTTGATGCAAACGCCGACTTTGTGGCGGACTCAGACTCGGACTCGGACTCAGATTCGGACTTTGACACAGGCTCTAGCCTGGCCCCACTGCAACCCAGCCAACCCAAGAAGACCATCACGGACAGAGGCGAAATTGTCGAGAAGTACTCGCTGGTTATCAACACAGAGCCGCTCAAGAAGGGCCCCAAGACCACGAAGGACCGCGCAAACAGAGCCACGGTGGAGCAGGTGTTGGACCCGCGTACGATGGGCTTTTTGGCCAAAATCATCAACAAAAACATCATCTCGAGAATCAACGGCTGCATCAGTACTGGAAAAGAAGCAAACGTGTATCACGGAGACCACGAGGACCCGCTGGTGACCACGAGAGAGTTTGCCGTCAAGATCTACAAGACGTCGATTTTGGTCTTCAAAGACAGAGAGCGGTATGTGGACGGCGAGTTCCGCTTCAGAAACACAAAGAACCAAGGAAACCCCCGGAAAATGGTCAAGGTCTGGGCAGAGAAGGAGTTTCGCAACCTTAAACGTCTATACTTCAACGGCATCCCATGCCCGGAGCCCGTGGAACTACGTTCCCACGTTTTGGTGATGGAATACTTAACCAAGGGCGAAAGCCAGCCCTCGCCCAAGTTGAAGGACCACTCCTTCAAAGACACTGACGAGATCGTGCACTACTACCAGCAGATGCTCTTTTACATGCGGAGAATGTACCAGACATGCCGCCTTGTTCATGCCGACTTGTCGGAATTCAACTCCATCGTCCATAACGACAAGTTGTACATCATCGATGTGTCGCAGTCGGTGGAGCCGGACCACCCAATGGCGCTCGACTTTCTCCGAATGGATATCAAGAATGTCAACGACTTCTTTTCCAGAAAGAAAATCAACGTCTATCCTGAAAGGCTTTTGTTCCGGTACATCACGGGCTACAATGATCAGCTTGGGCTCATTGGCGACAGCGACGAGGAGTTGGGCGCTTGTTTGGACGCGCTTCCGTTGAAGAGCGAGCTTGAGGACGACAATGCCGAAGACGAGATCTTCCGGTCGCTTCATTTGGTGCGGTCTTTAAACCATTTGGAGGAGCGCGACTTCGACAAGTTTGCAGAGGGCAAGGTGGACACGTTGACGGATTTGGTGGCCAAGGAGGGGCTCGAAAACGAGTCTGGAGAATCTGAGACTGAGAGTTCGGAGGAGGAAAGTGACGAACAGGATGAAGACGATGAAGAAGACGAAGATGGCGAGCCAAGACTCAAAAAGCCAAAGGAGCTCAAGGGCAAGAAGCACGAGGACAAAGACGACAAGAAGGCCCGGAAAGCGGCGGCCAAGACGGCTAAGGCAGAAAAGAGAAAGACGAAAATGAAGAAGCACGTCAAGAAGAAGATCATCAACAAGAGAAAGACAACTTGATCGCCGAGCGCCGCCATGAACCCGCTGAAATAGACAATCCAGAGCCGCTTTGAACAGTCCAAACAGCCCAATGCCGCTTTGAACAGTCCAAACAGTCCAGAGCCGCTTGAAACAGTCCAAACAGCCCAATGCCGCTTTGAACAGTCCAAACAGTCCAGAGCCGCTTTAAACAGTCCGAACAGCCCAGTGTTACGCTGACCTAATTCGGGCAGCCCAGTGCTACTCATCACAAATTCGGATGGTGAAGCGCTTTCCAAATCCAATCCGGCCCTGCTCAGCGAAGCCGCCAGAATCTGCTTTTGCAAACAAACGGACCGCTTTTGCAAATTGGACTGCCGCAGCCTTGTTCGCCAGCACTGCTGGCAGCGAGGCACGCGAACAATGAAGACCGGTTATTTTCGCAAGAACCGAAACGCACGCATGGTTCCGAGGAATTCCGGCATTGTGTCAAGGCGGCCAAGCGCCTAATGCTGTGCTTGTCCGGCCATTCAAACCACAGAAGCTGGTACAGAAGCTGGTGCCTCAGCCGGGTAACACACTCGACATACTTTGAGTATAGGACTGCACATAAGACCACCAGCTTACCGTAATTACGCCAGGACCCGTCGAAGCGTAACTGTGTTGACATATCAACAGACAATATATAGCGCCGCTGCTCCCGGGCTCCCCCACAGCGTTTACAGTCCCATCGCCACTTCCCCCACGCGCACGCCAGACCCCAATTGTTCACCGGACCCACCACATCCCAACTCCAAAAGCACCATGGAGAACTTCTTGAAAGACCCATTTGACGACTCGCCCGGCGTGCAAAAGCGAAACAGCGACGCCCATTGGAACGGCGAGCCCAACGACTACAACACAATCAACGATTTTCAGTTCACCGTCAGCCACGACGACCCCAATTCCACGGACTATCGCCAAAACCCCGGTAACTACGCTGCCCCGCGGGAGTTTGAAACAAGAAGCGCCCAGAATTCTGCCTCGGATCCGTACTTCGAGGCTTTCGACTTTCTCGCCTCGCCGGTCCAGTCGCAGGTGTCGCCAAATGTCAACACGCTTGGCGAGTCGCTTGTGGAAGGCCAATTTGCTGCCGACACCTTCAACTTGAACAACTCCGGGGTCGGAGACCCGTTGAACAACCTCGACCAGCTTGTGTCGCCTGACAACGGCCAGAGTCTTCGAGGCGGTGCCCACAATGCGGGCGGGAACATGTTTTCGTCGGCGCAGTACTTTTCGCCCAACAGCAGAGCCCCCAACTTTGGCCAGCTAAACTCCATTGTCGAAGACACCTTGTCGCCGTCCTACTACAACAACAACACGTTCAGTCCCGGCGCTTCGAGGCACGGAAGCATCAGCATCCCTCCACCGCTGAATGCCAGCTCATACATCTCACTGCACACATTCTTGTCTCCGCAATCCAATGCTTACGAAGGCTCGTTCGACACCTACAAATCACCCTACTCGGGCTCCTACCTTAATTCCCCGCCGTCAGTCCCAATGTCCCAGAACGCGAGTATCAACACCACCCTCAACAACAGCCAGTTGCAAGATTACCAACAAAACTACCAGTCACAAGGTGCGCAAATCGGAAACACCCTAATGCCACAGGGAAACTTTGGTTACGATGCTTCGGCACCCTCGGGAGGTGCCAATATCTCTCGTCAAGGCTCGGAACAGCCGGGCGCATCCAACGCCAGACAGCTCACACAGGAGGAAAAGGCAAAACGCAGAAGAGAGTTCCACAACGCAGTTGAGCGCAGAAGACGCGATCTCATCAAGGAAAAAATCAAAGCGTTGGGCCTTCTTGTTCCTCCGTCGCTCCTCACTCCGCAGGTGTGTGCTGTGCAAGCAATGCAGAAACAGCCCAAGCAGAATGCAGCCAATCTCAAGGAGCTACTTGCTGCCGTGAAGGTGAAGGAAGCAAAACCCAATAAAGCCTTGATCCTCCAGGTTTCCGTTGATTACATCCGCCACTTGCAGTACGTTGCCGAACAGCAAGACAGCAAACGCCAGGAGTTGGAGCAGAGAATTGCTGAGCTCTCGCTCAACGACAAACAGGCCGAAGTACAGAGCAAACCGCCCTCATCATCCGCCAAACAGTCTGATTCAACTTACGCATCCACGCCGTCGACTGCGTTATCTAACTACGGGGAACCGTCTCAGTCGGACTTCAATCCCGACGACTTTTTCAGTGACGAGCTTGGAGGCAACGAGCAGCGCTTTTGATCCCCCTCGCGGCGTTTTTGATTATCCATTCTGAGGCCTTAAGATCAACAAGGCATTTAGGTCGTGCCAAAGACCCATTTGTGAATTTCGGTGGAGCGTTGATGCCGTGCGGAAAAATGGCACGGATTGTGCAGGTCATATTCGTTTAAAAGAACATTAACTCCGCTTTTGATAATGATGAGTGTACCACAATAATGGACGCCAGAACCAGAGAACACGCCCAGGGCTTGGTTGACTTCATCCTGTGCTCCCCCACTCCCTACCATGCTGTTGCCAACATCAAACGCGACTTAACGCTCGAGGGCTTTCTCACTTTGAAGGAAAAGGACCAGTGGCACGTCGAGGCCGGAAAGAGCTACGTTGTCACCCGGAACGGTTCTTCGCTCATCGCCTTCCGTGTTGGAAAGCAGTACACACACGGTGGCCCAGTTGCTATCGTGGGCGCCCACACAGATCTGCCATGTCTCAAGATCAAGCCCATTTCGAACAAGACTGCGGAGGGCTTCATCCAGATTGGTGTGGAGCAATACGGCGGTCTCATTGCCCACTCGTGGTTTGACCGGGACTTGGCCATTGCAGGAAGAGTGTACATCAAGGACAATGCCGGAAACTACTTGCCCAAATTAGTGCATATCCGCAAGCCATTGATGAAAATCCCCACCTTGGCTATCCACCTCAACAGAGAGGTCAACCAGAGGTTTGAATTCAACAGAGAAACGGAGCTATTGCCTGTTGCGGGTCAAGAGAAGTTTGGCTACAGCTGCAAAGACGACCCAGCGCTCCAGCTCTCCGAGGATGAGTTCAGTGCTTTCAAGCATATCGTCGAGCGTCACAACGAGTCGCTTCTCAAGTTGATTGCCGGGGAGTTGAGCATCGAGGTCAAGCAGATCGAGGATTTCGAACTTCTTCTTTGTGACTACCAGGATCCGGTTCTCGGAGGCATGCACGAGGAATTTGTTTTTGCTCCACGTCAAGACAACTTGACTTCGTGCTACGCGTCTGCGCAGGCCTTGATCAACTCCACGCCCGGCGAGAACTCCGTGTCCATGATCTCGCTCTTTGACCATGAGGAGATTGGATCTGTTTCTGCGCAGGGCGCCAACTCGTCTTTCTTGCCCGATGTTCTCAGCCGTTTAGCCGATGCTGACAAGGCTGCCATGGCCCGCATATGCAGCCAGTCGTTCCTCCTCTCCTCCGACCAGGCACACGGCATTCACCCCAACTACGGCAGGTTCTACGAGAGCAGCAACAAGCCGCACGTGAACTCCGGCCCCGTGATCAAGATCAACGCCAACCAGAGATACGCCACGAACTCCAGAGGAATCGTCATCATCAAGGCTGTGGCCGACAAAGCCAAGGTGCCTTTGCAGCTCTTTGTGGTGCGGAACGACTCGCCATGTGGCTCCACCATCGGACCCATGCTTTCTGCCAAATTAGGCATCCGAACCTTGGATTTGGGCAATCCGCAGTTGTCCATGCACTCGATCAGAGAAACCGGCGGCTCGTACGATGTTGTGCGCTTGGTGAACTTATTTGGAGGTTTCTTCGGCACCTATGCTGCCATCGACGCCACTGTGGAGTGTGACTAGTGCCCTCAATACATGAGAATACAAAGCTCAGAAAACAAACTTCAGAATCAATACGAGCTAAAAAGTTCCTTTGTACGTGCCGTAGAAACAAAAGTAGTGAGTTTGATAATATTGAAAAAGACTATTTTGTTCACAACGTTGCAAATGACTTCGGTTTTAATATTGAAAAACGACTTCTGTTTAAATATTGAAAAATGACTATTTTGTGTACAACACTGAGAAACAACTTTTCTGTTTACAATGTTCCACAATAACCATTTTGGTTCAATATCCAAATACGACTGTTCTGTTTATGAAGTTTTCAATGTGACCGTTCTGATTTCGTCATCTGATTGAAACTATCGAATCGCATTCTCAAGACATGAATAAACTCGCAGCCGATGGGAGGCAGTGTCGTCCTGCACGTAGTGGCAGCGTGCCCCAGATCATCAGCGGCAGAAGACATGCCAGGTCAGCTGAAGCAGTTTGCAAGCATGAAGTGTTCCGTGTGCCTTCTCTTGTTTGTCGCAGCCGTCCAGGCGCTACGGGCAGCGCCAGTTTTGGTGGCGTCCCACAAATTGGTCAAGGGCCTCAAGGAAGAAGTGAAACAGCCAAATGTCAAGACGCAAAGCCCCGACCAGGTGACAAATATGCTTAGGAAGCTTGTGACCGAGTGCTCGTCGGACGCGTACCTCTTGGTGAATGTTCCAGGAATCATGAACTCCGACATGCTGCAGAGCAAAAAGGACGCGTGGCCCAATCTTCAGAAATATCTCCACATGGCTTCGTCTGTGGTGGGCCTTCCGTGGATGGAGGGCAGTTTGGACTTTGAGTTTCTCGAGGAGTACATTGTTCGGACATGCAAGGCCGAGCCCGTCCGAGACATCTCGGAGGAGGCGGATGTGCAGCAGTATATCGACACGAGGAAGCGTGTTTTTCGAATCGATGCGCCAGCACTTTCGCCAGCGGGCAGCGAACGCGAGCAGGAGTTGCGGGATATCGACGAGTTGATAAGAAAAGTGTTACGGAAGGTGCCGTCGCCGCACTACACGATCGTTATCACATCGCAGGAGATGTCGCCGGTGCATCCTTACCCAGATTTTGTGTTGGAGAAGAAGCGGGCGATGTTCGAGATTTTTGACGATGTGGTGAACGACCCGCGGCGGACGAAGGAGGAGGAGAGAAACCTGTACTTGTACAAGGAGGTGGAGCCGCAGTGGAACACGCAGTTTGACCCCACGGACATTTACTTGAGCAGAAAGAGACGCGACGAGGTGCACTTGTTCAATAACGCGTTGTGGAAGGAGAACGAGAAGCTCGTGGTCACGATTGTGCTTATGGTGGGCACGTTCTGCTTCTTCAAGACGTTGGCGTTTGGCCAGTGGTTGAAGGAGAAGGCTATGCATGGGAAAGAGAAGAAGATTGTTTGAGCGGCGAAGTTGTGGAGAGGGAACCGAGAGCCAGCGATCTGTGGAATCCGGTTTCCAAATCCGGCTTCTAGAGAAGTTTGCGGTAAAAGTCTTTCCCATCCGTGAGATCTTGGCCAGATCTTCGAGACTTTGAATTGCGAGGTCTGCCTTTTGGATCACAGTGACACCTTTTGGATTACAGTGACACCTTTCGGATTACAGTGATACCTTTTGGATTACAGTAAGACCTTTTGGTTTGCAGTGACACCTTTTGGTTTGCAGTGACACCTTTTGGTTTGCAGTGACACCTTTTGGTTTGAAGTGACACCTTTTCGTTTACAGTGACACCTTTTGGTTTACAGTGACATCTTTTGATTTACAGTGACACTTTCTGGTTTACAGAGTCTGCCACTTTCTGTTCACAGAGTCTGATACCTTTTCCCTAATTCGTGGGAATCTCCAGACAAGCTTTCCCCGTCTTTTTAACCTACAGACACCGATTTCCCGAACCTTGGCGGGACACAAAAAAAAGGCAATCTCCGAGCCGGCAGCCTCCACTGAGCGGCGGGGAGCCCGAAAAACCGCCCGCAGCCCGGAAGAACCCCGCCAGCCATCAATGGCCACGCCGTGGCGGCTAAGCGTACTGCAGGAACAAGCCGGCGGGCAGCGGAGGAAAAATCACCTGTTTTTTGTCGCTTACGCGAGGCGATAGTCCGATCACACCAGTCCTGCGGCGCCGCCCCAGCCGACACGAACGCGCAAGGCGGCTGGGAAGCGGAATCGGCAAAGTGAAAAGAGAAAAAGAAAGCAGAAGAAAAAGAAGAAGAAAGAAAGAGAACAAGAAGAAGAACAAGAAGGAAAGAAGGGGAATAAGAAGAAAACAAGGAAGAAAGAAAAAGGAAGAAGAAGAAAGAAAGAAAAAAAAAAAGATAGAAGTGGAAGCGCCAAGTCCAAAAGGCTCAAAGGGCCCAAAGGATCACCGGCGGCTGGGGTCTACCGGCCCCACTGAGCCAACGGGCGCGTAATCAGACGGTGACGCACAAGCCGCACATCGGCCCAGCGGAGTGAGTGGAGACCAAAAAATGGAAAAAAAAACAGCCGGTAAAAAGCACCATAAAGCGCCACAGATCACCGTCAAACAGGCGGTGAACAGCCAGCAGAAAACCAGTTAGCCAGTAGAGGAAACAGCACTCACGCAGCCAGACGCCATCGACGGAAATTAACTAGAAAAACCTTTTTTGGAAAAATCAAAATCAAAAAACCCTGGTCTCGTGACCCGTTTCACCGCCCCACTGCGATCTTGCAGATTCCGCCGCCAGCGTCTTCCGATCGCATTTTCGATCGTGCATATTCGCTCGAGCTTCCCATAAGCAAGCCAGCGTTGCTCCCTTCCACCGCAACTAGCCCGTGCACAGCATTCTTTTCCTCTGCCGCTGCCCACGTCGACTGCAAGCCGTGCCCTTTCTGCTTATCTGCTTTATCAGCATTTTCCGCTTTTGCCGGTTTCACAGGCTTTTCGCTTCCCCAGTTTCAAAGCTTTTCGCTGCTCCAGTTTCACAGGCTGTTCAAACCACAGGCTGTTCATTCCACAGGCTGTTTGCTAGTCCACAGACTTCCGCTAGTTCAACAGGATTTCGGCTCTCCAGTTCCGCCGCCTCTCCAACTTTCCACCGCACCCCTCGGCAGCTATCCACTACACTTCTCCTTGCCGCTCCATTTTTCCGCCCGCCATGGATCATCTCAATTTCCGGACCGAGCCCTCGGGCCGCCATGAAGGCAAAAAACACATTGTAATTGTGGGCGCCGGCATCATCGGCGTGTGCACGGCTTACTTCCTCGTCAAACACCCCAAATATGACCCCGAGAAATACCACATTTCGCTCGTCGAGAGCAAGCGTGTGGCCGGCGGCGCCAGCGGCAAGGCCGGCGGCCTCTTGGCGCTCTGGGCGTTCCCACAGCAGCTCGTGCCGCTCTCGTTCGAGCTCCACCAGCAGCTCTCCGACTTGTACAACGGCGAGTCCGAATGGGACTACCGCCGCCTCACCACGGTGTCGTTGGAGGGCGATTTGCGCAGCGTGCCGGACGACTTGGAAACCGCCGACGACGCCAACGCCGACGTTGTTGCGGCTGCCGAAACCGAGTCCGTGCTGCCGCCCAAGAAAACCCAGCGCATCTCCAAGCGCACCGACGGCCGCAAGCTTCCGCCCGACTTGAAGTGGATCACCGAGTCGTTGGTCAGCGAGTGCTCGTTCTTGGGCGGCAAGGACGCCACGGCCCAGGTGCACCCGTACCGCTTTACCAGCTTCATCTTGAAGAAGGCGGTAGAGGAGTCGCAGGGCTCGTTGGAGCTCATCTTGGGTAAGGTCAGCCGCATCTTGTTTCTGATGGAAACCGGCGTCGCCACCGGCGTGGAGTATGAGGCCACGTCCGTCAAGGGCACGCAGGACGGCGGCAGACCCGGCACCATCAAGTTGCCCGGCGACCAGATTGTGCTTTCCGTGGGCCCGTGGACGTCCAAGGTGCTACCCGACTGCCCTATTTCTGGCTTGCGGGCCCACTCCATTACCATCGCACCCTACAAGAACCAGACGGTGTCGCCGTACGCCATCTTCACCGAGTTTAAGACAGACACAAACTCGTACGTGTCCCCCGAGCTTTACGCCAGAAAGGACGAGGTGTTTGTGTGCGGCGAGGGCGAGTCCGCCGTGGACGTTCCAGAAACAACCGACGACGTGGAGGTGGTCAAGTCCAAGTGCGACGATCTCTTCAAGCAGGTGGGGAAAATGTCGTTCATGTTGCGCAAGGGCCGCATTTTGAAGAGACAGGCCTGTTACCTTCCTGTGCTAGATGTGCCTTCGCTGAGTGGCCCGCTCATAGGCGAGACAAACGTGCAGAATCTTTTCTTGTGCAGTGGCCACTCCTGCTGGGGAATCAATAATGCGCCGGGCAGCGGCAAGATCATGAGCGAGTTGTTGATTGATGGCCGTGCTTCGTCCGCCAACATCTCGGCTCTCGACCCGTCGTTGTATTTCGATGCGTCCGTCTTGGTGAGCGACGACGAAAGGGGTGACGACGACGAGCTGGATGCCTAGCGGTACTCGCCAGAACCCCTGCTGCGCTTTTCGCTTGTTTTACAGAGACCGACATTGAAAGGTGCCTTTTGCAGCTCATTCTCTGATTGTTCCTCGCAGAATCTTGGCGACAATCTTCGGCGGTGTGGGTTCTAAGAGGATTCGCTACACTGCTCACGCGGAGTGATTAGCCTTTACGTTTTCTGCCGCCTGCTGCCACAAGCTCTGCAATGCAAACATAGAATACACTACATTTCTTTTGCCAGACCCTGCGTGGACCCTTTGAATCCTCAGTGGCCAGACCCGCCAAACTCATCAAAAACACAGTGCAGCCGGACCGGATCCTCTTGCGCCATTTTTTTTTCCTTTTTCAAACCTTCCAACGTAAAGCGTCATATAACTGGCTCCACTGTCTCGTAGATCTCCGCCCGGGTCAGGTGTGCATACACCGCGGTATCAAGGTGCCACACGGTCCACATCGGGCCACCCCGTCTATATCTCTTCTTTATGGACCACCCGCTCCACGATTCGGGCATGGACCACGACATGCCAATGCACGACATGTGCAAGATGAACATGTTGTTTACGTGGGACTGGGAAAATACCTGTGTGGTGTACAAATGGTGGCACGTGAAGACCGTCCAGGGCTTTGTGGGCACAATGTTAGCCTTGGTGCTTCTCAGCTCGGGCTACGAGCTTCTCCGCAATCGCTCGGCCCGATGGAGGGCCGACCACGTGTCTCTTTCTGCCGGCTCTGCTGCCCGTTTGCCGTCGTCGCTTCGGACAAAACTGTCTTTGTTGTACGCGGTGCAGGTGGGCTACTCCTTTATGTTGATGTTGGTTTTTATGACCTACAATGGGTGGTACATGCTTGCTGTGGTGGCTGGTGCTGGTGCTGGCCACTATTTGTGGGGGTGTGAGGACGACTCGAGAAGTTTAGCTTGTCACTGATGAATAACTTGGAGTCAGAATGATATATGCTTGAAATAAGAATGAAATGTACCTGAAGCCAGGGTTCTGAGAATACGTGGAGTCAGAGTATTGAATATACTTGGAGTCAGAGTAATCTATCTGGAGTCAGAGTAATGATTTCACTTGAAGTCAGAATAATGATATAAAAGATGTCGAAAATTGAAGATGTTCAATGGTAAATTGATCAATAACTTGAAGTCAGGGTAATAAATGTATTGAAGTCAGGGTAATAAACTTACTTGAAGTCAGATTAATAGAATTTTTTGAAGTCAGGGTAGTAGAAGTTTCTGAAGTCAGAGTAAAAAAATTACTAGGTAATAGAATTACTCGAAGTCAGGGTATTAGAAGTTTCTGAAGTCAGGGTAAAAAAAATTACTTGAAGTCAGGGTAATAAATGTATTGAAGTCAGGGTACTAAAATCACTCGAAGTTATAACGAATATATTCAAAATGATAAATATACCCAAGGTCAAAACAATATCTATATACAATGTCAGTATAACCAACATACTAAGCAAAACTGGCCCAGAAGGACCCGTGAGGTCTGAAGCCACTCGTAGATATTTGGCAGCAGAGGGTGCCTCGAATCTGATTCATGCTTATGAACAGCTCTAGTTGGCGTATTTGGAGTGGGCCCTCAACTTGGGGCCGTTGAGGTAGAAGAAGATTGGAATGGTCACCATCAATGCCGTGGCAAAAAAGAGAATCATGGATCCCCACGCAATCTTGTACTTGCTCGTGCTCAAGTTAACAAACATTTCTCTACCAAAAAGTGGGAAGGCTCCTCCCATCATACTTCTGAAGAACGCATTGCCAGCAAAAACGGAGGCCAAGTAACGGTAGAAGGACATGGAGAGATAGTTGAACAACGTCTGGAACACGATAAAGGCACCCACGATGATGACGGCGGCTCCAATCATTGGCGCAATCCAGTGGACAGACTTTGTAGACGTCCATGCGATGATAACCAAACCCAACGGTAACAAAATGGAGCCGATGATGGTGATGGGAAGGAATGCTTCGGGATAAACGGTCTCGTTGGCCAAAAATTTCTTTGTAAACTTCTGGTACGTAATTGGCAAGTAAATTACCAAACCAACGACGGCACCAACAACCAAAGAAAGATAACTGGCACCCAATGCCACCAACGTGAAACCGTAAACCTCCATGAAGACAATGGGGAAACCCTCAAACCACAAGTACACTATGGCGTAGATGAGACCCAAGTAGATGTTAATTAACATCACCACGGGCTCGAAAATCATAATCTCGAAAGGACGCCAAAACGTGTTGATTAACGTCTCCTTGAGCGAGAAGTCTTCCAACTCGAGATGGCCCTCGCTGGTGATGTTGCGGTCACCCGTGAGAGCACGAAGCCTTTCGGCTCTGCGGTACAAAATGGCCTTTCCAGAAGACTCGGGCAAGAAAAATCCAAAGTACAAGAACATGGTACCTGAGGTGATGCAAACGAACCAGAATGGCCAGTGGTAGTTACCACCAACGACAAGAGCACTGCCGATCAAAGGACCGAGTGCTGGGGCACACAAGGCGCCTATGCTCCAAATCGAAATGGAAACCGGAATGTATGGCATAGGAGTGACATCACCGACACTGGCGCCTCCCGTGGCCAAGCAGGGACTGGCAAAAAAGCCGGCGATAAAACGCAAGACGGAAAGCGAAGCAATATCAGTCACAAGCGCGGTGGGGATTTGCAAAATGAAGAAAATGAACAAGGTGACGATGTAAATGGAGCTTCTTCCGATACTGGCGTTCTCAGAGATGGGCGACAAGACCATGGGCCCAAGGCCATAGCCGAAAACGAACAAGGTCAAGGGCAAAGTGGCTTGCACGCGAGTGGCGTTCATCTTGTCCATGATATCCTCGATACCAGGCGTATAAATTGCAGAGGCCATGTAGACAAAAGAAGTCAAGAGGGCAATTTGCACCACGAAAATCACTCTGTACCAAAGCGGCCAATTGTATGGATTTTCTGGATCATCATCGCCATCCCAGGTGACAATGATTCTAGAATCTACCGATTTGGCAGCTGTGTCGACTTTCTCGTCGTCTGAAGAGTCTCTAGACGATGAAGCCAGCGTTTCTAGCACCTGGTATTTTTCGGGTAAAACGTAATGGAGCTGTTCCTCTTTATAATTGAGAACCCTTCTTCCGGAAAGGCGGTAGGCAATTCTGCCCCAGAAAGAATTTGCGACGACCTGACGCAACATTATATTATATCGATGGCAAAATCAATCAAGAAAGCGATTGAGTGGAGACGATTGAGTGAATCCAGTTGAGTGGTGGCAATTGAGAACGGCTGCTGAAAAATGAGATGCTTGAAAATGATGAGGGACTGGAAAATGCAAAAAAGGCTACTTTTATATTCGAGCGCAGATGGCAAGAGAAGCTTGAAGTGGTCTGCGTTTTCTCGTAAGCGTCGGAGATAAAAAACACGGTTGATTCGTAACAACTGTCCGCGGACTTAGCCAAAAACGAATGCTTGAGATGCGGCAGCCGCATCAGCTATGCGACACCACGCCTGCGGCGATAGAGCCTTGCAGACTCGATTATCTCCGAGCGAACAATGCCACAAAAATCCTCGGTGCGGCGTAAGCAGGCGAAGTTTCCTGCACACGGTCAGATCTAACACCTTAAACAGCCTGTGGTGTCTAACAGCCGCGCAAGGCACGCAGAAATTCACACTCACTGCGTGCATGTGCAGATGGCTTACCAATAATGATTAAGTCCGGTTGCCACCAGAGCCTGCCCCCGAATCTCGAAATGAGCGCAATGCTTGGACTGAAAAAAACTCTTGTTTTCGAAGCAGGAAGGAGGGAGAATGGATGTACAATTTGTTACATTATATTTTCAAAAATACGATAGTCTCTAACGATAGTCTTTAACGTCCTCTACCACAAAACACACCAAAATGGGAGCAGATGCTCCAGTGGCGCAGTGGTTAGCGCTTCGTGCTTATAGCCGTTTCACGACGATGGTTATGCCAAAGTCACGGTCGTGTGAGGAACGCGACGGTCGTGGGTTCAAACCCCTCCTGGAGCATTTGTCCTTTTTTTGTCTTCCCGCGCGGCGCGTGCCTGCAGGTAGCGGGCCATGAAGCTCTTCTCATCATCTCTTAAAAAATCTACCCAGACCACCACCGACTCCCCCACCAACACCATGGCTTCGAGAATCCGGTTTTTGATGGAACAGAGCGTTCCAGAGCTCGATGATCTCAAACGAAAAGGCCTCTTCCAGGACAAGGAGATCACCATGATCATGAGAAGAAGAACAGACTTCGAGCACAGAATCCAAGGCCGTGGGTCCAAACCGAAGAACTTTCTCAGATACGCCGAGTTCGAGATGAACTTGGAGAAGCTCCGAATCAAACGCATGGCGCGCCTTCGCCAGGCGGACTTGGTCGACTTGAAGCCCAGTTTGTCGGACTCGGCTGGCTTTCGCCGCATTCTTGCCGTTTTTGACCGTGCTGTGCGCCGATTCCCCGGAGATCTCGACATTTGGGCAAGGTATCTCCAGTTTGCCAAGGAGAAGGACGCCGTGAAGGTGGTCTACCGCATTTACGCCAAGCTTTTGCAGTTGCAGCCTCGAAATGTGGACGCATGGCTCTCCGCAGCCAAATATGAGTTTGACGTCAATGCCAACGCCAAGGGTGCCCGTGAGTTGTACCAGAGGGCGTTGCGGCTCAACAACGAGAGCGCCGCTCTCTGGCAAAGCTATGCTCTGTTCGAGTTGACCTACGTTTCAAAGCTTCTTGCCCGCAGAAAGGTCATGGGCTTGTTGACCGAAAAGCAGCAGCAGGAGGACCTCCAAAAGCAGGCATCGGACTACAAAAAGCGCTTGGAGCTGCGGAAGGACGAGGCCGAAGCCGGCGACTCTATCATCAGCGTGGCCGATGACGAGGACGAGATGAGAGAGAAGTTGGTGCTGTTGCCAGAGGCCGATCTCAATGTGTTGGGCAACCCCGACCTGAATCCCGTTCTCAAGGGAGACATCTCGCTTGCTGTGTTTGACATGTGTATCCCGGAGATCACCAAGCACCTTGCGGCCGACATGAGAGAGAGCAGGGTCATTCAGGTGGCCAAGCAATTCCTTGCGTTGTTTGACAAGTTCGAGCTTCTCAACAGATATTACTTGCACCAGCACGTGGTAAGCTTCTTGCTCAAGAACTACGGCGAGCAGAAAGACCTTGTGATGCTTGACATCACGCTTCCTCTTCGAACTATTAAGGTCAACGACGAAGCTTTTGTCGAGAACTTGCAGCTTGCAGTCAACAAGTTCCAGGCCTACGCGCTGAAGAAGGGCAAGGCCGAGAAAAAGGGCTTGAGTTCTGTATTCACTAATTACTTGACGGAAAACTTCGTCAACAGCCTGGAGGCCAAGTCCGAGCGGACCGTGCAGCTCTTGCAGGCTATCATAAGCAAGTGTCGCCGTTAGCTGCTTTGCTTCGGTTCATCTTGCTCCGGTTCATCTTGCTTCGGCTCTTTCTAGCAGCGGCTCAGTCTTGCTTCGAGAACCCGGCCTCGCTGTCCGCCACCAGACGGTATCCCTTGTTCTTGTGATACCTGCCACAAACGTAACCTGAAGCCAAAGCCGAAATCAAACTCACAACGATCACCGTGATCGTATATTGCATATAGGAAATGGGTATCATTGCCATTGGGAGCTTGTAGAACCCGTCAGCAAACGGAAGACCCTGCGCGTTCGTCGAGCCCGAGGGCTTGATCTGATTGAACCAGCGCACAGCAAACTCAAACGTCAAGGGCTCTCCGATGGTCAAACGCGTCGCGTTGGTGCCTGCAGACCAGGCAATGGCGTTCACCACCGTTTGCTCCGCTGCTTCCTTCAGCGCGGGCTTGGTGATGATCATGTTTACTTTTGGATCAACGTCCATGTGTGCGTTGTGCACCTCTCCCTTCAAGTTGAAAGTCAAGGGAATGTACGCGCCACCCAGCTCCATGTAGTTCTGCTCAGTACTAAGGGGTATTCTGCAGCTGAACGGGGCATCCTCGTGGATATATAATTGGAACAAATGGAAAAGCTCGTCTGTGAAGGAAATGGTACAGTTGATATCCTCAGACACACCGTAGTGGAAACTTAAGGGGGCGCCCGTTTCCTTACAGGTGGGGAACGCCTTGTAGATGATCCGGTCGTTGGAATCGAAGTTGTGCTCACCGTTGTCGATGTTTCTCAGGATACAGTCGATAAATACCTCTTGGCCATATTTATAGGGTGTGATCACGGGAATCTCGCCTTTTCGCGTGAGGGGATAGAATTGCGGAACAAGAGCGTCCAACCCAAAAACAGAAGTAGCAGCTGAGGCTGCAATTAAGAGCGTTGATATTTGCATTTCGCGTAGAGCTGTTTTGCCGACTAGGGCATGGAGTTGTGAAATAAAAGGAAATGTGTTGACTGAAGACGAAGCGCGCTCCAGTTTCTCGGATGTACGGGTTCGGGAGACGGCCCTGGGCGGGGCTGAAGCAGGCAAAGCTGACCCGAAATTCATAAGATGCAGCAGGTGTGATTTGGGGCAGCTGTGGCCCTTAACCTTGAGAGCACCAGCCCATTTGCACGAAGAATTCGTAGATTTTGGACGCCTTGTTGACGTCGATTTTGAGGAACAGGCGAGCGTCCTTTTTCTTCAAGACTCCGTTGGACCGCACAGCTTCCTTCATGAGCTGGTTCTTGATGGCCAAGTACGGCTTCGGGAGAATACGAAGAGTGGAGCACAACTGTTTCTCTTTCGCCGAAAGAAGCTCGAAGTCTGTCGCGTGCGATATGTCGAGCGGAGCCCTGGCGTTGCTTGTGTTGATTTTGGGTTTGTATGGGGGCTGAGGAGTGCCTGACTTTTTCACACCATTGGCGGAAGCCAGCAAACCCGAGGAATTTCTTGCAGCAAGCGCAGAACCGCTGCCCACGCGCTGGTAGTGAGCCTGTCTGATGAGCTTATCTTTTTCGAAGCGATTCCCGTCCTCCAAGGTGGTGATGCCGTTCCGGCGCCAGCTTTGAAGCTGGTGGATTCTCATGCGGCAGTGGAGCTCTGTGAGAAGGTCGTTTGAGAACTCCTCAAAGTCCTGCGGCGTCATCACGCGAATGAACGCGTTGATACGCTTTAAGTACTCCTTTTCCTCCTTGGACTTGCGCTTGTCGTTTGCAATGTTCTTTCTGTACTCGAGCAAATTATTTTGGATCAACACACGCTTTCTTTCTGCACGCGTGGTGAGGCGGGAGTTGTAGATATCTAGTATAGTCAACTTCAACTCAATATCACCGGCGAAGTCCTCGGGGTCGAAAATCATGTCCTTGATAGGAACTTCAGCCTCGTTTTCGGCCTCGTGATCGAACTCCAAACGGCCAGGCATGTAGCCCTGAATCTCGTGACATAGAGGAACAGACGAATTTGGTTTGAGTTTGGGCGGCGGCAACGGCATGTTGCGGCGCTCCTCGAGCCGAGCCTTGCGTCTTTTCAAAAAGTCCACAGGCGAGTCGTGCTCGAAGTCTTTGTTCATTTCTGGAAGCGGGTAGTCGCCGGAATTGAGATACATTTCCGTGTAATGGCGGGCCACCTCGTCTTTCGAGCGGTTGCCAATGTGATCAGCAATGTCCTGCCAGTTTCCGAGCCCAAAGATCTCACAGCCCTGTATGAGATTAAGCTCTTCATCGGCACCCCAGTCTTTGTCGAAAATCGGGTATGTATTCTGCTCAATGATCTGGTAGTCATGCCACGGCTTGTGGTCCAAAGTGGCAGAGCCGGAGGCGAAACAGGGCACACAAAGATCATAGTCTGTGCATATAGCACATTTGACACGGGTCCGATTGGTGCAGTCAGACGAGCACACGTCGCAGTGGTAGAGCCTGCCTTTTTCCATGGCTGGTTGTTGTGGTCATGTGCTTCCCGTGGGATGTAGAACGACCGGGCACGTGACACTTCACGATGTACTGGTGCGCGATGTCACCTGCCCATACTATGCACGTGATCCCGCACGTGCTGGGTGTAGTGGCGCGCCGCGCCCGGCGCCGGTTTTCGACAGTCACGGCTCACACGTGATGTGAGAAATGCCCTCCTCCTGCACCTGTCCCGCGAAAATTTTTGTCTACCCTCCACTGCGTTT
Organism: Metschnikowia torresii; assembly: GCA_002893725.1. Lineage (NCBI taxonomy): Eukaryota > Fungi > Ascomycota > Pichiomycetes > Serinales > Metschnikowiaceae > Metschnikowia > Metschnikowia torresii. Next base: position 1,165,805 of record NXHD01000003.1, on the reverse strand, counting down.
TACTTCTGGTCGCTATAATCTTCTCCTTACCGCACATCAATAATCATCAAAAATGGTATGTTCAACCTAATTTCCTCGGAGCAATGTGGGCACCGCACCCTTGATCGACTGATGCCTCCTGTTCTTTCCCAGTTTTTCCAGCAGCGTCCTCAGAATTCCTATAAGGCTTTTCCACTCCAGACCAAAATTGTCCCCAACGGCAACAAAAGCAGTCCAAAGCAAAAAGAGATCCTCATCAGCACACAAGAAGTAGCCAACTAAAGCACCGGGCTGCCTGTGGCTGCAGGCGTCGACTGAAAGCAGTAAAAGTGACCAAAATCGCTCCCCATAACTCCAGCCTTGTGGCCTCAAACAAATACTAACTTGCCCAGGGTCGTGTTAGAACTAAGACTGTCAAGAGAGCCTCTAAGGTTTTGATTGAAAGATTCTACCCAAAGTTGACTTTGGACTTCGAGACCAACAAGAGATTGACCTCTGAGATCGCTGAGATCCAATCCAAGAGACTCAGAAACAAGATCGCTGGTTACACCACTCACTTGATGAAGAGAATCCAAAAGGGCCCAGTCCGTGGTATTTCTTTCAAGTTGCAAGAGGAGGAGCGTGAGAGAAAGGACCAATACGTCCCAGAGGTTTCCGCTTTGGACTTGTCCCACACCAACGGTCAATTGGAGGTCGACGCCGAGACCGCCGACTTGGTCAAGTCTTTGGGCTTCAAGATTCCTTTGCAAACCATTGCCATCTCTTCCCAAAGAGGTCCAAGAAGATTTGCCAAGAGAAACTAAGCATGCTTCTATATAATATAATGTATATTGCCGATTACAGTGGTGTAGACTTTGAGAGTTTTTTTGACATTTGGCACAGTCCAGCGGCTTGAACGCTTGGATACTGTCGATCAACGGTGTGCAAATCAAATACTGGTACAAATGTTTGCATGGCCTATATAGCTGCTGGAGGCAAGCGCCGGGACGAAAAAAAACCATCGCTCATTGTGTGGGTGTACGGGTGCGCAATATCCAATAGGCACCTCGCATTTCCACTTACGCACCAATACAAAAAATTAAAAAACCGAGCGCTCCACCAAACACACCCACTTTCCCAGTCCTCCCCTATAGAACTCAGGGCGTCACCTCCAAAATAACAGTCTGCATAATGTTCCGCTTTGCTCCCAAGAGAGTCGGTGCATTCACGGCGCCACTCAGAATGCCCGTCAGAAAGAGCAGTATAATCTCCGTCCACAGAGACATCAAAGAAGACAACCAACAGCTTCCCTTCGAGTTCGACGCCGAAAACTTGACCAGAGCCAAGGAAATCATCGCCAAATATCCTCCTCAGTATAAGAAGGGTGCCTGCATGCCTCTTTTGGACTTGGGCCAGCGCCAGTTGGGCTTCACGTCCATCTCCGTGATGAACTACGTGGCCAAGATGTTAGACATGCCTCCCATGAGAGTCTACGAGGTGGCCACTTTCTACACCATGTACATGAGACAGCCAATGGGCAAGTACAACATCCAGGTGTGCACCACCACGCCATGCCAGTTGTGTGGCTCTGACGAGATCATGAACGCGGTCAGGGACTTCTTGAAGATCAAGCCGGGCCAGACCACCCCCGACAAGTTGTTCACGTTGCAGGAGGTCGAGTGCTTGGGCGCCTGTGTCAACGCTCCCATGATGGCCATTGACGACGACTTCCATGAAGACTTGACCGCGGAAAAGACCGTGGAGCTCTTGAAGACTTTGAAAGCCGGCAAGCCTTTGGAAAAGGCCGGCCCCGTCTCGGGCAGACACTCCTGCGAGCCTTTCAGCGGCAGAAAGGTTTTGCTTGCTGCCGAGCCTACCGACTTGCGCAAGTTCACCCGGGCTGACTTGTAGTCGCTTTCATATGCATTCCACACACACATCACGTTTCACGCGCCGTAGCGCCGGACTCCGGAAACAGTAGCCAAAGCTGGGTGTTTTAAGGCGGGCATCGCTGGCGGGTGGTATCGTCGCGTGACTCAGCACGTGACCGTATATCACCGTATATCTTCACGTGACTTACGATCACGTGCGTACCGGCCCGCTTTCGCGCAGTCTCGTGCTCTGTTGCCATCAGTGACTAATAATCTGTAACCAGAACCGCTTTTGTCCAAACCACTGTTTGTTCCTCTCCACCATGTCTTCCAAACAGTACAAGATAGAAACAGAGTTGGTCTTCAGCAAGTCCGGCGACCAGCACAATGCCAGCGTCCCGCCTTTGTACCAGTCGGCCACTTTCAAGCAGGACTCCTTATCCAACATGGGTGAATACGATTACACTAGATCGGGAAACCCCACCAGAACGTTTCTCCAAAACAAATTGGCTACCGTGATGGGAGCTGCACAGACATTCGCCGTGACGTCCGGAATGGGCTGTCTCGACGTGATTCTCCGTCTTCTCAGGCCCGGCGACGAAGTGATTGCCGGTGACGATTTATACGGTGGAACCCACCGCTTGTTGACGTATTTGCATGGCAAGGGCGACTTGAAGGTCCACCACCACGACACCACCAACACCGAGTTAATCAAGAGCAAAATCTCCAAGGATATCAAGATGATCTTCCTCGAGTCCCCCACCAACCCTTTGATCAAGGTGTGTGACGTGAAGGCCATCGCAGACCATGCCCACGCCGTCAACCCGGACATCTTGGTTGTTTTTGACAACACCATGATGACGCCGTTGTTGATGACGCCGTTGGACTTGGGCGTGGACATCCAGTACGAGTCGGCCACCAAGTACCTCAACGGCCACCACGACATCATGGCCGGTGTCATTGCCACGCGCTGCAACAAGTTGGCCGAGCGGGTCTACTACGTCATCAACTCCACTGGCTGCGGGTTGAGTCCCTTTGACTGCTGGCTCTTGGCCAGAGGCTTACGCACCTTGGCCGTGCGTGTGGAAAAGCAGCAGCAAAACTGCGTCAAGATCGCCGAGTTCTTGCAGCTGGTGGGCTTCAAGGTTCGCTACCCGGGCTTGAGATCCCACCCCCAATACGCCTTGCACAAGAGCCAGTGCCGCGGAGCCGGTGCCGTGCTCAGTTTCGAGACGGGTTCCATCGAGCTTTCCGAGAAGATTGTGGAGTCCACCGACATCTTCGGCATTGCCGTGTCGTTTGGCTGCGTCAATTCGTTGATTTCCATGCCTTGCAAGATGTCTCACGCCTCCATCGACGCAAAGACCAGAGAGGAGAGAGACATGCCCGAGGACTTGATCAGACTTTGCATTGGCATTGAAGACGCCGACGACTTGATCCAGGACTTGACCAGAGCCTTATTGCACAGCGGCGCTGTCAAGTTGAACGACAAGGACGAGTTGTTCAACACGTCCTTGGCTCATGCCAAGTTGTAAGGAAAGAGAATGTCAAGGAGAGGCGATCAGGAACAACAAGCCTGACTCGCGCAAGGCAGGAAGAAAAGGACGGCAAAAGAAGAAGAAAAAAAACGAAAATGAAAAAGAAAGAAAACGGCAAGTTCCTCCAACAGGTTTGTGGGTTATATTTGAGATTCAACGACTCAATCGTGCCTCGTGTCCAGTGCGCGAGACGGGTGCACTTCATTACTGGGCCTGCGCTTCATTCCCAGGCCCAAGTGTAATAAAGAATAGAAAGATACAAGTATAATCGAGTAGGCCCCCCAGCGTTGGCGCCTGAAAGAATGTCAACTGGGTCGTGTGGCGCACAAACACATCATGGGGACCGCGGCGCAGCACGCGTGCGCGTCTCCCGCCACCACCACTTTTTACGTGTCTCTCTAACAAAATCAACAAACACAATGGCCGAAACTTACGGAGTGGTTCCAGGAACCCTCAAAGACGCTCTTTCCAAGAGCACGTGCCACGCGTGGCAAGGCAAAGGCCTTCGTGTGCAGGTGACAAACTCCAAGGCCATCAACGAATCCAACGCCGCCGAAAGAAGATACAGATGTGTTTTGAGTGACGGTCAATACTCCATCCAGGGCCTCATAGACTCCAGCTGCAACGCTTACTTGGACGCCAACGGGTTCTCGCGTTTCTCGATCATCACCATCAACAAGTACACAATTGCCAAGACCATGAAGCGCATCATTCTAATCGCCGGTCTCACCGTGGATGAGCCCAAGGCCGAGCGCATTTCGTCCGAATTGAGCAGTCTCGATCAGTACTTTGATCAGAACCCCAATGAGGACATTGCCACCGGCGTTCCGGGAGCTTCCACGCCTCAGCAAGGCACCCCGCAGCCCACAAAGCCCGCCGCGGCTGGAAGACCACAGCCTAAGGGACCCGAAAGACCAGTGAACCCAATCGAATCTTTGTCGCCCTACCAGAACAATTGGACGATCAAGGGACGTGTTTCCTACAAGGGAGACATCAGAACATGGTCGAACAGCAAGGGAGAGGGCAAGTTGTTTAACGTGAACTTTTTGGACGAGTCGGACGAGATCAGAGCCACTGCATTCAACGAAATGGCCGAGAAGTACTTTGGTTTGTTGGAGGAGGGCAAGGTGTACTACGTGACTAAGGCCAGGATCCAGCAGGCCAAGCCAAAGTTCTCCCACTTGAGCCACCCATACGAGTTGTCTTTGGACAAGGACACCGAGATCACCGAGTGCTTCGACACGGCCGACGTGCCCAAGATCAACTTCAACTTCGCCAAGTTGGACTCCATCCAGAACCTTGAAAAGGACTCGGTGGTCGACGTCATTGGTGTGATCAATGTGGTGAACGACGTGTTCCAGATCACCGCCAAGTCCACCGGAAAGCCGTTCAACAGAAGAAACGTCAGCATTGTTGACGACTCGAACTTTGCCGTTGACGTGGGCTTGTGGAACGCCACTGCCGTGGACTTTAACATTCCCACCGGTTCTGTTGTTGCCTTCAAGGGTGTGAAGGTGCAAGATTTCGGTGGCAGATCGTTGACCTTGACGCACTCCGGAAGCATCATGAACAATCCAGACATCCCTGAAGCGTATCAGTTGAAGGGATGGTACGATAACAACGGTCAAAGTGAAAACTTCAAGTCCTTGAAGGTGGAAAACTCCTCTTCCTCCGAGCCTCTCAGTCGCAGAAAGACAATCTTACAGGCAGAGAGCGAGGGTCTCGGCACCAATGAGAAGCCCGACTACTTCTCTGTGAAGGCTTCTATCAACTACATCAAAGCAGACAACTTTTCCTACCCTGCTTGCAGCAACGAAGTCAACACAAACGGGAGAGGACCATCCCCTTGTAACAGGAAGATCATTCAGGAAAGCAATGATTCATGGAGATGCGAGAGGTGTAACTTGACTTACCCTGAGCCTCACTACAGATATATCTTGAGCACCTCTGTTGTGGACCACACGGGACAGATCTGGGTTACTTTGTTCGACAACGAAGCAAACAAATTGTTGGGTATCAGCGCCGGCGAGTTGATCAAATTGAGAGAAGAGGAGAGTCCCGAGTTCACCCGCATCATCAACAATGTCACAATGAAAGAATTCACGTTCCGTGTGAGAGCAAAGCAAGACAGCTACAATGGTACAACCAGAACGCGTTACCAGGTCAACTCTCTCACAGACCTCGATTTCAACGCGGAGTGTGTTTCGTTGGCAACGGAGTTAGAGGGTGTTCTTTTGAATTAATGTGTACTCTTCGTTTATACTATATACTGTAATGGGAAACGAATTTTGAGAGGATTTGGGCCGAACGTGGACATTTAAGAGGCCTCGCTACCAATTGACTGGGAGTTATATTCGATGAGTCCATTGACATTGAGCCAAAACAGCTTGAGCACTTCGTTAGCCGTTCTGCGGCCACGGGTCACAAGTAGCTTGTGTGTGAACTGCTCCATATCTTTTGGGGTGATTTTTGGAGGCAAATGCAAAATTGAAAATGCGCTGGAGAGCCAATCTTTGAGCCGAAGCAGGTATTTGGCAATCAACAAGCGGAACATATTGTAGTAGTATTCAAGGTTGGAGCGCGGCGAATAAAGAAATGAACCCAAAAGCTTCTCCGTGAGTAGCTTGCCCATATTAAGATCATACATAAGGCGATGGCATTCCTTCTGGTCTTCAGCGCCGCCCAGTTTCATGTTCAAAAATGAGGACCAAAATTTCAGTATGGACTTGATGATAAATGCCTCTTTGGCTTCGATACCCTCAACGGCAAAGATTATGGCCGTTGATGTGAACACAGGGCTGTGAAGAATAAGCGACGGTTTGCAGCTTAAGATTTCCGTGAAAACATCAATCGCGCTCTTGATCATGTCTGGGTCTGTTTTCAAAAAGTCCAATCTGCTTGTGAATATCAGCTGCAATAGGTGCTCAACCATGTTTGCGTTCAACTCTCGATAGTTGATGCTGATCAAGCTTTCAGCCAAGCTGTAGATGAAGGGGACGCAGTTGGCATTTTTGGTGTTGTTCATTAGGTCCACAACATAAGTCAACACGGCGGGAATGCCCAAGTCGAAAGCTCCACCCAATCGCTCGCCCAAACCTGCGTTCAAAATTGAAGCACACTTTTCAATGACAATCGGCTTTTGCGAGAGATAAGGATGATGCAAAGAGAACACTGCCAACACAGAGTGCACTGTTTTCTTGACGTTGAGAGAATCCGTCTGCCAGAACGACCGATATTCATCTTCCATTTCGGGCAGCATGGCATCCAACATGTCGTCCGTAAGGGAGCTTCCCTTGGCGGTGTTCAAAAGGCAGGAGAGAAGCGATGTGAGATACTCTTCGTCCATTTCGGGCATATCAGCTGGATGAGCGGCTATCATTGCACTTGCTGCTTCGGAGATAGCCAGCACCATACCGTTTATGTTGTTACCGTGGAGTTTCACATCTGTGATACTGCGAGCTATTGCGCTATAGGCATTAAACATTCTCAGGCGGATGAGCCCATCCACCGTTGGCAGTTTGAGAAGCTCGACCACCACGAACTCCATATCCGAAAGGAACGGAATTAGATGCTGGCTGCACTCCTCGCAGACTGTGGTAATTGCTTTCGAAGCCAAGAAAGCGAGATTTGTGTTCCTCAATGTATGATCTTTGCTGGCCATGATGACAGGGAATACCGCATAAAACACGTCTCCAAGATAAGCCGCGCCATGGTCTGTTTTGAAATAAAACACGTTCGATGACAAGTACTGAACGAACGTGCCAAGAATAGACTCGTGAAGGGTATTGCCGACTTGAAGAGCCCGGAATTTGTCAATGATTTTGGAGTCGAAGATTTTTTTGGAATAACGTTCCAAAGCCGCGGCCTGTGAATCGAAATAGACGGTGTCGTCGTTGATTTTGAAGAGAAGAAACATCGTCGCTTCCACATCCAAGAGTGAGCCAGAGTCGTATTGCATGCCATCAGAGCTCAGGATAAGCGCGTCCGTCATCATTCCATACAATCCGCTTTTCAACACGGAGTAAGCCACTAAGAAAAAGTCTGCCACGCTGGCTCTGTAAGCCACAAATTCGGACTTTATCTCGGCATAGATTTCGGCCTCGGGTATGTGGAGTTTGCGCCAGTATATGCGAGCAACCTCGTTGAAGAGCCGTTGCTTTTCTGCCTCGAACTTTTCTTGAAATTGAGGATCGGTGCTGTTTTCGAACAACGCATCAATGACAGAACTGGAGTCCTCGTAGACATTAGCAAATTCTTCCCAAAAAACGAGCATTCGCTCGCTGATGTGGTCATCTATGAAGGGAGTTCCCGGTGCCTCGGTCAAGCGGAGGGCAACCGAGAGAACACCGCGTGTGCTTTCATCAAGAATGGACTTCGAGAGTCTGATTGAGTTCAACGTCAAGATGGTGAGCGCAAGATCAACGTAGGCGGTGGTCTCCTCGGCAAAGTCCTCCTCGCTGAAAACCACGGCGTCCATGAACTTCTGGCCCCATTTTCCAAAAATGAGTTCGTACAACTGCTGCTTCTGCTCATGATGGAGTAGGGCCGGATTGAGCTCGAGAATCTCATTGAATATGGCGAAGCACTGGCGAATGGACTCCACGACCGAGAAGTCAGAATAGTTCAACTGCTCGTGGAAGTGAAGAAAGAGAAATTCCACAAACACGTTGATATTTTCGTAGCGGGTCTCGCCGCCCACGTTGGGTATATAGGTCATCCATGCATTTAAAGACAGAAGACTCTGCGCATGAAGCTCCGCAGGGAGACGGCCGTTGCATACAAGGAACGAAATGAACTCGTAGACGGTGATGAGATGCGGATACAAGTTGGCATGCACTGCCGCATGGATGGAGGCGTTGTTGGTGACTGTTTTGAGAATGTCCTCAATCAAAACCGAGAAAAACGTGAGTAGCAAAGCAAACTGGGTGAAGTCCATTTGCGGCAAGTACGTGCGTAGGTCCTCTGGGCCTCCAAAAGGGTCGTTTTCGTGGAGAATGGTCCGGGCAATGGGCACAATCGGGTTCACAAAGTACTTGTGGTTTTTCACAAAGAGCAACGAGATGTTGGACATGAGTTTCTTGATGATAAAGGCGTTGCCTGAAATACTCGCCTGTTCGGCCGTAGACTCTCGGATGTGGCCTAGCAATGCAGAAACCAAATGGTGGGTTTGCTTTTGGTCCAAGACATTCTGCGTGATCAACACGGTGTATGTGAGGGCGCCAAAGTACTGGCAGTTGCGCGAGCTGCAGGCCAAAAGATACACGGCGATATCATAGCCGTGTTCAGATCTCTGGAGGTCCTGGAGCGCTTTTTGGTGCTCGTGGATTTGGCCGGGGTCGCTTGCAGAATAGAGTTTTTCAACTCTCTGTCAGGTTAGCATTGAGAAGCAAAGATGAGCATCTTTCAACGCAGGGCCTCTGGCTAAACGGGCCCATATGCAACATACTTCGGCCACTTGCGCCAAGTCAAGCAGCATGATAAGTGTGGGGGCGGTGGAAAAAGCAGGCGCGCTTGATGTTCGCGATGGTTGAGCGAAGGCAGGGCAGCTGGCGCAGCGGCCAGTTTGAGAACGGTTTCCGGTGTGTTTCAGAGCGGGTCTTTTTTTTCTTCTTTTCTTTTCTGTTTTTTTTTTTCTTTTCTCACGACAGCCGGACAAGCGGCGGCTTTCTTGTAAGCGGCTCCAGCATCCACAAAGCGCTGGCGAAGCCACTTGGGTCTGCTCAAGCCCGCGACCTCTGCGGCGGCGCTGTCAGGCACAAGTACATGGAGGATACCGTTGGAGCACGGCTGAAACACAGGCGAAACGCAGATGAAACGCAGATGAAACGCACCCTTAACACGCCCACGCCAAAAGCGACTACAAACGAAAAAAGGCCTCTTTTTTCCGGCCAACCCACAGCCGCGCCTCGCCCACCTCCGGTGGTTGCAAGCGGACCGACAAAAAGAGTACGAGACGATGCGCAACCGTCATGCAGCACCACAGCAGCGGTGCTTCGGGCCCGTTTCGGGCTCGTTTCGGCGGCGTTTCAGGTGCTGCAATCACAATGACGCTGAAACACAAAAATGCTCTGTGGAGCCGCCTGCACGGACCGGCCGTCGCCGAGCGCCGCCGACATTTTGCCGCAAATCGCCCGGCCACGCTTGCTGCGCTTATCATGTCAGCATGCCGCGCAACAAAGTGCGGTGGAACCACCTGTATCTGGTGTACGGGTGTGACCGGGCCACTGATAGACGGGTCATTTTTTTCTTCCTCTCACCATCTTTCCCTCTCCACACAAACTACACATGAGGGTTGCAAACAGAAAAATCTCCCGTGCCGAGTGCAACAACTGCACGTGCTCGCCTGGCCTCTTGTCCAGAACAAACAGGCGCTCGTCGCTCATGGCGAAGAGAATTAACTATAAGAGACACCCCGGAAGCTTGTCCCCCAACAGTTCCCGCAAGGGCTCTGTTTTCACCTTGGACGCGGCCTCTTTGTGTTTGCCCACCGTCAGAGAAATCAACACCTCCAAGCGCTTGGAGGCCTTGAGAGCCGTCATGGCCGAGAAGGATGTGGCGTTGTACATCATTCCAAGTGAGGACGAGCACCAAAGCGAGTATGTGGCGCCGAAGGACCAGAGAAGAAGCTTTATTTCTGGATTCTCCGGAAGCGCCGGTGTCTGCATTGTCACACGTGACATCACCAGCATGAATGAGACCCCGGAGGGCCAGGCGGCCTTGTCCACCGACGGCAGATACTTTAGCCAGGCGGCCAACGAATTGGACTTCAACTGGTTATTGTTGAAGCAGGGCGCCCAGGACATGCCCACGTGGGAAGAGTGGACCGTGGAGCAGGCCGTGCAGATGGCCCGGGACTCGGGCGCCACCGTCAAGATTGGCGTGGACCCCAAGTTGATTCCGCAGGCCCTCTACGAGAAGATCACGGCCGTCATCAAAAAGCAGACCAAGGTCTACCCAAACGCCAGCGTCGAGTTGGTGTCTGTGAAGGAGAATTTGGTGGACAAAATCTGGGCCCAGTTCGAGGAGGTTCCCGCTGCCTCCAGCAACACCATCGAGAGGTTGGGCATCAATTTTGCCGGCGAGGAGGTCGACTCGAAGGTCCGGCGCGTGGTTAAATCTTTGGTCGACAGAAACTTTCATGGCCTTGTGATCACGGCCTTGGACGAAATCGCCTGGTTGTGCAACTTGAGAGGCTCTGACATCCAGTTTAACCCTGTGTTCAACTCGTATATGATTGTCACTCGCAGCGGCAGCACCACGCTTTACGTTGACGAGACCAAATTCGCGGCCGGCTTGGACAAGTACTTGCTGGCTTTTGATGTCTCGGTCAAGCCCTACCCAACGTTCTGGGCAGACCTCGTCACGCTCTCGATGGAGTTCAGTATGGAGAACAAGACGATGTTGCTCAACTCCAATACAGTCTCGTGGCAAATTGTGCGTCAATTAAAGTGCCAGTACGAGCTGGTGTCCCCCTCCCCGATTGAAGATATGAAAGCCATCAAGAATGATACAGAGTTGCAAGGTGCGCACAATGCGCACTTGAAGGACGGAAGAGCACTTGTCAGATTCTTCTCCTGGTTGGAAAAGGAGCTAGTGACAAAGGATCAGTTCATCGATGAAATCGAGGCCGACGAGCAGTTGACCAAGTTTAGACAACTCGAGGAGCACTTTGTCGGCTTGTCCTTCGATACCATCAGTGCTACCGGTGCAAATGGTGCCGTTATTCATTACAAGCCCCTTCCAGGATTCTGCAAGAGAATTGACCCCAACAAGATCTACCTTAACGACTCGGGCTCCCAATTTCTAGATGGAACTACGGACACAACAAGAACACTCCACTTCGGTACGCCCACCGCTAACGAGAAGAAGCACTACACCTTGGTTTTGAAGGGACATGTTTCCCTCAGCAAGTTGAAGTTTCCCGAGGGAACAAAGGGTAATCTCATCGACTCGGTGGCCAGACAACACCTCTGGGAGCATGGTTTGGACTACGCTCACGGAACTGCGCACGGTGTTGGAGCATACTTGAACGTTCACGAGGGCCCAATCGGTATCGGACCTAGACCTGCTGCCGCGCAGAATGCGTTGCAACCCGGGCACTTGATTTCAAACGAGCCCGGCTACTACGAGGAAGGCGAGTACGGAATTCGGATCGAGAACGTCATGTACGTCAAGGACAGCGGCTTGATCCACGGAGGCAAGAAGTTTTACGAGTTCGAGACCGTGACGAGAGTGCCCTACTGCAGAAAATTGATAGACGTGCTGTTGTTGACGACCGAGGAAAAGCGGTGGATCAATGACTACCACAAGAAGGTGTGGGATGAGCTCAACTCAACGCTCAAGCCTGCGTCGTCTGCGTACGCTTGGTTGAAGCGCGAGACTGCTCCGTTGTAGTGATGACACTACAGGGCAGCTGTTTGCAAACGCATGCGATGCTCTCCAATTGCGCTGGTCCGGTCATCCTGCCTCGGACCCCTGCAAGCAACTTGGCATCCCCACAGTTCGCGGGCCGGGCAGAGAGTCGGTGTCCGCGCTCGGTGACCGGCACGGGCCAATCATACACCAGGAAAAGTTGCTTATGGTGAGGCTGTTCTGCATATAATAACATCATTCATACTCGAAAATGAATAAGCATGAGGCACCATCAGTAGTACCACCACAGCAATTTTTCGGCAATCATCATGCTTAGAAGCCGTCTATACAACACCAGCACATTTGTGCGCTTCGCCTCACACGAAGGCAAGAAGCGATTCATGCGGACCGTTCCCATGACCGAAAAAACGAACCGAGGCAACGACTTTGGCACGTTAAATTACCAGCTCCAGCCAGAGATCCAGAAGGGCGGGCCCCGGGCCTCTCCGTGGGCCAAGCACACGTTGAAGGTTCCCTCTGCCACGCAAGAAGCCCCCTCGACCAGATGGGCCAAACACACGATCGGAGGACCTGTTTCGCCACAGCAAGCTCCGCAACAGCAAGCTCAGCAAGCTCAACAAGAAATCAGCATCGCCGCACCCCGGAGACGGTCCAGAACAGCCCGCTTCAAGAGCAAGTCCAAGTTAGAGGACGGCGTGGGCGAGTCGGAGACCACAGGCCACGCACAACCATCAGCATCAACACAATCACAAGCACAGCCCGAGCAGGCACAAACACACGAACAATTACAGTCACGCGAGGAGTCCACGCCGGCCTCAAGCACACGGGCGGCCGAGACGGAACAGCCCGTGGTGGCGACGCAAAAGCCCGTGGTGAATGAGACTGTGCCAAAAGAGACCAAGGCCAAAAAGCCAAGAAGGCGGTTGAGGCCCAGAAAGGCGCTCATCACGTTGTCGGCGAACGCGGTGGAGAACCTCCGTGCGCTTCTCGACCAGCCGAAGCCACAGCTCATCAGAATTGGTGTGAGAAACAGAGGCTGCTCCGGGTTGACGTACCACTTGGAATACGTGACGGAGCCAGGCAAGTTTGACGAGACCGTGGAGCAGGATGGCGTCAAGGTGCTCATCGACTCCAAGGCGCTTTTCTCCATTGTGGGCTCGGAGATGGACTGGGTCGACGACAAGCTCTCGTCTCGATTCATCTTTAGAAACCCCAACTCCAAGGGAACTTGCGGCTGCGGCGAGTCTTTTATGGTGTGAGCGGATCAGCATTAGGGCATTATAGAATAATACAGGAATTCGGTTAATGTGGCGTAGACTTCAGAGAGGGAGCTAGGTGTGGAACGGCTGGAACTGAAGTGGTTATGAAGAAATGAATTCGATGCGGTGGTGCTTGATAATTGAGTCTTTTTCTATTTTTATTTGATCGGCTTCTTTTCTTTTGTGTTCTTTTTTTTTTTATTTTTTATTTTTTTTGTTTTCTTCTCCTATTCTTTTCCTTTATCTTTTTCTTTTTCTTTTCTGCTCTTTTCTTAATTTGTTCTCTTCTCTATGTTTTCTTGTTTGTCTTCTGGAGTGTTTCTGGTCAAAGCGCACCAAATTAGCTACCACACCAGCTCGATTCAAGGGACACCTGGCCTGACAAAAAATAAAATCAACGGTAAAAAAAGAAGATCCAACCTAAAAAGAAAATCAAGGAAGCACAAGAAAGCCCGAAACGGAAAATTTGAGACAAGCCACAGCAATGAAAATGAAAAAGACACTGAAAGGCTACAAAGCCGCTCAGGCCCGGCCCACCCGCGGCAGTGCCGCTCCAGCCGCGCCCATGGACATGATGATGGCTTTTGCACCCATTCGCATCCACAGATTTGTACCACTCTTCTTCCCAACCACATCCTTAGCGGCCGCCAAAGTAAGCCACAGCATCCATAAGACTGTAGCCACCACAGCCCGCCAACACCCGAACTCTGCCGACTCTTGCCGACTTCGCCGATTCCACCGAAACCACCAAAACCCACCTCAGGATGAAAAGCTTGACTGTGGCACTTCTTGTGCCGTTTACGCTTGCACCGCTCGCCCTGTGCTTTGCCGCCCCACAAGCAACCGAAAATCCGCAGCATCTCATCGCGGTCGCCGACTTCCCCGAAAGCGGCCCGCACAAAGTCACCAAGGGCTACGTCTTTTTTACCAGTCCAGATGGAGGACCCGTCCAGGTGCACGTGGACATGACTGGGTTGCCTCCGCTGGGCGGCCCATTCCAGTACCACATTCACGATGAGCAGGTGTTCAGTGAGGACGACTGCCAGGAGGCCGGGCGCCATTTTGACCCCTACAGCGGCTTGGCCAAGTGCCCCGAGATTGGCGACGACCTGCTCTGCCAAGTGGGCGATTTGTCGGGCAAACACGGCTGGATCAACGCCACGTGTTTTCAGTCTGAGTACTATGACGCCTATCTCTCTTTGAACCCAGCTTCTGAGGCCTACATTGTCGGTCGGTCGCTTGTGTTCCACCTGAGCGACTCCACCCGCTTTGCCTGTGCCAACATCAACATTGCGTCCAAGGACCAGTACAAGATGTTGTTTGGGTTACCCGAAAGCGACAAGCTGGTTGCGGGCGCCGTTCCGCAGGACGCCTTAAATGTCCAGACGCCCATGGGTGCTGAGAAGCTGGTGGCCGATGCTGAGGATTCGGGCCTGGCCGCCAAGAGCAGCGGCGCCATTCCGGACGCGCTCCAGCCGGGCAACGATGTGGACGACTCTTCTTTGAGCTCGTCCGATGCTGCTAATGGCCTGGCCGACGAAGCTCCGACCGCCGTGAGAAATGAGGCGGCACACGAGGCCGCTGGCGAGGACGCCGACGGAAACACGCTGCTCACCAATGGCACCAATGCCGCCTTCGTTTCCGTAGACGCCGGCGTTACCAACTACGTCAAGGGCACGTTCGGCACACTTGTGGGCTTGCTTTTCGGCCTTCTTCTTTAGGAGGCGTGATAGGTCCGTAACTATCCAGTCATTTGCTAGAATAAACGCAAAAAAAAAAATTAACAGAAAAAAACAGAAAAAAAACATGATAAAATAAAAAAAAGATATATAAAGTAAAACCGAAAGAAGAGAGGTTCCGGAGAAAGAGTGCACTCGTAGAGGTAGAAAGAAGATGGAAGACAGGGTTGTATGGGCAAAGGAGCCATTTTGTCGCGAGGCTACACCGAGTCGTATGCTAGCATACTTCCAAAAGCTAGAATTTCGTGAAAGTGAGAATGTTCCTCTGAGAAGCTATTGAATAAACCTTGAAGTCTTGAAGCCTTGGCAGCGTGAGGCTCGAGCCTACGTGATCTTTCGGCACTCAAAGTAGGTGGCGTTGATGTCGTTGGGCAACGAGCAAAAGTACTCGAGCTTCTGCATCTGTTTGAAGAGCTCAATAGAGTTGTAGTTCAAGCGGAGACACGTCTTGTTGCCCGCGGCGTCGTTGGTGCAAATGATGCTCTCGGCCGAGTGTTTTTCGCCATCGATGATGAACATATTCTTGGGCCGCTGCAGGACAAAAGCGTCGACGCTCAGATTCATGGCGTTGCGGGACTCGTCGGAAAGCACCTTCACGCTGGCCTCGCCGTCTTCGGCAATTTGGCCCAACGTATGGGCAATATCAGACTCGCCAGGCTGTACGATGCCCAACGGCGAGTGGGAGCGCTGCTCGATGTGCGCGGCAGGCACATCTTTTTTGTCGGTCTTCGAAGTAAACAGTAACCAGCCCATTGTTGAAGACAGGAGGGAAAGGTGGGGAGGATCTGGCGTGGAGAAAAGATGGGGTGGAAATGTGGTGGGTGGAGGCGGATGGAGGAGGATGGAGAACGGTGAGGCGCGTCTGCAGGAGCGGGCCCCAGCAAAAGACAAGCCTGCTAAAGGCAGAGCTCGAGCGACTCGTTGAGGCCCATAAGCGTCTGCTCATACTGGAGGAAGCCGAGCCAATGGGCCTGCTTTTTGTTGGCGTGCATGTTTATCTGCTGCTTGGAGAGGCCCGGCTGGGCCACTGCCGCATAGAAGCGCCTGACGTCATCGGTCCACGCGTACGCCGGCGTGTATTTGACTTGCGGCGGCGCCTCGGCCTCCATGGCCAAGATTGTGTGGACCACCAGCGTTTCCAAGCGTGGCGTGGTGGCGGCTTTGTAGTCGCTGTAGAAATTGACGGTGGGTGGAGGGCGGTGCGGCTCGCAGCTGGCATTGAAGACAAAATCGCAGGTGTTGGCCAATCGCTGGGCGAAAGCGGGCTCGGTCAACGTGGAGGTAGCGCCGACAACCTTGGCCCGGCGCTCTGCAAAGTCGTGGCTGGAAAACCGCCGCCGCAAGAGATGGCAGTACGCATTGTGCTGTCTTTGGGAGTCTGCGATGACATGGCGGAGGCGGAACAAGCGCTTGTACACACGCAAAAGGCGGAGGTGGGGCGGCACGGCCAAGAGCGCTTCTGCGGTGAGCGGCGCCGCTAGCGGGCGGGCCACGCGGAGGAGCGGGCCGACGGTCGTGTGGTGGAGCGAAGCGGCCATGGTGCTTTCTTGGCTTTTTTTGGCTATTGGCTTTTGGCTTTCGGTGGATTGGCGCTTCGTTGGCGCGCATCATGTTGGTGCGGCTGCGCGGGGCTGGCTGAGAAAGCATAGCTTCACTAGAGCTGGAGCAACACGGATTGAGATAAGAAAATCGAGGCATTGAAAGATTCGAGAAACTGAAAAATTCGGGATTTTCAAAGTTTGGTTTTTGGAGCTATTGGTTTTTGGAGCTTTCGAGCACTGGAGCTTTAGAGTATTGCTTTAGAGTATTTGGGCACTGGGCATCTGAAACACCATACATCGCTATTGATACCATTGATACTGCTGGGGAGAGGTCCACTGATCTCCTGATCCATTTTCTGCTGAGCTGCTGGCATTTTCTTCAGTACCCGTCGACTCCATTATTACACGCAGCAACTAGGATCTGTCGACCAATTCTATAATCTGACCTTGGTACCGACTGAACTGAACACGAACCAATAGAGAAAAGTCCGGAAAGCACCCACTTGAAAAACGAGAGAGTGGAAAACACTGGAAGTCTTTGCGGGCACCACTGAGACCACTTGAGAACCAGTTGAATTTGATTCACGGATATAATTACAGCTACTGGTGCACTGCTATCACTGATACTATTGTACAACACCAAAAACACTGATATCAACACTCTTTTGTACCTGCCACTGAATCCATCACCTCATTGATAACAGCCGAATACCACTGAATTCTTGACAAACAGATACCCACTGCATCTTTCGAGACTGTTGAGAATATTCCGGAACCCCAAGCCACTGAACCACTGAGGATCGCTGACTACCACAGAATTGCTGATAAATTTTGGCTTTAGCCTGTTGAGCCATTGCACACGGGAACCATTCGTACCGTTGACTATTATACTTCCATTCGTACCGTTGACTATTATACTTCCATCTGATACTGTTGTCTTTTATACCCGTTGACTCTTGTCACTGATTTAATTCGACACCGTTGACACTGGCTCCACTGACTTTGTTGTTCTCTAATATCGTTACCAGTTAATCTGCTGACATCAGTGGCAAATTCATTTTTGCAACGCTGACTTACAGATTTTTTTGGCACTGAAGGTACAACCATTTCACACCGCTGACTATTGCCTTGTACTGTTGGATTTACTGTTCACTGCACCATTGAACTGTGCCGAGTCTGATTTATCATTGATACCATTCGTTACCGTGCCTCGAGAGATTCACTGATACCCAATCGTTGCCACTCATTGTTCACAGATTTCATTCGATATCGACACCGATAGATTGACATCGTTTGATCCCCTTATCGTCACCAATATTACTTATAGCGTTGTCTCTGGTCCACAACACCATTGCTCATTGATACTGACACCATCGTCTCATTTGACACCATCCTTTCACTTGACACCACCGCCATGACCGAGCTTTACCTTGTCAGTCCCGAAAGCAGTTTCGGCATGCGCTACCAAGTAGATTGTCCAGGCCACACCCCCGAAGCGTTTGTCATTCCCAGATCCATCCTCAAGGTACGTGTCTCCGGCCCCACCACTCCACCAATCACTAACAGCAGCTCTCCGTCAGCATCCGCATCAACGGCCACATGCTCGATGGCACGTCGGAAACGGCCGTGCTCCTTCAGCACCTGCTCGAGCAAGCGCCGCTTTGGGCAGACTTGATGTACAGCCTCGAAAGCGGCAACACCGACGCCGCAGCGCCTGCCGACGGCCAGTTGCAGCTCTACCTCCGCTGCCGCTTGTTCGAGCGCATCGCCCCGGACCTTCCGCCAGAAGTGGCGGCCACAGTGTGCCAGCTTCTGAGCGTGGCCATGCACTTTGAAACGCACACGGCCGCCGCCTCCGTGCTGTTCCACACGCTTGCCCGCCAGCTCCAGTACGCGCTCGCGTCGGCCGTGCTCAACCTTGAGTACCAGTACCCGTTTGTGTTTTCGTTCCACGGCCGGCGCTTGGTGGACATCAACTACTTTGAGCTCGTGCAAACGGCCGCAATCGTGCTCACGCCCATTGACGCTGCGGCGATCGAGAACAGCGCCACGGCCCGCCTCACGGCATTGGCCAAGCTCCGCCACGCCACACTCACCCAATTCAACACGCTCAATGTCATGAAAGAGTGCGATATGTCCGCCCACCGGGCGCTGCTGTGCCGCCAGCACATGGCGGAAAAGGCCGGGCCTGCGGGAAAACTTTCGGCACAACGCAACAGGCGTCTGCTCAAATCCATGGCGGTCGACTTGAGGCCGTTGCGGATTTTGCACCCGTTGGACGGGCAGCCGTAGGCGGATGTGGACGCGCGGGGCCTCCGCCATTCCGCCGCGGCCACTATATTCCGTTTCGGGCTCCGTTGTAAACAGGGTGCACTGCGCGCGGCAAACACAACTGTCATCGGAACGTCTCTGAGCCTTCATCGTCCCTCGAAACCGCCTCTGTTTTTGACAAACACCGTTTCTGCTTTGAGTCCTGGCGCTGCTCCCGTTCCCAGCTGCTCCTGTTTCCAGCTGCCACGCCCGACGCTTCCGCCCGACATTGCTCCCCGCCTTTGCCGCAGCTCCTCATCTCGGCTACTGATCTGTCTTCTTGAACTTTGTTGATTTCTTTGGTCTCCATCACCCTTCGTTGGCTTCCTGATCTTCCTGATCCTCCTGATCCTCCATCTCTTTATTGGTCTTGTTTCCTGATCTTTTGCTTTTTGATCTTAGTTGGTCTTGTTTCCCTTGACTCCTGCCTCCTGCTCCGCCTCCATGTCCTTCTTCCAGAACTTCAACACCCACAGCTTGCGCACCACCCGAGGCTTCAAATTAAAGGCCGGTTCCACCATCTCCAGCCCCCAGCCCGTGTCCAACACCGCCTTCCCGCCGTTGCCCAAAAACCAGCTCTTGGCCCACGACTCGCCCTACCTAGACGACGTGCCTGTGCACACAAAGCTCGCCGCCGACGGCGTCCAGAACGTCACGTCCCACAGAGACATCCGCACGTTTGCCGAGCAGACTTTGGGCTCCGACAACGCCTTGATAAGCGCCGTCAAGCTTCCCCGCGACGAGGACGTCAACGAGTGGTTGGCCGTGCACACGGTCGACTTCTACAACCAGATCAACATGTTGTACGGCTCCATCACCGAGTTCTGCTTGCCCCAAACGTGCCCTCGCATGATCGCCACCGAGGAGTATGAGTACTTGTGGCAAGAGTCCGGCACTTCCGCGTCCGGTGGCATTACCTTGAAAAAGCCCGTGTCGTTGCCCGCGTGCGCCTACGTTGAGAACTTGATGAACTGGATTCAGAACTTTTTCGACAATGACAACATATTCCCGTCGAAGATCGGCGCGCCGTTCCCGCTGCAGTTCCCTAGTCTAATCAAGACCATTTTCAAGCGCTTGTTGAGGGTCTACGCCCACATATACTGCCACCACTTCCACGAGATTTCCGAGCTCGGCTTGCAGAGCCACCTTAATACCAGCTTGAAGCACTACGTGCTATTTAGCAACGAGTTCGACATCATCAGCCGAAAGGACTACGGTCCGTTGGAGGACCTCGTGGAGACCATGCTCAAGGGCCTGAAGTAACTGCGGATGACTTCTGGATTATTTTCACGCTTGCAATTGCACGAAATTCTTGGTTAATGCTATGTAAAACGCTGTTTCACATCAACTCCACCTTGGCCATCATGCAGATGTGGTCCGACGGGTACTTTTCGTGTTTAGGAAGCCCGTCTTGCTGGGAACCCATCTCGCTTTTGCGTGGCACACGTAGCAACGCTAATAGTTTCACCCTCGAAGCCTCTTCAAGAGCGGCTTGCGTGTTTGGCAAGCCCATTTGATCGTTCCAGTCGGACAAGACAAAAATGTAGTCAAGAAGCCCCACAAACTGCACTGCCCAGTTTGAAAACGGCGGCTCGCCACAGGCGTTGTTGAGGCCGGCGTTTTCGGGGTCTGCCAATGGGTAACCAACGGAGTAGAGCGACACAGCCTTTGTTCTGAGCAGCCCGTGGAGGCTCTGGATCTGCTCGAGTCGTGCCACAGACATGGCATCGAACATGCTCACCTCAAAATCGTCCGGAGCACCGTCGCCGGTCTGGACGCGGTACAACGACCGTGCAAGCGAGTCGTGAGCCTGCTGCGGAAGCGAAAGCAGCCGTGAGGTCATCAAGAGGTACGGCGAATCGACAGGTTCGAAGTTGAAGTCGCCCGCAATAAAAGTGTAGAAGCCAGACACACCTGAGGCCCCAGCAATTTCCGAGCGGAAGCGGTTGATGCCTTGCAAGAGGAGGTAAGTCTGGCGGGCACGATCGTAGCAGCCGTCGGGCCGCCAGTACAAGTGGGTGGTGGCCACAATGGCGTCGCGGCGAGAAAGCTGAGGGTTTTGAGCAGCCACAGCATCGTTGATATGCAAGTGGACCAAAAGCGCCACGTTTCTGGAGTCGAGAGGGGCTGCTGGGCCGGCGGCCAGCGAGGGGAACAGACACGTGTCATACTCCAAGGCGGAGTTGTTCTTGATAGTAAACACAGAGGTCTTATAAGCCACCGCCACGCCGTGCTTTTTGCCGGCGGCACGGGCAAACACGGCGTGGTAGCCCAAACGCTGGAGCTGCGGAAGCCACTGAGTGCCCCAACTGAGGTCGTCGATCTCCTGCAAACAGAGAATGTCGGCATTGTAGTGGGCGATTTCGGCCACGAGCGCGGCGAAGCGGTGTTTCCAGCGGAGAATGACCCGTTCGCTGGCGGGGAAGCGATCACGGCGGACGAGTGTTTGCGCCAACGCGTTGTAGGTGAGCACGGAGATGGGGAGGCCGGGCGTGGGCGGCGATTTTGGCGGAGCAGATGGCTCGAGAGGCAACAAGGGCCGAGGCTCAAACAAGCGCTTCGTTTTGGGCGGGCAATTCTTCTCTTTGGAATGAGGCGAGGGTGAGGGAGCAACCATGGCGGTGATTCTCAGGGGTGGCGAGTTTCAAGAGTGGCCGTGATTCTCAGGAGTGGCGGTGAATTTCAGTGGTGGTGTGGAGGTTCTTTCACGATGGTGATGGACTCAAGATGAACTGCCACATGTAGGCTCTGTGGCCAAAGCCGCACCCAGAAGATAAAAGGGGCCAGTGAAAAGGGCAGGCATCAAGGGCCGGTGAAACCGAGGATGGCGGAAGGCCCGGGCCAAGAAACAAAAAAACAAAAATTAAAAAAAAAAAGTGTAGCAAACAAGAAGCGCCAAAGAAAGCAGGGGATGGATCCACCGGTTCCAGTTCCAGCCGCAGGGCCATGGGCCGCGTCTGCAGGCCGCCAGCTCCACCATCAACAGCCGCGCCAGTGCCAGAGGGCTCTGCCAGGCTCAACGCACCAAAATGTCCATTGAAACCATTTTGCGCGTGCAAACAGAAATCGACGACGCGTGGGCCGAGGCGCTCCGCAAGATCGACACGGTGGGCGCCGCCGGCGCCGGGTCGGACTCGCTGCCGGCCGAAACCGTGCGCCCGGCGCTCGTCAAGGACGCCAGCAGCGCCATTTCACGGGTGGCCAGCTTGACACGCGTGCTCGGGTGTCACGTGGCACAGCTCTCCGACGATTCGGTCCGGCAAAACTGCCTACGAGAGGCGGTGGAGCTTTGCGAGGCCCGGGCGCCGTTTTTGCGGGCGCAGTTGAAGCAGCGGCAGTTGGCGGCGTCGGAACACGAGAACGAGCGGCTCCACGGCGAGCGGCTTGCCGAGTATGGCGCCGCAGTGACTGGCGTAAGCGAAAAAAGCGAAAAAAATGGAGAATTTGGAGAAACCGGACAATTTAAAGAAATCAGGAATGGTGAGACCAAAGGCAGCGGCCCGGGCCTTCAAGGGCAGCGGCACGCGCTCTTCAGCGGGCGGTCGGAGCCCGGCGAGGCCGGCCTGGTCCAGGCGCAGATCGCCGCCCAGAACAAGAGCATCACGGCCAGCTTACAGCTGTCCAAGCAACTCATGTCCATGTCGGTCATGCAGACCGAATTGAACATCGACACGCTCGACCAGCAGCTGAAAGACTTGACGTCGCTCAACAACAAGTTGCTTGATTTGGAGCTGGTGCTTACCAGCTCGCGGCAAATTGTCAAGTTCATCGAAAAGCAGGACCGCCACGACAAGCGCCGCATCTACGCGGCCATTGGCTTTCTTCTTGTTTGCTGTGCGTGGGTGCTCTGGCGCCGCGTGCTCAAGTTGCCTGTCCGGATCATGTTGTGGTCGTTGGCGAAGATGTTTGGCGTGCTCCACTGGGCTTCTCAGAATGCAACGGGTGCTGCTGTTTCCCAGCCGGCGGCTGTCACTGAAGTGCCGTATTCCCAAGCGCTGGCTGCTGTTTCTCAAGCACTGGCCATCGCTCTTTCCACGTCGCTTTTGCCCGAGCTTGGCGTCACATATGTCCAGGAAATGGCAGACTCGTGGGACGCGCAGACGTGGGACATGTCTGTGGCTTCTTCTGTGCTGGACGCTGCCGAAACTTCTAGCATCGTCAAACTGGAATCCGACACAGAGAGCAGCTTTTCGGGGACCCAGACTCGCAGCACCCACGAGAGCAGTGCGCTGGTGGAGAGCAATTCGATATCCGAGGCGCCGCAGCTCGATGATTTTGAAGAATCCAAGAGCTCAATTGAAAGCTCAATTGAGAGTCCAGGCGAGAATATAATCGGAAGCTCGATCGACAACCCGGTTGAGGTCTCAATCGAGAGTCTAGTTGAGAACTCTGTCAAGAGTTCAGCCGAGGGCTCAGTCCAGGGTCCAGTTGAGAGCATGATCAAGAGCTCGATTGAAAGCGCAACTGAATCCTCAGTCGGGAGCTCAACCGAAGTTCCAGTCGAGAGCTCAATAGAAATCTCAGTTGAGGACTCCATTGACACTTACGACACCAACACCGACATCGACTCCGTTCACGCCTCATCATCGCCATCAGAAGCTCTTGATGAGCACCGCTACCCAGCCACAGCAAGTCTGACGCCTGGACCAGCAGAGTCTTTTGAGGAGGACCACATCCAGGTTGAAAAGAAGCCAGAGACTCCAGAGAGCCCAAAAACGCACATCGAAATTGATGCAACGGAAGACCAGACCGAAGAATGGCGTTCGGCTCCAGAAGTGCACACGGAAGAGAAGCACCTCGAGGACGAGCTCTAGTTTCGAGCTTTGATGCTCGAAACATTACATATATCAACAAAGGCATTAGGATTGCGGAGTAGGCAGCGATGTATCGAACTACAATGGATTAACACGGTGGCGTCATACTCGAAGACGTGGGGTCTACAGACCGAAATCAAAAGATAAAAAAGATTATGCGTTATTCATTCTATGCCGCCTTCTCGACGACAACGGAGGCACCGCCCTTGGAAGAAGACTCAAGCGCAGCAGCAACGATGGCCAAGTGGTGGAAGGCCTTGGCTGGAGGAACGCCGACAAGCGACTTGTCCTTGGCCTCAACGGCAGAGGCAAAATTTCTGAATTCAGCCTCCAAACAGTCAACCTCGTCAACCTCAATGACGGTCTTGGCCAGGCCACCCTGTGCAGACTCGCCGGTTTGGTAGACCACGGTAGGCTTGGGCAAAGCAGGCGAGAAGTCGTAGACAATGGAGCCGTTGGTTCCGTAAATGATGAACTTTGTGCTCTTGTCGGTGGCACCGAAAGAAGAGCCGTAAGTGAACGTGCCGATGGCGCCCGAGGCCAATTTCATGGTGGAGAACAAGATGTCGTCGGTGCCGCTCTGCTCGCGCAACTGTCTGGTCAAGCCGCTGACGGACTCGACGTCGCCCAAGATCTCCGTGAGCAAAGCCAACTGGTGAACACCACCGTCACTTAAAAAGCCGCCAATGTGCTCGGGCTTTTGTCTCCACGACGTGGCCATGTACTTGTTGTCCTCGTTCCAGGGGCCGGTGGCGCTGTAGGTGAAAGAGGTGACGTCGCCAATCTTGGGCAAAACGTCTTTGACGACAGAGATGGCCTTGCGGAAGACCCACTGCTCCAAAATGCCGATGGGGAGGTCTGTGGCGGCTGCCATCTTGACAATCTCGCGGGCCTGCTCCATGTTGGCGGCAATGGGCTTCTCGATGGCAATTGGCTTGTTGTGCTGGATGGCGCTTCTCACCACATCCACGTTGGTCTGGACGGGCAACAACGCGTCCACAAAGTCGATCTCCTTGACGGCAAACAACTCGTCAAACGAGGAGAACACATTGGATGACGCAATGCCGGCCTTTTCGGCAAACTGCTCGGCCTTGCTTTTTGTTCTGTTGTAGGCAGCGGCCGGCTGGACGTTTTCGATCTTTTGGAGCACTGGCAAGTGTGCGTCAGAGGCAAAGATGCCTGTGCCAACAATTCCCACGTTCAAAGGCATATTGGAGTTGAAGAGAGTGAATAGAAATTAAAAGGTGCAATAAATGTGAAAGAGAGGTTCGAAATACTCTAGGGAAGATGGAGGCCGCCGGAAGCAGCGGTCTATTTATGTCCCTCCACTGCCCCGCTTTAAGTGGGGGTTGCCTGCACACAGTGTACTTTAGACCGGAGCTTGCGGCGCCGCGCAGCAGGCACCCGGCGTGGCGTGATGGGGTCACAGGGATCTGAAAGGGCGCAAAGTGGAGCTATGCGGCTGGCTTCAGCGGCTGATTTTTTGGCCGCCCAGCGGCGACTGAAAAGCGGCAATCTTGGCTGCTCCAGCGCTCCACGAAATTTCAGCGCAGCCGAGAGTCGCGCCGAGCTTGTGTGCAGGCCGAGAATAGTGATTTGAGAGGTCGCCACAGGATGCACTACATTGGCTTCGTATATCGACAGTGATTTGGATGGCCATGACAGACGAAATCGGTGACGTCAGTATAGGAAGACAGGAAATGAAGGAGGGAAATTTTTTGGAAGAGAATGAACTGAAGGAATCGAAGGAATCGAAGGAACAGAAGAAGGAAGCTCAAGAAGAACACATAGAAGCTACTAAAGCTAAGAAAGCTGAAGAATCTGAAGAAACTGGGGGACCACAACAACCTCAAGAACCTCAAGAAGTCATTGAAGCTGAGATAACCCAAGATACTCAAGAAGCTAATGAAGCTTCTGAGGCTAAGGAAATTCAATCTCAAGAGGTCGAAGAAGCTGCTGAAGATATTGAAGGTGTTGAAGCTAATGAAGCAGAGGCAGAAGCAGAAGCGGAAGCAGAAGCAAAACCAGAAGCAGAAGCAAAACCAGAAGCAAAAGCAGAATCAGAACCAGAATCAGAATTAGAGGTTGAGGCCAAGCAATCTGACCATCTCGAGGCCCCAACGCAAAACATGGGAGAAAATGACGACGTCGATGCCGACGCCTACGACCCCGAGCTCGCTCTCCCTCCTTCCCCTTCAGAAACTCACGAAAGCGCACAGCCAGCCGCGGAATTACAGCCAAATGCCATGGAATCACTGCCAGATGCCCCGGAAATACAACCCAGCACTGAGACCAGCGAGCCCGAGATTTCTGCGCAGCGGACGGCCAAAACCGCTGAAACCGCCGAAACTACCGCAAGCGACGTCACCTCTGCCGATGACGAATACGACCCAGAGGCCACCAGCATGGGAGCGTCGTTGCCGCCAATACCCGCGGCCACACAACCAGAACACAACTCGTCCTCCACAAAGCTTCTGCCATCTTCGGCGCAGCTCCCGCCCAAACCAGCAGTGGTCCCGCCCGCTTCCGGCGACCTCAAGGAGGCGTACGATGCGGTCATGCAAAGCGACGTGGTCAAACTGCCCGAGTTTGCGCAGAAATCCCAGCAGGAGCAGATGCTCGTGATCCAGCAGCTTCTCCAGGATAGGAACATTGCACTTCCGGACGTTCCGGGGGCAGCCGCCCCGTCACACAAAGAACCCGATGCGTCGCTGCCCATGTCTGGCGACGAGCGGGCCGCGTACGAACGCTACCTCGACGCCGAGGCCAGCTACTCGGACCGGCACGCCATGGACGATTTCCCCGATAAGCTGCGGCTCTTCCTCGGCAACCTCGCGTCGAACGCCACGTCCAAAGAGGAGTTGTTCCGCATTTTCCACGTGTACGGCGAGATTGCGCAGATCTCCATCAAAGCCGGCTACGGCTTCATCCAGTTCCACACGGCGCAGCAGTGTGCCGCTGCCATCGCCGGCCAGGCCAACGTGCCGCTCCACAACCGCGTGCTCCGGCTCGATGCATCCAAAAGCAAAAAGGCCAGCCTGCAGCCGGGCGGTCGTGGCCGGGAGCGGACGGCCGATTCCGAGCAGCCCGCCAAGCGCCAGCGTACCCGCAAGGACGTGCAGCTTTTGATCACGTCTGGCTCCACCGGCCGTTTTGCCGAGGAAGTGGAGCGCCATCTCGAAAAGAGCCGCATTCCGTACACACTGGCAGACATTGGAGACGCCAATCCCACGGAAGATGCACGAGAGGCCGCCTACAGCGGCATGATGGCCGCGTGTGTGGTGAAGGACAAGCGCGTGGACCTCCAGACGTTTGAGGAGACCGATGACGGCGGAATCAAGTTTGACGAGTACGTGGACATCGAGCCGGCCGTGGCCACGGAGATTCTCTGTAACATGCGGCGGCCGGCGGCCGAAAACCCGAGAAGAGACTCCCGCGGCTCGCCCAACATCCCCAAGATCCCGAGCCACCTCGGAGGCCCCAGAAACCGTGACCGCGGCCGCAGAGACCGCCGTGGCCGAGACCAAAGAGATTCCAGAGACAGAGATCGAGATTTCAGAGGAGACTTTAGAGGAGATTTCAGAGACAGAAACCCCAGAGACAGAGATCCACGAGACCGCCACGGCCACAACGCTGCGTGGTCAGCGCCTCATCAGTCTCCCGGCCAGTTGCCCGGCCAGTTTAGCAACATGCATCCCGACCGCCTCCAAAACATCCCGCAAATGGGCCAGCCGCCATACGGAGCAAGTCCCATGGGGCCAGCAGCCTACCAGCCCGGGTTCGTGCCCCAGCCCAACGTGGCTCCGGGACACCGCATGGCTCCTGGGCATCAAATGCCTTCTGGCCCGCCTCAAATGCCCTACGGCGCCCCGCCCGGCTATCAAAACTCTCCACCCGGCTATCAGCAGCCATTTGCCCAGCCCAACCCCGCTCTTCTCCAAACGTTGCAGAACCTCGACCCCAACACCATGCAAAGCGTGGTTTCAATGCTCCAGCAGCAGGTGCTGGGTGCTCCGGCCATGCCTCCCAGTGCCAGCATGCCCCAAAACGCCCAGCATGCTCAGCACCCATCCCAACACCCATCTCAGCACAGCCCGTACGCCGCATACAGCCCGTCCTCTTCATCGCCTCCATCGCGCCAGGTCAACCATCTCTTGAGCCAGTTGCAATCGCAAGCGGCGCCTCCCCAGCAAGCGCAACCCAACAGTGCCTTGATGGACATGTTGAACCGTTTAGGGAAGCAGTAGATGCACTGGCGGCCGTTGTCTCGGGTAGTTCGAGACGCCAGTGCACTGTAGACTTGCGTAAATTTTCTCTAATAACACAATCCTCCCCTACATCTCCAAGCCTGCTACGCCCGTATGTGAACATGAAATCCCGTAGTATTAATCTCGCCGCGGTGGCTGGTCTTGCAATCAGTCCACCTCGTCAACCGTGCTCACCGGTTGCACGTCTTCGTCACCACCTAGATTCAATCCCTCGTCGTACTGTTCCTTCAAGCGCTCAAACTCGGCCTCGTTCTCGAGAACACCGCTGATACCAATCACATTGCACTCCTCAAACACCTCCAACACCTTCTCAGCTTCCTCCACCTTCATGGACGCAAAAATCTTGTTCACCTCGTCCAAGGAGCCCGTCTCAATGGCAGATTGCATCTCGGGCGTCAACTTCGTCACAAAAACCTCGTGTTCCTTTGAACCTACCTCGGGCTTGTTGACCACCAACGTGGTGCTTTCGTCAAGGGCCTTGAGCTGGATCAATGCCTCCTCTTCCCCAGAGTTGGCTTGGTGCTCTTGCTGGATCACTCCGCACCTCTTGATAATGTGGCTCAAGGTGTTTTCCACATCTTGCACGAACGCGCGGCTGGCTGGCGAGGACTTATCGTCAAGTTTCGAGAAAAAAAGCTTCACGGCACGGATTGTTTGGTCCTTCTTCGATCCAGGGCCGGCCAACTGCGAAATGTACTGCAAGAGCAATGACTGGTAAATCACCTGCTTGGCGATCTTTGTGTTTCCTTCGAGCTGATGGTCAAAGGCGGTCATTATCAACGAATCCTTCTGATGCTCCGTACAGATGGAGGGGTGCTTGATCAAAAACTCGGCACTCTGTGAGTGGTCTCCTGCAGCAATGGCGGCAAACTGCTCTGTGGCCGGAAGGACTTGTAATTCGTCAAACATCTCTTGGTCGGTCTTTGCGTCAGCGTTTTCTTGGGCTGGAGCTTGTGCGCTTGCGGTGCTCGAGGAATTAAGGGTCTCGATCGTCGTGACCTTGGTGCTTGGAGCCGGTGCTGGAGCAGGATTGCGTTCTTCCTCTTTCTCCTCGTCCTTGTCGCGGTTCATGAAGGAGCGATCGAATCCGGTGTGGTAGTCGTCGCTGCTGATTAAAAGAGACTTTTGGTAGATCAAGTCGTCGAGCTTGATGGCCTGCTTCAGCAAAAGATCATCAATCTTGGCTCTGTGCTCTAAGAGGTAGTTTAAGAGTTGCGCACCGTCTTTGGCGTCGGGGTGGTCCTCCTTGATTTGAATAAACAAGTCCTCAATCATTTCGTTGTAGATTGGCGTATTCTCGATTTCTTCCTTGTCGAACGTCAAGTCCCGCAAGCCCTTTCTCATCGAGTCGCCTTGCTCCTGCTTCAACTTCTCGAAATCAAACTTCTCGCTCTCATCAAATGCCTCGTTCAAACAAGCCATGACCTTATCGTTGTCCGCAAGATCAGAAGCAGACAATTCCTTCATGAGGTAGTCAACACGTTTGTTCAACTTGGCGTACATTGTGAGCTGGAGAAGAATGGACTTGATTTCTATGTTCCGTTGTTGCCTCTTCTCGTGGATGTCTCTTTGCTTCCATTTGATGAATGATTTTTTATCGACGTTGGGATGAACCTCGATATCCGAGTCGTCGGACAACTCTATTTTGTCCCATTTGGAGTAGTCAATCGGCATGATGTGATAATATCGAATGTAAGAAGGACGCTTGATTATATACGCTGGATCGCTTCTGTCCAAGTTGGTATCAGCCTGCAGGTTGCATTCGAGAAGCTTCCTCGCTGAATTGCAGCCAAAGAAGCGTCTCATAAAAAAAGTGGCTGTTTGGCACATTTCTGTTCAGTTCGATATAGCCCAACAAATTCCCACAAAACTCATTCCAGCCAAGTCCGCAATCAGTTGTCTGTAGCACTGAACCGCTCCTACTTTTTGTTTACAGTTCAGCTGAAGCGAGCATTCGTTGACTATTTAAAGTTGGCCAGCACGTCCCTATGAATTGTTCTATTTTACTTCGTCGAGCCCTTTCGGCTCTTGAAACGGACTAGATCAACTAATCAGCTTCCCGGGGTGACGTTCGGTGCAATTGACAGCTAAGCTTAAGCAGCACCATTTGGTCTCAAACCGCAGAAGAAAGCGTAACCGTAACCGGTGGTCTCAAAGGTGATGGTGGTTCCCTTCTTGAAGTAAAAGACGTCACCTGGCTTGACAGAAACCTTGTATCCGGTCTCGTCGGAGATCCAGTACTCACCCTCGACTTCCAAGATGATCTTCATCTCGTCATAGTCGTAGTGGTAGACCAATGGCTCACCCTTTTCTTGCTTGTAAAAGCCACAAGACATTTGCTCTTCCTTTGGGGCATCAGAGGTATAGATGTCACCCAAGAAGGAGTTGTTACCTGGAGATGGAATTTGAGGAGGCTTGACTTCCTTACCCTCAGCGGATGGCTTGTACAACATAGGCATTTCGGCGGTGTTTTTTGTTTGGAGACTTGGGTGGATTCAAGAGAAGAAAGACTTTCCCGTTGATGAATCTACAGAATTGGACCTTTCATCTCCATTTTATACCGCTGGCTTCAATGACTATCGCTATCAGTCCCCGCGATTTTTATCCCAAATGGGTGTTCGCGTATGTGCTTTCCAAAGTGAGATAAGAAACCCAGAGCTTTGGCGCGAAACAGTGGGCGAGCGAATTTCAGGGAGTGGATACGCTTACTGCATCCTGCTCAACTTGGCATTGGGTTCTCGATCGAGACATAAGTTCCGAACAAACTGTTCAACGGTCTGGAAGGTGAAAAACAGAGACGCAAAAAAAACACGAATTGTCCAGCCCGACGCGGGGGTCGAACCCGCAACCTTGAGATTAAAAGTCTCACGCTCTAGCCATTGAGCTAGCCAGGCTTTTTGGGGTGGAGTTTCGACTTTTGAAGCCATTGCAACGTGAAAAGTGGCACTGTACCGACGTTAGTACGGGGGCAATTGGCATTCTGAAGCTAAATTGGAGCTTTGTAAGAGCTCTATCAGCCGAGCATAGTCTTAGAAGACCCCATACGGTTCTGTTATGGTATTTTTTCATAGACTAAAGCTAGCTTGGTTTTAAACATGGGTGGAGGCTGCAAAGCCCACGGCAGAACACGACATAAAAGAGCAAGGCATACCGACAGAATGAAATTCAATCATGAGAGACAGAAATTACTGGTTTTCAAACGAGGCGAGCTCTTAGAAGAAAGGGAATGCAAAAAATAGTGACTCCGGCGTGATTCGAACACGCGCATCTTACGATAACAGAACTTGAGTCTGCCGCCTTAGACCGCTCGGCCACAGAGCCATTTGATATTCGATAAAATCTCCTTGGAATATGATCAAGAGTAATGTATAAGATCCCATTTGGGTATTGTAGAGTGAGTTCCTCGTGATGTTGTTTTGGAAGGTTTCTCCCGACACAACATATTGTTCCGGGTGGGCCTGGGTTGCGACCCGACGGCCGGCAACGGCCCGGTGTCTTAGCGGCTCCCAGGCTCACACCGGTGTCAACAAGAGCTTCAAACTCTGGTTGTTGAGTTGTATGCGGTATACAATGTTTGTATCCGCTTTTGAGCTAGCATCTTGAGGGTCTTTGAGTCTCAAGTTATTGGTGGGTGCCTCATGGTCCACAAAGTAAGTATGTCCACTGTCGACTGGAACTTCGGGTGTCGTAGCGTCATTGTTTTCGACAAAAGTATCCATTGAAGCTCAATTTACTTTTTCAGAGGGAAAGGAGGTTACCGAACCTTCGGGCCCTGGTTTAGGTGTCAGGTTAAGTCGATGGACAGATCTGTTCTAGACCCTGGTCCATAATCGCGATCGTTCGTGGTCCGGTTCAACGATCGACTCAGTTTTTCGACGCATGCCTCTTGTTCGATTGCTGTTGTTGGAGGTCTTATTGTAAGAGGTGTTTGGCTTGTAGCCACTGCGAGAGTTGCCATTTCTGTTGTTGTAACTGCCGTCGTTATATGATTAAAAATCATTCTGGACCGGTTTCTGGTAGGTTGTTTGTGGTCTTTGTGACCGGTGGTTCAGTTTACCAGTGTTGGAGGTATGGCTGAGGCAGCCAGATCGGGCCATCTCTTCTTCAGCCTCACGGGCGAGTTCTTCATAAGTCTCGGCTTTGTGGTTCTGAAGCTGTATTCTAAGGCGCTCGGAAAGGTTCTGGTAGAAAAGTTGGATTAAGATCTGTTGATCTCTCCATTCCTCATCTAGCAAGGGGAGAGCCCCGGAAGAGGTTATCAGGTTCCCTAGGTCCGTATTGGTTTTTACGGAGAAGGTCTTTGAACTTCACGGAGTGCGGACTGTACCGCGGGGCGGTAAGGCGACGTGCCACCATGGCATCAATTCTCTTGCTTCGTCCCATTTCCGATTCTTCCATTTTTGTCAGCGGTGTCTCTGTCTTTGTGACAGGATCTCTTGACTCCGACACAGCCTTCACTGGCGGTGTCTCAAGTCTGAGTTGAGCAAACGCCTCACCAAAATGACTCGTTGGAGACGTTTTGTCTCAACACGGCTCAGGCTTTGATCCTTGGGAGGATCTCCAATCCCTGCAGAGCCGATTCCCTTAACCATTCTCATCATTTCAGCTTGGAACTTAGCTTGTTCAGCTTGGAACTTGGCTTGCTCAGCTTGGAGCTTGGCTAGGTTCTCAGCAGCGTACTTCATCTGCTGATCCAAGTTAGTTGATCCCGGTGGGACTAAGTCCGACTAAGAGCTGAAATCACAGGACCTGGGTGGTCAGTTCTTCCGCTGTCGGAAGGGATCCCAAGGGTCGAGATATCAGTGGTGTCATATGGATGGTTTCCAGACATTGTTGCTTAGGTAAACGGCTAGTCCTTGGGATCGTACTGCGGCGCTATCAAGAGTTAGAATCTCTCTGGGATACAATCAAAAGTACTGTATAAGATCGATGCAACATCTGCATTTCGCAGCCACTATAAGTAAGTTTTTCCGCATCAATAAGTACATGTAGATAAAGAAAATACTGACACTAATGATTATAAAAATAATGAACACTCCAAGCTCTCCAAGATTAGTTAACAGTAAATGTCCCGCAAAGATCGTAGCTTTCTTATTGTACAAGTTCTAAACACACTTCTAAAGACGCATCAAAATCCCCGCCCTTCATTACAATGACATCTCTCAACAACAGTGTTTCCAAAGCAGGAAAAATCTCGTGAAGCTGTCCCATGACTTCGTCGATTTTCTGCGCCGAGACTCTTCTCTGGTCGCTTTCAGACGCCTGCGGTTCGGGCGTGGGCTCTTCTGAGCCCAGCATGAGGTTTGTGATGGATTTCGTGAACATTTCTGCGCTTGCCACCAACACGTTGGAGGGCGAGAGAGACTTGCGGACGTTTGCATTTGCCGAGCGTTCTTTGTCCTCGCCGCTTTCTTCCTCGGTTTCCACGACAGGGATCTGGAGGCCTCGTTGGCGAACCTCGGCTTCCCAGGCCTCCATGTGGGCATCATAGTGCTCGGGATAAATCACCAAATCCTCTAATTTGATGTTCTGGATGAACGAGACAGCGCCTTGCATGGTAGAGAGGTAGTAGCTCGTTTCGCCGTGGTTCAACCACTCATCGCCTCTGAACCGCTCGATGTAACGCAAGTTACTTATTATGTGCGGGGTCTTTGCTTCGATGATGACGAGAATGAGGAGCGGAATGAACGAGTCGGCGTTGGTTTCCTGTTTTCCCACACGGAGCCAGTTGAAAAGAATCTTGCATGCATTCAAGATGCAGATGATCTTATCTCTTGGGGCGCGGTAGTTGTCGATTTTGTTGAACTCTTGGATCGCGTAAGCCATGTAGTCGATCTTATCTGGAGACGAGCTGACTCCCGCTGATAGCGCGTCTAGATCCAAGTCTAGGTGGACTCCCAGCACCCAGCTGAACTTCTCATTTTGGAAGCTGAATGCGTCGTCCAGACGCAAGTCCTTGGCTAATTGCGAGCTGGGCGGTAGAGGACCCTTTTTGACGGCAGCGGGCGCAAAGCAAAAGTCGTAGACCCTGTTCATGAGAAGCTTCTCGAGCCCTTCCACGGAGTTTTCCAAGTCCGTGTCGTCCATCGATGCGAACGGCTCGTACAAGCTGAACTTGTCGGTGACAAAGTCCTTGAAGTTCTTGATGGCTTTCTCCATTTGTGCCACGGTCATTGTGGGCGCCTGCCGCGTGAACGAGACCAAAAATGACCGGATGTAGCGCACAATGGGATCCGCATCCTTGTGCTTCAACTGTGAGAGGAAAATCTGGAAGTCGAACGGCTTGTGTGATTGCTGATGCTGCTCACGCGCATCCACGACGCCGACGCCGACTTTCAGCAACGAATTGTTGCGTGCTTGCTTGGGGCGAGCCACCGCCGGCGCTGGCGCCTCGGACTCGGCGGAAACAGGTAACTTGACCTCCTCCACAGGCTCCACGCCATCCATGGC
Organism: Metschnikowia torresii; assembly: GCA_002893725.1. Lineage (NCBI taxonomy): Eukaryota > Fungi > Ascomycota > Pichiomycetes > Serinales > Metschnikowiaceae > Metschnikowia > Metschnikowia torresii. The sequence goes on along the minus strand of NXHD01000003.1, from coordinate 1,131,684 downwards.
GAGGAAATCGGCCAGGCCCGGCGGCGGCGGCGTTCTTGGAGCATCCGCGAGCGAAGGAGTTTCCAAACTCGCCGCCAGATCAGCAGCCTCCAGAGTCTCTGGAATCTCAAACGCCTGTATGGACATGAGGCCTGCCGAGCTTGCCTGAGTCCGGCTGCCGCTGCCTTCGGTGGCCTCGATGTTGTCTTGGGAGTTTTTGGCCGCTTCTGCCTGCACTGCGTTCTTCTCAAGCCCCTGCAACAACCCCTTTTCGCCCGCAGATGCCCCAGGCGCGAGCTCGTCGTCGCTGACGGCCGAGTTCTTCTCATCGTGGGCGTCAAACTGGCGGAACTTCTCCTCAAGCAGGTCCAAATCGGCCAGGCCGGCCGAGCCGCAAGCGCCGCGTTTCTCAGGCGACGTGTTCACGTCGAATCGCCCAAAAAGCTCCTTGAGGTCATGCTTGTCTTGAGGCACAGCGCCGGCGGTCTTATCGGCGCCCTGAAAACACGTCAGCGCTGGTGTTTGCGCTGCAACCTCGCCGCTCAGCTCGAGCAGCGCTGGCGCTCGTGGCTGTGCCGATGCTGGCATTAGAACCGGCGCCAGCGGTTCGCTGCTGCTCGGCTCGGCCCGGCCTGCTCCGGCTGTGGAGGTCACGGGGGTCATGTTTGTATTTGTTGTAGATGTGGTGGGCGTTGCCTTCGAAACGCTGAAGTTCAAATGGCTATTGAAGGACATGGTAAGGCCTTTGAATGTTTTTCTGCGCTGGTAGCGGAGGGAATTATATGGGAAGGGCTGGCAGTGGAAGGGCCGGCAGTAGAAGGAAATAAAAGAAACGGAAGGGGAAATCGAAATGAAACAAAAACAGAAGCAAACTTATATAAGAACAGCCGAAACGACAATTGAGACAGGTTATGCAAATGTATAGAAGGACAATTCGCCGGTGTTGCTTGTGGAGGGTCTTGCAGACGCTTGTCGCTGCTTATAAAGAAATTAGCAGACGCCTATCTACTTGTTGATGGAGGAGTTGATGAAGCTGCGCAGGCCCGCGCGAGCGTGCGCCACAGTGGCTTATTTCCTTTCAGGCTCTAATTAATTTATTTCATTTCTTTAGCTTGAATTTTTTCTAATTGATTCTTTATTCCCTATATCGTTCGTTCCTTATCTATGCTTGGCGTTCCGGCTTATGTATGCTTGCACTGGAAGCCGTCACTTTTCGATCCCGCTGCCCTGGGGTTTCTGCGGTCTTCCGCTAATATACAATTACTCCATGAGTTAAAGCATGGCTTAAAAAATAATTCACATGGACCATCAAGCTTCCGAGTCTCACTTCAGTGTCCCTCCAGAAATTTGCACCCCAAGTCGAATTTTCGTCCAGACCGCACTGCAACACATTCTTTAACAGGATGAGTTTGTGTTGGCGCAGCATTGCGCCAATCACTTCAACGAGAGCTTTAGCTTCAACTTTGGCGGCTTGGGGTTTAAATCTGCGATCCCATGGCTGTCGCCAGTTGCAGGAGACCCCGATTGTGCCCGCTCGCTGTCTGCTGACTCACCGGTTTCGGCTGTGTGGCTGGACTCCCTGCCCGACTCGTTGGCTTTTGGCGAGGGCGTGTTTGACGTGGACCCGTGAATGTAAATCTTCGTTTTCTTTCGCTTGGTGCCCTTTCCCGGTGAAGGCTCGCGCGAGAACGGGCTGGCGGCTCTTGATATTGATGCCACTTCCTGAGATCTGGGTCTTGGCTTGGCCGCAAGCGGCTCCACGGCCGGTGAGGCTTCTCTAGAAAGAGCGGTTGCAGGCCCGTCTGTCCGGGCTTCCTGCTTAATGTCAGGCATTACGCTGGCGGTTTTCTCCATTGTGTTTTTTGGCGCTTGCTCATTTGAGGAAGGCGCCTTCCATTGTCCATTGTTGGCTGCTGGTGCGTCCACTGGCTGGCTGCCGTCTCTGATGACGCCTGACCCAGCGTCTGGCTCTTGCTTGACTGTGACAGAACGCGATGCACTTTCAAATGGTTCTCCAGAGACTTCGATGGACTTTTCTCTTGTCATTATCCTCACATACCTCATCTTTTTCCGGGGCTCCATAATGCTGCGCAACTTGCGCTTGTGATGGGCATTCGTGAAGTTGAATCTCACCACCGAAGACTCGACCTTGACAAAGCTGCCACTCGTGCCCACTCTAGGCACAAGAGGCTGGAGCTTGTGTGTGTTGAACTTGATGCATAGCTGCATCTTGTTCTTTGGATCACGGACCACATTTCTGACCTTTCGCGGTCTGGATTCCACGGGCCTTTCGGTTTCTGTGATTTCCTCGACGTCTTCCGCAAATTTGTCCGCCACTGAGGACAGCGGCTTGGGTGTTTTGCTCTTTTGCGAGGGTTTTGGCTGTGATGACGAAGCCAGTGTGAGTTTTAACTTCAACTTTGGGGCTGCCTCTTTCTCCAGAGCATCGTTCATCGCGCTTGATCTCGACCGATGTCTTGATCTGGCGTCAGTATTGTGACCCAGCGCAGATTTGTTGTCCAGCAATTGTATCTTTGTACTCAACTGGATCTTAAACCTACCTTCTCTCCGGATCAGAACAACACCCTCACCAACATTCTTGGCCACAATCTTTTTCTTGAGCTCGCTCAATGGAACGCAAGGCACCGAAATGGTGACTGGGAACTCGTTGACTGCCTCATACAAAATGTCACACAAGACGAAAACGGTTCGCTTGTCAACAGCGCTCAAAAGTGAAGTGTGAAGAAGTTCCCAAAGAGTGTCCCGAAGCCCTTTTCCAATTGCGAGGTCTCTGCGCAAGATGTCGATTGCACCTTTCACGGTTGCTCTAGCAAACGCGTCCCTTCTGGAATTCATTTCCGTGTTTTGAGCCTCTTCCACGACCATAATATTGCTTTGTGTTGTTGTTCTACCACTGTCTTCATAGATTTTCTCCAAAGATTTGAACTCTGGATCGTCCAACGCGATGGGCAAACCATGAATAGCTGCCATGCTGATGGACGTGGTCAACACTCCAATGAGATCCGAACGAAACTTGTTCATGGAATCTTCAAGTAGACACACATGCAAGAAGTACTTGAGAATCTCCGAGTTTTTCAAGCCGCCCAAGACAAACAACCCTTTAAAAGCCAAGAGCCTGAGATCCGTGTTGTGCTTAGGATGGGTTAGATACAAAAGTTGTTCGAATGAAACATCGACGAGATTGCATCTTGCAACTTCGATTTTTTGCTCAATGCAAGCGAGTGAGACAACATTTCGGTATGAAGGCACCCACGTATCAAGTTTGAAAATACGCTCAATTTCTTCCATCACCTTTTTGACAAACTTAGCATCTTTGGGGTCGCTGAGAATCGAGTCTGCGGTCAGGGAGCCCTCGATCTCGCCGCTCTCAGTGTCTGTAGGTAAAACAGAATATATTAGAGATCTTATCAAGCCCGCAACATAGACTGAGTCCTGGAACTCATTGTTCGAATTGTCGTTGTACTTTAAAAGATTGAAAAGAAGACTTTTCACGATAGAAGGTGTCAAACCTCTATCATCCTTGATACTTGCAAAAATGGCAGGCATTGCATTTTGCAAGAAAAATTGACCAAAATCTTGAAACTGATTGCTTTTTGGAATATACGTGTTGTCAAAACAGAAAAGAGCAGTAAAAGCTTTGATCAAATACCTCAAACCGGCAAATTTGTCCGCGCTTTTGGATAATTTAGCCAAAGCCTTTGCCGCAGCGATACGCACTCCGTAGAAATATCGTTTGTCCATGAGTGTCCTCGTTAACACCGTGCAGTAAACTGTGTTCGGTTTGTTCTGGTTTCCGAAGTACTCCGCTGCGCTGATCTGCGCTTCGATATCTCGATCTTGTTGTATCTGAGACCCATACATGTAGTCCGGTTGTTTGACATCAAAGGTTGCGATCCATTCAAAATCTGTATCAACTCTGATCCACTCAAAAGGATCCAAGAGCTCTTCGTCCCGTTTCGGCCATTCTTCCAATCCCCATTCTTGCACATCTTTCTCGTCTTGTAAAATGTCTCCCAACTTGGTGAACGTTGGAGCTCCTTCACCATTTTCATCCTTGTTCTTCTTGAGTCTCTTGAACTTGGTATTGTATTGCACATCAAACTTCACGACGGTGTCTTTAATATCGACAATGTGTTCATAAGGTGTGCCGTCAGCTTCGTGAACTCTTATGGTCATAGGACCCAAAAATGTTTGCTGAACAGGAAAGCTTGGCTCATCATTCAAGTACGAGCCAGCATCTTTAATGAAGGTTTCGACCTTAGGATGTGGAGCTTTTGTCTGCTGAAGCTGACTTTGCCTGATGATGACTTCAATGAGTGATCTTTTTTTGTTGAACTTTTGTGTGATGTGAAAAATCGGAGTTCCTACACCGTAAACCCATTGACGGAAAAAGGACTCCAATCTGTTTCTGTTGACTTTCTCACAAACGTATTGGAAATGCAGCGTTGAGAGTGCGCCGTTTTGCAAGTCTCCTGAAATTGCCTGAAGGAACAACTTAGGAAGAACTCTAGAGAAACCAAACGACTTGTCTGTCTTTGTCATTCTGTGGTCGAGGATCAGTAAGATTATTGGCGCTTTGAGTCTGACAAATTTGAGATCAGCTTCGGAAATGGGAGCCTGTAATGCCTGAATTGCTAACGGAGACTGACCCACATCCGTTTTGATGATCGCATCCATTGCCTTCTTTATCTTGTACTTATACTCATGTGGCCCCATAAGTATTTTGATAAATTGAAAGGCCATGAATTTTGCGATTCCGATGGTGCACCAGAAATCGTTGTATGACTGCGGAACCACGTTGATTCCTGACCACTGACCAGCAATACATTCAAGAATGTCTTCCGTGATTGTAAACATGGGCTCTATGACGTCAGCAGGGTAAAGCATAGTTTCATCCAACAAGGTCAAACCAGCGAAGTTGTTGCGCGGAAAATTTGACCCCTTGACGAAAGCTATACCGTAAGATGAAAAGGGATACGAGCCATATTCTTTCAGAAGAAAGTCCACCGCTTGTTGGACGAAAATGCAAGTGTTGCGGATTAAGTCCAACTGACCCGGAAGGTAGTATAGGACAACTGAAGAGCCGGTCTCGTCCTTCTCCAAGCCTTCTTCTTCTAGATCAGCGGCCGGGGCAGCATCGTCGTTGAGATCGGAAAGCTCATAGGGCTGGAAGGCACCCACGGCCCAGCCCACGTGATGAGCACAGACTGGATTGAAGATGGACCACGACACAATCTTTTTTGTTTCGTCTGTGGAGTGCGGCGACTCCTTTGTGTTGTTGTAGTCGCCGGTGCACACGAGAAGATCGAGGTTTTCCTTGTCCTCATCGTCGTCGTCCATGGCGTCGCCGTTTGCCGCAGATGTGGTTTGATCTGATTCAGCGCTGGCTTCGCCAGACGCAGAGGAAGAAGCACCGTCTGTTTCGGCGTCCGAGGCCAGCAGAATGTGCTTTACCGACCGCGGGATGCTTAGGTCGATGGACCAGGTGGTTCTCTCGAAAAGATTGTCGATGCACGGAACCCACGATGACGTGGACACATGGTACTCTGAATTGACAGTGTAAGCGTGCCAGAGCAGCGTGTCGACCGCAGGATCACAGGCAAACACCACGCCGTCCTTGGGATTGACAAGCTCGTAATGAATGACGATGTGAATGGGATTTTGGGCGTCTGCACCGGAGATGCGGTGGCGCTGGCCGGGGGTCGTTGTGGCGACGGAACCGGGAGTGTTGGCAAACGCCGAGTTGGCGGACTCGAACTTGAGCTTTTCCGGAAGAAAAATAGACAACTCGCCGGTGTTCAAAGAGTCGCCGCGTTCGTAAAGCGCCGCCGGGTCGTCGGCGAGATGACCGAACATGTAGCTCAACTTCTGGCGCAAAAAATGGTGCTGGTGGATGGAGAAGTCGGAGTTGTACTGGTCGAAGATGTTGGGCACGTGCCACAGGCCAAGCTCGTCGAACGTGGCCGGGTTGTTGATGTATAGGCTGTCGTTGTAGACGTAGTCAGTGAGTTCCAGACCGTTGACGAGAATGCGGTGGATTTTCATGCTGCGGGCGTCGAGCTGCACCACGCGCAAGCCGGGCGCCGTCGGGATGATGGAGAGCTCCGTGTGGCCGGCGATTTTGCGGCCGTTGAAGTCGATGGCCAAGCTGACTTTCTGGTGGGCAATCTGGAGGGTTTGGGTTTGAAGCACGCTTGCTTTCGAGCGGGCGCCGCGGGCCCTGGGCGTGCCGGACGCCGGTCCAGTTGCCCGTGGCGTCGGGCCCGCCAGCTGCAAACGGTCCGGGAGATTGATCGCCAGCATTGGGGCTTTTTGGTGGAGTGGGTGACAGTTTTGATGTTCCATGAGCGCGCGCTACATAGAGCGCGCTGCAGCGCAAGCTGGAAAGAGAGGTAGAAATGAAGAAATGAAAAAAGAAGGAGGGCAGAAATAAAAAATGGCGGAAGGCAGAGGGGGAACTGGAAACTGAAGGGAGACAGAAATGAAGATATGAAGAAAGGCGGAAATGAAAAGTGATGGGGGTGCAGAAGGTAGGAGTGCAGAAGATCAAAGGGCCGAATTTAGAAAGACAGGGAAAAATGCATTGGGTGCCGCGGGCGGCAGATGGTAAGGCGGCCGTTTCCAGACTCCTTCTAGACTATTGGGCGCCGTTTTTGAGCTGCCACTCCACGGCAATGCCGCGCGAGAGCCCGTGGGTAGGCACGGCAACGATGGCGCCCGATTCTGGGTCCAGCACCACGGGAAAGTTCTGGAGAGCGCCGCGGGCAGGAGGGCAAAAGTGGGGAAAACTCTCGAGAAGCCGCAGCTTGAGCCGCGGCGTGTAGAAACGCACCTCGAGCTTGGAGGAGGAGCCATTTCGGCCACTTGCCCCACCAAGCGCCCGCACCCACCAGGTGTTGGCAAACAAAACCCAGCGGCCGTCAGGAAGCGGCGCTGTAGCCGCAAGCTCGGCCCGCTGCGGCGGCTGCTTGGCTAGCGTGCACCAAACACCGTCGGCCGTTTTGGTCGCGTCCATCACCACATTGAGGTACGTGAGCCGGAGCAGGCGCTCGGAAGAGGCCAAAAACAGCCACATTCGCGGCACGGCGTGCCGCTCCAACTTGGCGTACGCCCAGTGGTAGTGGCGGGCGGAAGAGAGCGGGCGGAGCTCGTGAAAGAGCCACCGGGCCATGGCGCCGGCGCTATAGGCCCTCTGCACCAGCGCAGGAAGCACAAACAGCACCGAACAGTCGGCCGGACGGCGCTGGAGCCCGGCGGCGGCTATGACCCGGCCCAACGTGGCGGATTCCGCGTCGAGCCGCTCGTTGGCAAGCTCCACGCGGGCCATGGACTCCATCAACGCTTCTTTGGTCACACACGCTAGGCCTGGCCGCAGCGGAAGCTGCTGGGGCACGTACGTGTTGAGCATGTGGCGCAACAAGTTGCGGCGTGTTACGTGGATGTCGGCGTTGGTGTGGTCCTCGAACCAAGAAACGTTGTTGGCCACACATGTTTCCACTATCGACGCCTTGGAAAAGCCCAAAAGCGGCCGGTACACTTTGGCGGACGAGAAGGGGGCCGGGCGGGCCGCCGCAAGCGGGAGGCTCGCCTGCGGGCGCAACCCACGCAAGCCCCAGAGCGTGGAGTTTCTTGTGAGCCGCTGGACAAACGTCTCGATCTGGTCATCGAGATTGTGGGCCACCAAGAGCGCCTGCGACCCGTTGGCGGCACACCAGCGGTCGAAGGCCTGGTAGCGAAGCGCACGTGCCACCTCCTCGAAGTTGGAGATGCCGTGGACATCTCGGCCGTAATCTAGCCGCTGGACTGTGTGGTTGATGCCCCACAGCTGCACGATACGGCCCACGGCCCGGGCTTCTTCGGCGGACCCGGCCCGGTATGCGTGGTCAATGGTGATGGCTGAGATATCGAGCGGCTGCGTACTCTCCGCTTTGTAGCGAGCCAAGAGATGCGCTAGGCACATTGAATCGGAGCCGCCCGAAAGCGCCAAGGTGATTTTGGCCGGCACAGCGCCATGGAAGCACGCGGCTAGCAGCTGCCGGAACTTTTGGGGTGTGATGAGGGAGAGCGATGCGTTCATGTAGCGGCAGATTTGGGTGGGATGATCTTGTGGCTGAGGCAGTTATGGTAGAATGGGTCACTTCTAGCTAGAATTGAGCCAATTCTGGAAAAGGAGCCGACTCTGAAGAAATAAGCCGACTTTGAACAAATAGGCCAGTTGCAAATATTTCACTGATCGAGGTGAAAAGACGCGCTTGGGCGGGCGTGGTCCAGCCGTTCTTTTGATTCTGCGCTTCTTCAGAGTTGGTGATGCGCTGCGATGATGCCTCGGCAATGCCGCGGGACCAATTTTCGCTACGCCCGCCCTCCGGGGCCTCTCGGCCGCACATAGTAAGATGCAGACAGAACCAGACACTCATAATTTGTATCTTGCCGGCGCCGGCGGCAAAAAAACAGGCCGGAACGGCCAAAGAAAGAAGGGACCCGTGCACCACAGCACCCGTGCACCAGAGATGAGGTGAGGCGGGCTGCCGTTGGCGGCGGCGGCCTGTCGGGTATTTTATTGGGCGGAGCTTGCTAAGGAATGGTTCAGGAACACGCTGTACTCGCGACACACTCTCAGACCGCCTCTGTGTGGGCGGCGACACGACGGGCCTGAGTCATAGACGGATGCACCCGTACACCACGCTGACTAAAAAAAATTCCAGGCAACGTCAGACAAATCTTCACGAGCAATATGGCTGAAGAATCCAGCGCCTTTTTCAATTTTCCCCGGGAGGAAGAAAAGGTCATCGAGCAATGGGAGCAGCAGGCAGCCTTCGAGCGGTCGCTTGACTTGACGAAAGACTGCCCCAAGTTCGCTTTCTTCGATGGTCCTCCATTTGCAACTGGTACCCCCCACTACGGCCATTTGTTGGCCTCCACGGTCAAGGATATCATTCCCCGTTACGCCACGATGAACGGCTACCACGTGGAGAGAAGATTTGGCTGGGACACGCACGGATTGCCCGTTGAGCACGAGATTGACAAGAAGTTGGGCATTACCGGCAAGGATGATGTCATGAACATGGGTATCGACAAGTACAACGCCGAGTGCCGGTCGATTGTGATGAGATACGCCGACGAATGGAGAAGAACCATCCGCAGATTGGGCCGTTGGATCGACATGGACAACGACTACAAAACATTATACCCGGAATTCATGGAGTCTGTTTGGTGGGCATTCAAGAAGTTGTTTGAGAAGGACGCCGTGTACAGAGGCTTGAAAGTCATGCCCTACTCGACCGGCTGTACCACGCCGCTCTCCAACTTCGAGGCGCAGCAAAACTACAAGGATGTCAACGACCCAGCCGTGACCATTGGTTTCCCTTTGGCCGACGACGAAAACACCTGGTTGGTTGCATGGACCACCACGCCATGGACCTTGCCTTCCAACATCGCTCTTGCCGTGCACCCCAACCTCGAGTACGTCAAGATCTACGACGAGACTGCCCAGAGACACTACATTCTTTTGGAGTCCTTGATCAAGACTTTGTACAAGAAGCCCGCCGCCGCCAAGTACAAGGTGGTGCAGAAGATCAAGGGTTCGGAGTTGGTCGGCACCAAGTACGTGCCGCTCTTCGACTACTTTGTCGACAAGTTCCAGGACCACGGATTCCGTGTCATTGGCGCCGACTACGTCACCGACGATTCCGGTACCGGTATTGTCCACCAGTCTCCTGCCTTTGGTGAGACCGATTTTGCCGCTGCCACCGAGGCTGGCGTCATCAACGAGAAGAGAACTCCTCCAAACCCAGTCGACGACTGCGGTAAGTTCACTTCCGAGGTTCTTGACTATGAGGGCATCTACGTCAAGGACGCCGACAAGTTGATCATCAAGAAGTTGACCGAAAACGGTAGACTTCTTCTCGCCACGCAAATCAATCACTCGTACCCATTCTGCTGGAGATCCGACACTCCTTTGTTGTACAGAACCGTGCCTGCTTGGTTTGTTCGTGTTGGTGACATCATCCCACAGATGTTGGAGAATGTCCAAAAGACCAACTGGGTGCCTAACACTATCAAGGAGAAGAGATTCTCAAACTGGATCGCCAACGCCAGAGACTGGAATGTTTCCAGAAACAGATACTGGGGTACTCCAATCCCATTGTGGGTTAGTGACGATTTCGAGGAGATGGTTTGTGTTGGCTCCATCGAGGAGTTGAAGAAGTTGTCCGGACGCGACGACATCACCGACATCCACAGAGAGAGCATTGATGACATTGTCATTCCATCCCAAAAGGGCAAGGGTAACTTGAGAAGAATCGAGGAAGTCTTCGACTGTTGGTTCGAGTCTGGTTCTATGCCTTACGCCTCTCAACACTACCCATTCGAGAGAGAGGAGAACTTCCACCAGGGTTTCCCAGCCAACTTCATTTCCGAAGGTTTGGATCAAACCAGAGGTTGGTTCTACACCTTGACCGTCTTGGGTACCCACTTGTTCAACACTGCTCCATACAAGAATGTAATTGTCTCTGGTATTGTTTTGGCCGCAGACGGTAAGAAGATGTCCAAGCGTTTGAAGAACTACCCCGACCCATCCATTGTTTTGGAGAAGTACGGTGCCGATGCCTTGAGATTGTACATGATCAACTCTCCTGTCTTGAGAGCTGAGACTTTGAAGTTCAAGGAGGAGGGTGTCAGAGAAGTTGTTTCGTCGGTCTTGTTGCCCTGGTTTAACTCGTTCAAGTTCTTCAAGGATGCCGCTGACGTGTTCAAGAAAGAGAATGGCAGCGCTTTTGTGTACGACTCGAGCTTGATCTCTGAGAACGTCATGGACAAGTGGTTGTTGGCTTCTATCCAATCTTTGGTCAAGTTTGTTCACGAGGAGATGCAAAGCTACAGATTGTTTACCGTTGTCCCAAGATTGTTGGCATTGATCGACAACTTGACCAACTGGTACATTAGATTTAACCGTCGTCGTATCAAGGGTGACACTGAACAAGGTATTGAGGATACCAAGAAGGGTCTCAACACGTTGGCCGAGGCATTGTTCATCTTGTGCAGACTCATGGCTCCATTCACTCCGTTCTTGGCTGATGGTATCTACCAAAGATTGAAGGACTTCTTCTCTACCGAGGACTTGATCAAGTACAGTGTCAACCCAGCTGAGAAGGCTACTGAGTCTGTTCACTACATGGCTTACCCAGTTGTCAGAGAGGAGTTGTTCGACTCCGCCATTGAGCTTGCCGTCTTTAGAATGCAAAAGGTTATTGATCTCGGTCGTAACATCAGAGAGAAGAAAATGATTTCTTTGAAGACTCCATTGAAGGAGTTGATCATTTTGAACTCCGACGAGGGCTACTTGAAAGACATTGAGAGCTTGAGCAGTTACATCAAGTCGGAATTAAACGTCAGAAACATCGTTATCACCTCCGACGAGGAGAAGTACGGTGTTCAGTACAACGCCGTTGCCGACTGGCCTGTGCTCGGTAAGAAGTTGAAGAAGGACGCCAAGAAGGTCAAGGCTGCCTTGCCAAAGGTCTCTTCTGAGGAGGTTAAGCAGTTTGCCGAGACCGGTAAGATCACGGTGGACGGAATCGACTTGATCAGCGAGGACTTGCAAGTTCAACGTGGCTTGCCCGAGTCTGTCACTGCCAGCGGACATGAGGCCAGATCTGAGAGAGACGTTTTGATCATTTTGGATGTTAACTCGTATGCCGAGTTGCAGAGCGAGGGGTTGGCCAGAGAGTTGATCAACCGTATTCAAAGATTGCGTAAGAAGGCTGGCTTGAACGCCACCGACGAGGTTGCCGTCGAATACAACTGCGTCAAGGACACCATTAGCTTGGACGATGTGATCAAGGTGAACGACGAGCTCATCACCAAGAGCACCAAGCGTGCCGTGTGCAAGTACACGGACTGCGACAGCGGGCGTGTGATCATTGACGAGGAGCAAACCATCAACGACACGGTGTTCAAGCTCCGGTTGTTGACCCTTTGAAGAGACTGTTGAATCAACCCTTTGAAGAGACGGTTGAATCGAAGCGGAATCTTTGAGAATGCCAGAAGCTCGCTCCTGAAGTGGTTCTCTAGCATACAGCGGGCATGAGTTATAATACATACAAATCTACGATATCTAGACCAGCGCCACGAAACTACTTTGTTCACATCTCTTGATATGTGATTTTGATTCATGAGTAAACTCACTCCACCCTTGATATGCTGATGTCTTCTAAGTTACTAAAGAGTTTCTTTTGGTAGTTATTTGATTGATTTAATTTTCTCTTCCCCTATTTAGGATATCGATTACGAACCAATTGCTTGCTATTGATATTCGTAAATTTGGATTGGTAATTTCTAGGTTTTGAAAGTACAGCGTTTGGCTTTACTTAGATCTAAATTACCTAGAGTCTGTTATGACTTATCTTTATGATATGCGGATTTTTTTGTGCCTTCTTCGTTAGTGCTATCCGAAATTTTTAGCGCCACTCTATCAAACTGAGACCAGCACCGCCCACAACACCGATATGGCGATCGCCAAAAGCAACGGTATCGCAGCATCCAGTGTCGGCCACAGTGGTGTAGTTGGCGGCGTGGCAGACGAGAGAAGATTTTGAGTAGTCCCAAATACGGCACACCTGATCCACAGAAGTGACAAGCACGCGCTGGCCGCCGGCGGAGGCAATGGCGGTGATAGTGGCCGAGGCAGCGTTTTCCTCGTGGGCCTCCACGGCAAGCGACAAGCCTGAGGTGTTTTCGGAGAGAACGGCAGAGACAAGAGCGTTGTCGTCGCCTCCAGTGAGCACACGCCATGACAGCGGCAAAGAATTCGATGGTAGAGAATTTGATGGCAGAGAATTTGATGGCAGAGAATTTGATGGCAACGAATCTGACGGCACAGAATTTGACGGTAAAGAATCTGACGGCAGCGGGGTTTTTGGCGACAAAATGTCTTCAGGCGCCACGAAAAGCGCCTTGACGCCGCTCTGGTGCAAATTCTGGTGCACAAGAGGCCGCTCAAGAGAGAGCGGTTCAGCCTCAGCCAGAGAATCAGTTTGAGCATCAGTTTGAGCATCAACAGAAGCAGCAGCGGCTTGCGCACGGGCAAGCACGACCGAAACGTTCCAAACGGTCAAAAAGCCGTCGGTGGCACCAACAGCCATGTAGAGCCGCGAGGCGCTGCGCAAAAAGGCCACGTTGAGGAGGCAGTAGGTGCTGTAAGCCTCGGAAGCAAGCACACGGAAGCCGTGGCCGGCGGTGGAGTACCAGAAGAGCTTGATGGTGGAGTTGGAAAACACGGCGGCCACAAGAAAGCCGCCCGGAACCGGCACGGACGCAAAATCCATCACACGCAAGTCCGGGTTGGCATGGGCCGGGCGAAGACGGCCGTGCTCCATTAGCGCCACACCCTGCGGCACGTTTCTGGAGATTCTCCACACCAAAAGCTCTTCGTTGGCGGCCGAGCTAGCCATCCAGTCGCCGGCAAGAAACTTTACCGTCTGCAAGCCCGAAACGTGGTTGGTCATGGTCCATTTGTAGCACACAGACGCGTCGGGCGCCACGAAACCGATTTTAATGGACGCGTCCTCGGATGCCGACGCCAACAAGCGGCGGCCGCACGGTTCTGCTTCTTCACAAACGGCCACGCTTCGAATCTCTCTTCCGTGCGTGCCGCTGACAAGAATGTGGCCTGCGCCGAGGCCAAATGGACATGAGGCCGTGCAAACAACAATCTGGCCCTTGCTGGCGTGGGAAAAACGGAGCTGCTCATCGGAAAGAACGTCAAAGTGCCACAAGCGGTGGCCGCCGCCGCAGGGCTCGTGAAAAAGCTCCACCTGGCGCGTTTCGTTCCAGAGAAAGAACGCTCCGGACCGGTACCCGTGAAGAAGCACGTCGCCGTCCACCACGGCACCGCCCTCGACGAAACCCTTGGAAAATTTGTTTTGGACGAGCACGGTGTGGCGGAAATAATGCGGCCCCGGAGACGCCGGAAGCTCATTAGCCTTCTCAAAGCGAACAACAGAATAAACACCGTCACGGACCGTGCAAAGCACCGAAACGGCACCCGGCAGCGATTCCACCACGGAAATGGACGTCACGGTGTCGCCCGGGCTGAGCTTGCGTACCACATATGGCTGTGGAGGCTCCAGACCCTCTCCATAAGTGCCCAAAGTGTACGTGGCCATGTTGGCGTGGCGGGAACCGACAAACAACCAGCGGGAGGAGGCGTTGAAGGCTGCGGACGTCGGCGTGAACACTTTTGGGTCGGGCCGGGCCACAGCGGTGGTGTGGCAGAGCGTCAAGCGCCCATTGGAATCGTCAAACTCCACCACCTCAAAAGGCGCGGCCGGCAACGGGTTGACCAACACCAAAACGAGCGTATGGTCGCTGTGGGCGGCCATGACATTGATGATCTTCGTGGGCGGGCGGTTGGCCAGGCGGGCGAGCCAACTTTGGGCCAAAAGGCCGCCGGGTCCAAACTCCATCACCATCATGGCACCAGATCGAGCCACCACCACCACCGCGGTGCCAACGGAGTGGGTGTGGGCGTGAACAGACGGCGACAAGCGCAACTCGGCCTGGTTTTCGGCGTCCACGATCACCTCCAGCCACGGTGACGCGCCGAGCTTGTAAAAAAGCCGTCCGCTGGCCATCAAAACCAATGCGCCATCGGGCAAGGGCACAAACTGCTTGACGACGTCTTTTGCGGCCAAGGCGACAATGTCGGTGGCAGCATAAACAGCACGGCGCGTGGCGGGCGGCGCTAGAAGCCGGACCTTTCCGTCGGCGCCGCCGGTGACGAGCCAGTTTTTGGAACCATCTTTGTAGTCACTTTTTTCACTTTCGTCCGCGTTTTCACTCTCTTCGAAAAAAGCGTCGCCGCTCCACACGTGCTTGCCCTCGTGGCAGCTGTCGAAACACGCCTGTTGGCGGAGAGTGGCGGCGGCAGCATCATATTGCCAAAGCCGGGCCAGGCCATCCTCGCCAGTGCTGAAGATCTGCGGCTGGGCGCTGATTCCGCAGAACAGAAGCGTCCAAATGCGCAGGCCGTGGCCCCAGCCAGTGGCCAATGGCCGGCCCGTGGCAAAGTCGTAGAGCCGAATCGACCGGTCGTCCAGGCACGATACCACATGGCGGGCATCTGCGGCGATCTTGACGGCGAAGATCAGGCCCTCGTGCTCGGTGAAATGGTGCACCACGGCTCGTGTGTGGGCGTTCCAGATGCGGACGCCGTCCATGACCGTTCCGGCGGCCACGTAGGTGGTTCCGTCGGCACAGCGTGTGATGGAGCCGCTATAAAGAAGCAGCTTTTCGCCACAGTCAAGCTTCTGGGCCACGCTGAAGCGCCACGCGCTGGCCGGGCCGCTTGCCATGTCCACGCGGACATTCAAGAGCTCGTTGTGCGACGAGAGGAGCGAAACGGCCGATGCGCTGGGCATGTCGACCGCCACTATCCATTCATTGATTGCGTGCTCATGATGCTGGCGCTGTGGCACATTCACCACGGCAAAAGAGCGGCTGCCGGCCACGGCAACATGGGCGCCGTCGGGACACTCGGTAATGGCGTGGATTTTGTTGCGCCGGAATACCTGCGCCTCCCACAAGAGCACCACAGACCTTTGTGCTGCGTTGATGCGAAATACCTTGAAAACAGGCCCGTAGCCCACGTACACCGTGTTGTTTTGGCCGAGGCGAAGCGCTGTCACGGGGCCGTAGTGCCGCGCCTCGGCTAGAAGCGCCTCGTTGACGAAAGAGACGTTGTTGTGGGGCATGGTGGAGATGAATGCTGGTAGAAGTGGGTGGTGCTGTTCTGGAGCGAGAGATGGGCTTTTTGCGCGAAAAAAAAGGGAGACAGATGGCGCAAGAGGGGGCGAGCGTGCAAATGCGCCGAGGAGCTGTTGGGGGACGCTGTGCGCTTGGTCTGCGGGAAAACGGGCCGCTCAGTGGGGCGTAAAGACGGTTATGGAGGTGGATCCAGCGAATTGTGGGTTTTTCTCATCTCGCATCTCGCGCTATCACGCGGTGCAGGCCGGCACCGCGGCTTCCTACCACCACTAAAAACCGACTGGCTGGTGCTACAAATCTGAGAAGTTCTTCTCTTTTTTGCGTTGTTCTTTTGGAATTCTCGTCTTTGCACCGCTGGGCTGGAACTGTCCTTATTTGGCTGTTTTAATTTGGCGGCTTTTGCAGATTAGTAGCGTGTTGCAGCTGTTGCAGCTTCTGCAGCCGCTACACCTTCTCCGTCTTCTGCAGCCTGGCCTCAGCTGCCTTTTGTGGAAGCTTCCGCAGCTCACAAGCCACGCGCTTCGATGATCTGTGAAAGCGAGTCCACTACCGTCTGCTTCAAGCTGATCATCTCAAAGCCAAGAAGCTTTTGGGTGTGCGACATGTCCACCTTGCACATTTTGGCAGTCACATCCGAGCCGCTGCCGGGAGTGCCCACAGGAAGCTTGCCCTTTAAGGCGGGGATCTCGGCATTGACAATGTCCAACAAATCCTGGCCCGCAAACGCCTTCACGGCCAACAACAACCGCTCGTTGGTGAAGTCCTTCTCAAACGCAAGCAAATGTGCAATGGCCACATCACGCACGTCCACGAAGTAGCCCGACATCGAGGGCACGGGCGAGTCGGGCTTCAATGTCAACAACGCGTTGAGAAACTCGGACGACGTGTTCAAATTGTCCTTAACCTCGCTGGTAAACGCCTGAGGCCCAAACACAAGCGCAGGGTTCACGTAGTTGATGGTAAAGTTGGGCTTTTCCTCGGCCACAAAGTCCCACGCTGCCTTTTCGGCAAACGTCTTCGAGCCGCGGTATCCCGTGACGTTGTCGCCCTTGGCGGCCTCCCAGGTGATGCCGCTCCATGTTTTTTCGGTGTTGGTGTGAGTTGGGTCGAGCGAACGCTCCACAGGCGACACGGCAGCGTAAGAAGACGTGACCACCACCTTCTTGATCTGCGGGCCGTACTTTTTGATGGCCGACAACGCGTTTTTGGTGCCGTTGATGGCGGGCTTGAGCAAGTCCTCCTCGATGTTGGTGGCCTTGAAGTGGAAAGGCGAGGCGGTGTGCAAAAACACCGAAACCTCCTCGTGCTTCTTCAACGCTTCATCGAAGGCCTCCTCCGGCTCGACGTCTGGAACTATTTCGTATGAGAAGTCCTTGCTGCCTAACAATTTGGAAAGGTGATCTCCTTTGCCGGCGGACCGAACGGTGCCAACAACTTGGTAGCCTTTGGAGAGGAGAAGCTTGCAGATGTGCTGGGCAATGAAGCCAGTGGCTCCGGAAACAAGAACGGCGGTCATGGTGGGCAAATTGATTTTGTGGATTTTCAAATGGTGGGGGAACCGGTGTCTTTTTATAGGTCCCGATTCTTGCGCCGCCGCTATGGCCTTCCCGATGCGGCCGCACGCAGCCGCAAGCCTCCCCACACACGTGACCGCAAAACTGGCCGTGCGTGTAATGCGGTAGCAGAAATCGGCTGAAGCGTTATTTATCGGTAAATTATAAAAGAAAATGCTATTCAGCTCGAACTGGAGGCTTCAAAACTTTTGCTTCGCTGGATTTGCCGTTATTTTTGTTGCCTGTGCGCTAAGCGGCGGCTCATGCCTAATTGGGTAAGTGCATTGCGATTGGCGCCACGCTGATTTTAATAATTTCCAGCCACCGCCAATGCGGTGCCACACTTATTTTGACTTTGGCATTCCGTTCCCGATTTAAGAAGCCGTTGTCAGCGACTTGTAGACAGTTTCGGGACCCTGCATTGGCACATGCACATTCGCTGCAAAGAGACCAAAGATGTTGCATTGAGCATGCGTGCCCCAGCGCTTCTTTATCTGTAAGGGGTATACATGTGCAGCGCAAAGTTCATTTCGAGTTCGCAAGGTGTCACGAGCATCTCTCGGCATCAGGAGTAGCTGCAGCTTGCGTGTTATAATCTGCCGCGCAGAGCGTTGACAAGCGAGACGATTCCACGCACGGTTTGCAGCAAAATGTTCTAGCAGCAGTGAGAAGATACCGCAATCATTTCAAATCATGAAACAAATCATCTCTGGCCATATAACTCTTCACTACACACATTCGATGTCGTTGTGCATCCAAATATATAAAACGTGAAAGGAAACTTACAATTCTACCTAAGCACCTCTGGCCTTAAGAATTTGAGTGACCGAGTCCACCACGGAATCCTTAAGGTTGATACACTTGAAACCGAGAAGCTCTTGAGTTCTGGTCCAGTCCACCTGGCACTGGTCAGCCCTAAGCTCATCAGCCTTGTCAGGCTGGCCGACAGGAAGCTTGCCCTTCAACTCGGGCACCTCGGCATTCAAAATGTTCAAGAAATCCTGGCCGCAGAAAGGCTCGACGGTCAACATCAATCTCTCGTTGGAGAAGTCTTTCTCAATGGCAGCCAAATGGGCCTTGGCCACGTCACGGACGTCACAGAAGTAAGCCTTAGTGTTCGGGACCTCAGACTCGGGCGTCAAGGTCAACAAAGAGTTGATGATCTCCGAAGACGTGTTCATGTTGTCCTTCACCTCGCTGTCAAAGGCCTGAGGACCAAAAACATAAGATGGGTTGACCACGTTGAGGGTGAAGTCGGGCTTCTCCTCAGCAACAAAGTCCCAGGCTGCCTTTTCGGCAAACTTCTTGGATCCACAGTAGCCGTAGAGCTGGTTGAGCTTGGAGGTTTCCCACGTGAGGTTTGTCCAAGACTTTTCGGTCATGGTGACGGATGGGTCCCCAAAAGCGTCGACGGAAGCAATGGCAGCGAAAGAAGACGTGACCACCACCTTTTTGATTTGTGGACCGCACTTCTTGACGGCTGACAAAGCGTTTTTGGTTCCATTGACGGCCGGCTTGAGGTAGCCCTCCTCCATATTCTCCACATTGAAGTGGAAAGGCGAAGCTGTGTGCATGAAAACAGTAACTTCTGGATGCTTCTTCAAAGCGTCGTCAAAAGCGCCCGCAGGCTCAATGTCGGCGACAACCTCATAACTAAAGTTGTCGCTGCCCAACAGCTTGACGAGGGGCTCACCTTTGGCGGCGGAACGGACGGTTCCAACCACTTTGTAGCCCTTAGCGATAAGAAGCTTACAGATGTGCTGGGCAATAAAGCCATTGGCGCCGGTAACGAAAACAGAGGTCATTTTTGGTGGAAAGTGGTGTAAAAGGGGTGTGGAAGCAATTGATAAACAGCTGGAAATATTGCTGGACAACGGAAAGAGCAATTGAAGAATGTTGCTTTTATATGATTCTGGAATTTGGGGCCGGTCACGATTGCGACCGGGTCACGTGCGCGCCATTGCTCAGAAGAGCCGGTGTTGTTTGGCGATTGCTATATCCGCGGATTTATGAGCAAGGCATTACAAGGCCGCGGCGTTAAGCCGGAGATAGGCTGCAAGGCAACGATGGAATTCCGCTACGGCTGTCTAGAATTTTCGCCTGCAGTTCCCACTTTCTGGCACTTGGGGCACAGCACCACAGCATGCTTTTGACAGATTTTGGCGGGACCGCAGTTCCGAAGCTGCGATCAAGATGAGATCAAGCGACGAAAACTGAAACAAGTAAAAGGAAATGGATGAAAGTGAAAGAAAGTGAAACAAATAAAAGGGAAATGGATGAGAGTGAAACAAATGAAAGTGAAACAAATGAAGGAGAAATGAATGAAAGAGATTTGAACGGAAGAAAAATGAATGAAAAAAAAAAAAATCGGAAGTGAAATAGAAAGTATAACAACTTCTTCAGCTGCCGAAGCGTGCATTTGAGCGGTTTGAGCACCAATACAACTAACTTTTGCAGTGGAGCTAGGAAACGACTTCTTCCGCTGCTGAAGCATGTACTTGAGCAGTTTGAGCACCAATAAAGCTTGAGTACGCAGTGGAAAATTGAAATAAATTTGCTATGAGGTGAAAACTTAAACACATTCGCAACGACTTGAGAGAATGAAAAAGATCCGCTACGACGTGAAATAGTGAAACAATCTGATGTAAAAAGTCTAACAAATCTCAAGCGACGTTTAACAAGATCAAAAGAAAAAAAAAAAGAAAAAATATCTCACAAACACATCATGCGTGTAAGAGCATGGCCGCAGTGGCATAGCCGCTCCAGCCGCCCGTTTATCATCGTGTCTCGCACAAGACTGATGTCACTTTTCCTGTGTTTTGAAAATTGCAAGCCAATACGTGCGGACTCACCAACCCAGCAATTTGTTTATCCAAATCAGGCATTGTCTCTTGCGCTGCGCTGCCCATTGTTCTCAAATGAGCTAATTGAAACCGCGTTTGGGCAGCACGTAAAGACCCACGAATCGGGAACGTCGCCAAATAACTGCCAAAAACCCTCAGAGAAACAAGGACGCTAAATGGCGGCTCTTGCTGTGCCCAAAAAGACGACGCTTATTCTGCTGGAAGCTGAGAGCTGCCAGAATGGACCGTTGCAACTGACGCGGACCCCACATGTGCGACAGGCGCGCCACTGCAGGACGCGGGTCCAGCAAGAAGTTTACTCTCTATGCATCTTTGCAGCTAAAGATCTTTTCGCCAAGTGTTGAGACGACTTTGTAGCTTGAAACAATCATATGGGCAGCCAGAACTAGACGTGCTATAAAGGCACGCGTCCGGCTTCTCGATCTGCCCCTTTCTAGATCAACATCCTATCATCTGCCTCTTCCAACACATAGATTCATGCTTTGCAATTCCATCTTGTTCTTCATAGCGCTATGGTCAGCCTTGCTACCCCCATTCGTGAGCGCCATGAACACGCCCACGTCCGGCTCCCTAAAAGAATTCGAACGCATTCGTGACGAGCTTTTGCGAGTGTCAACGACATCACCAGAAGGCTACGAGGTTGTTGTGGTGTATCACGAGCCATCGTGGTGTGAAAACAAAAGCAAAACCGTCCAATATCAAGCAGCAGCTGCAGCAACCGCCGTGGCCGCTGCCGGCGCTTCCGCAAATGGTGGTGGCGCCTCGCCCGATTTCGAAGAAGACACCACCATCACCGAGTGGATCTACCATACAGTTACTCATACGGTGGACGCCGTTCAGACCGTGCATCCCGAGCCTCATACAAAATACGTTGTTGAATACGAGAAGGTTCATGTTATGGAGCCTGCAAGCGGTGACGGCAAAATCTTGGTGGACCACAAAAACAGATTGTGCGTGGTACAGAGCCCAGAGGCCATCGTGCGCCTTGGCAGCGACTTTCAGGTGTTCACTATGAAAGAGGATCATAGCCACGGAGACTCGTTTGTTCAATCCAACGTCAACACTTTTGAAATGACGTTTTTGGGCTTGAAGAACCCGAACGCCTTCTTGTGCCAGGACTGCCACTTGGCTCCGTTGCATGAACACATTGCCAAGACGTTTTCAGAGGTTGTTTTTGAAGTGTCTGCTATTGCTTCCGCAACCTCCACGGCCACCGTTACGTTGGATGTGCTCAAACTGTCCAAAGCCAATCCAATGGCGCCGGTCCAAATTGTCACCACGCAGAATTCGGTCCACACGGATCCCGTGGACTATTTCCCATCACTGATTGCCACGGGCTTCGAAGAGTCTGCTGCCGCTGGCGCTTATGTGTCTTCGGCTTCTCCAACGGGAGTGGAAAGCAGTTTAAAAGAGAAAAAGCCAACCTCGAGCGGCTACGACAAGAGTAAGCTTGAGAAAGCTCCAATTTCTGGAAAGGCACCAATCCCCGCAAGCGACGGACCAACATTTGTGGCTCACCCCACCTATGCGACAGAAAAGCCCTTCTTGGCTCCAAACCCCAACAGTTCAAAACCATCGCAGGCCAGCTTTTCAAATTCCAGCTTCACGCTCGATCCAAAGGGCTTGAAAGCAAGGCCGTTTGGCTTTGGATTTTTCGGGCTGGCGTTAAGCACCACCACCCCCGAAATGCCCAGCAGCTCTGGGCTCTTGCAGTCAGAAAGCATGGACCAGCCGGCCTCTATAATCGAGCACCACCACGTGAACGCTCTGCGTATTTTAAGTGTTCCAGGCAACGTGAATACACTGTTGCCAGCCACAAATACTACAGACAACGAAGCTCCTTTGAGAGTTCCAACAATCATTGGCCGGCCTCCTCGGCGTTCAGTTGAGCCTGAAAGCATCAGTGAACTGGCGCACGCTGAAATTTCGGCCATTACAGGTCAAAATGATGTTTCCAACACCATGGTGGTCAGAACAGAGCATCCGTGGCCCGTTCCAGACATCCCCAACATTTTCCAGCCGCCTTCGATGAGCGAGCCTGTTTATTCCAGCAAGAGAAACACCATTTTTGTCAACAGAAACGCCTACAACAGCTCCAGCGACTATGTCCACACCAACAACTTCTACACGAACTTTTTCGTCGGCGACCAGCTCGGTGCCGTGTGGGTGTATCCATATTCGCTCTACTGGGACAAGCAATATAATGGAATAGCCGTGCAAAAGACCAATGAAGCCCAGCGGGCATTTGGTGTCCAGGCTGGCGAGGGCGGAAGCGCTCGCTTTTTCCTCCACCCGGTCAAGGCCGGCAGCGTGGTGCTTTCGGGATCAACGCTTGGAAAATTGCTGAAACTCGTGGTCAACGAGCCCAGGAAAATGTCGGCGCAAATCACGCTTTTCAGTGGCCACACCTCCACCGACACGCTCTCGTTGCCGGTGGTTCAAGGCATGGGATTTGTTTCCGCAATTTATAGCGGAGCCATGGCGGCCAAGATTTACTTTCCAGGCGGGTTGGTAAAAGCGGAAAATGAATCTTTGAGTCAAGCGACGTCGTCGTATTCTGCCGATATCCGCAAGTACCGTGTGCTGCTCGGCAACGGCGAAGAATGGTTGATATTTTTCACCGTGCCCGGCGCCTACTCCAGCGCCTTTTCGGTGCTGTTCATGGAAAATTACATGGAGGTCGACACGGCTGTACCTGGGCTTCTTGTCCAAGTTGCGGCAGCGCCGGAAGAAAAGGCACTGGACATTTATTATTACGATAGCGCCGGATGCTACCCAGTTTCAGCGCTGGTCAAGGCGTGGACAGAAAAGGGAGAGGCCCACTACTCATTGGACTACGAGTTGGAAGGGCAGCTGGAGTCCGGGGCCACCATTGTGTTTGCATTGCCTCACCATTTGGAGTCGCTCGCTCCCGCAGTCAAAAACAGATTTGTGGGCATTGCGATGCCGTCCACCACCAAGGGCCAAATGACAGGCTTCCAGACCAACCAGCTTGTGTTTGCAGAGCACATCGAGCTGTCGTTGGGCTTTCTTCCGTGGGTTCCCGGAATGGAAAAAGAGGCACTGTTCACTCCGCAGCAGCTTGAGCAGATCCGGGCCGCTGCGGTGGACGAAATCAGCACCGTCAACGTCAAGCGCAACATTCTCGACATCCAACTGGTCTATTTTCTCGGAAAGACGCTTGACAAGTACGCCTACACTTTGTACGTGCTCCACGACCTTGTGGGCGACGTCAATAACACGCGGGTGTTGCTCGGGCAGTTGACCGAGGTTTTCGAAGAATTGCTCGTGAACAAAGAAACTCGCCGCTTCCGCTACGACACGGAATTTGGCGGAGTGGTTTCGCTGGCCGCCATGGACGATCCAAACTCGGATTTCGGCGCTGGCTGCTACAACGACCACCACTTCCACTACGGCTACATTGTCCACGCTGCTGCGTTGGTGGCTCACGTGGACGAGCAGCTTTCCGGCCGCTTTGTGGAGACTGTTGGAGCGTATGTGGCGGATTTGATCCGAGACGTGGCCAATCCGCTGGATAAGGATATTCATTTCCCGCAATTCCGCAGTTTCGATTGGTTCCATGGCCACTCATGGGCCAAGGGCGCTGCCAAGTCCGACGACGGCAAGGACCAGGAGTCCACATCTGAAGACGCCCATTTTTCGTACGCTCTCAAGCTTTGGGGCAAGGCCACGCACAATAAGTACTTGGAATTGCAAGGCGACCTCATGCTTCTGATTCAGCGGCGGGCCATCAACAACTACTTTTTGTTTTCCAACGACAATGCGGTGGTGCCGTCGGCCATTGTGCCCAACAAGGTGGCGGGCATTTTTTTCGACAACAAAATCGACTACACGACGTATTTCGGCCAGCGGCCCGAGTACATCCACGGCATCCAGATGTTGCCCATCACGCCGGCCACGGGCTTGATCCGCAAAACGTCTTTTGTGCAAGAGGAGTTCGCCCAGGTGTTGCTGGATGTGCACTGTGAAGAGAAAAGCTGGGAACAGCTTTTGATGATGAACCTGGCTCGAATCGACCCATGGCTGAGCTACGCTTATTTTCTAGAAGTTTACCAGACACTGGTGCGTGGTGCCGATGGAATTAGTGTGCCATGGGCCATGGCCTATTCGGCGGCTATTATGAACAGCGGCGTGGTGCCAATTACCGACCTTTAATCGTTTCGAACAGCTTGAGTTGTCTTTGACAGCTCCGATTGTCTATGACAATTTTGGTTTCTTCGACACCTTAATTGCAATTTCGTTAGCGTGCCTTCGTCTACGAGAGTTTTGCCTTTGTTACAGCCCAAAATCCGCTTGTCACAACTTACTTCTGTGCCGGGCGCTGTCGAGGATGTCCCTTTGAAGTCTACTTTCGGCTGGCTGCGAACATCAAGAAGCGTCTTTTAACACAAGCCGGCGCCACGAGCTTGTTACAAAGACGGCAGCTCCGAAACACGCTGGCGCCCGCAAAACTATAAAATGCCGCCGCTGCCGCCTCTGTGTGCCCCAGCTTTTTTGCCTTCTTCAACTGAGCATTCTTACCTGCCTTTTCAGCACCACCAATGAGCTTCTTCCGCACCTTTGCCACACCTGCCGCCCGCCTTGGGCGCCCAATTCTCGGCGCTTTCACCAAAGCATCTGTCTTGCTCTGCCCCACGGCTGCCGTCTCCACGGCCACGGCCAAAGCGGGCTTTGTGGGGCTTCTGGCACCTGCTAAGCCGGGCACGCTCAGCCGCAACAAAGCCAGTATTGTGAGCCGCACCAAAGCCAAGATTGTGATTGAGTATAAACCGGGCCTGGCCAAGGCGGGCCCACCGCTTCTGCTGGCCGGCGCCGCCCCACTTAACAAAGGCTTTGGGACGCTCAACAAAGGTTTTGGGAATTCCGGCGCCTCTCAGAAGATCAAAACAGACATTATGGCCGCGGACGCTTTCCACCCGCCCAAAAGAGACGTTGGCACCACCAACGGCGGCAAAAAAAGAGCCACGGCAGCGCCGTTCGCCCGGCCCGGCTCTGTGAAAATGACAGTGACAATTCCACGGCCCGTCGACCATGGCGCCGGTGCTGGCGGCACCAAAAACGCAATCGCTGCGTGCACGTTGGTACTTAAAGGCGTTTCCCGCTTGAACTTAACCCAAAAGGAATGGGGCAACGTCAGGAAAGCCATGCTCATGGCGGGCGTGTGAAATACTCTACAATAAAAGTCCCCTAAAATTAGTTCCCAATTATAAACCCCCCAATAAACGGCTCGACTGAATGAGATTAAGGCCGGCAACAAAGCCCGTGCAGTTCTGTGTGTGTGTGTGTGTGTGTGAATTCAGAAACAGAGCGGACGCATGCTGTCGGCACAAGTGTTAACGTTAGCAAAAATCCTTAGTAAATTAGTTGGTGGCGGTCTTCTCGGCCTTGTCCAAAAGGGACTCGTTCGAGTTCTCGTCTGCGTTAACACGCTGGTTCTCGAGCTTTCTGAACAAAGCAGCCTTCTCCTCGGCGGTCAACTCGTTCTTCTTCTTGCCCTTGATGTGGTACATAGGGTTCAACTGGTTCATGGTGACGTTCTTGAGGAAAGGCAAGTGGCCGTGTTGTTCCTCGTAGAACATCAAGAAAACAGTGACGATGATGAACAACCAGTAGATGTTGTAGGAAATAACCGAGCCGTAGGTGGCAGAGTTTTGCCAGCCCAACAAGGCGTTGAACACATCCCAACCGTTGTCGGTTTCTGGGTTGCAACAGTTCACGTGCCACACGGATTTCTTGATGTTGTAGGTACCGGGACCAGAACCGTTTTCGGAAGCGTCTCCTCCAGTGGCCTGGTTGAACACATAAGTCTCAAAGTACCAAATACCTCTGGAGAACAAACCGGCGGAAATCAAGTACAAGATGCACGTGGAGATGATCAAGAAAATCTGCAAAGAAACGGTCGAACCGGAGTAGTACAAGGCCATACCAACGAGGATACCTGCAATCAAACCGGTGATGACTGGAATGGGGAACGACGTAGCGGGCGAGTTCAAACCGACACCACCAACAAAAACAACAGCCTCCAAACCCTCTCTCAAGGTGGTAATGAAGGGCAAAATGAACATGGCGTACTTCTTGGTGTAGTGGCCGATGTTGAAACGGCCCTTGCCGTCCTTTTTCTTGATCAAGGCCTGTGCAAGCTTGACTCTCCACTTCTCCTTCATCTTGTTGATACGCAACATGGCAAGACCCATGAAAGTGATCAAAACGGTAGCGATGATACAGAAGATACCTTCCCACAAGTCTTCAGACTTACTCCAGATATCGTTCTTAAGCGAGTAGAACGCACCAATGAAGGCGCATCCAATAATCAAACAAAGTACCACTCCTAGAACGGACCCTAGCCACACTTGTTTTCTCAATCTCTTGTAAACCACCGGATCTTCGGAGGCTCCACCGAGACCCTGCTTCAAGAAAGCCAAAAGGACCGAGATAACAACCACGGCCTCCAAGGACTCTCTGAAGACAACAAAGAAAATTTGCACGTTGAAAACGTTAACCATTCTGCTCAGCTATATTATTGGGATGGGGGTTGGGGATTAACCAAATAGAGCTGCAGAATGCTTTGCAAAGGCAAACTGAAACCGAGTATAACCTGTGATCAGAATAAGCTTGATGCAGAAAAAGTTGGGCTGGCGGGAACCGGCTCTTATATAATTAAAAAGTCTTGACCGGATTCCTGAATGGGGTTGAGATATTAAAAAAAAAGGCTCCTTCAAAGTGCTTTACCCGCCGCGCAGCGCCTTAACCCATCGCCGCCTCTATCGTTCCTGCAGAGATGGTCCAGATAAATCGCCAACAGGTGTCAGCCAATGCTTGGCACGTCAGGAGTAAAAATTTTTGGCCCGCTGTCACCATTTGACAAGCCAGGCCACACTGTGAAGTCAAAAGTGACAGGGCCACTAAATTGAAAGGAGCAGAGCCGCTCACTCACGACTGCTGCACCACAAAAGCAGAACCGTTCCACACATGCGGCCGCCGCATCTGGAGTGCTGCTTAAATTCCGCCTACGCTCTTATTTTCCTTCGTTGGTGCAAATTGCCAGTCAGACAATACAATTTTGCCTGAACTATGCACTCGAAAGCCCGTCGCTGGCCAATATTGGTTGGGCGCCAAGAACGCACATATCACCATGCAGGACCTGCGTCTCGTCGAGTTATCTTGTGAAATCACTTTCCACCATCAGTGCAGCTTTCCGCGCATCTGTGGTGATGTTTCAGAATAGTTAGCACAGCCAGAAAGCTAAGAGTTGCGCTGCTTAAGTGTGTTGTTTTCAGTGCCACATCGCTCCGGACCAGCTCGCATCGTACAAATTTCGCTTCCATTATATCAGATGGAATGTGCAGGAGCAGGCATACAACGTGCGTGCGCATGGCGCCCACGTCTCTCAACTTTGTATGTTGAAGCGCTTCATCTCGTAATTCGACAAATGAAACCACTTAAACTTACTGCAGGTCGCGAGCCCCTTGACATATTTTGCTGCGCGCGTCCCGTGTGCAGTCCGCGCATTTCCATCTTTCGAAATCGATTCCATCTCGGACATTTGCGCCATTGGCTCGAGCGTTTCTACCAGTTCCGGCCTCCCGCCGCTTTGCCGAGCTTTATGCGACGCCATGCGCCGATCCAAGTCATCCACGACGGATTCACGTCAAGGTCTCCACAGACGCGTTTGCCGGTCTTCGGCGTTTCTACGATTTCAAGCACCTGTAAATGCATATTTGATTTCTATGAAAGCCGTGGGCTGGAGCTCGTGGTGGCCAGCTGATGCAGGAGCCGCCGAACCCGGCCAATTGCCAGAATACAGCATCCTTCAGCCGCCGAACGGCCCAGGTCTGCCTCGAAGATCCGACTCACGTGATCAGCCACGTGAATGTGAACGCTCGCCCGGAAAACCGAATTTCCCCGTTAAACGGGTGTCACGTGCGCGGCAGCGTGATACGCATATCTCCACTATTGTTACTGGAATCGCCGGAACAAACGTACTTGTACAATTGCAAGCGCCATGTCTGTTGAATATCTCGATCGCGCCAGGAAAATTTTGTGCATAGGACGCAACTATGCGGCCCACATCAAGGAGCTCAACAACATTGCACCCAAACAGCCGTTCTTCTTTTTGAAGCCGTCGTCTGCCATTTTGAAGCCTCAGGCAGGCCCATTTTTGATCCCCCGCGGCGTCACCGTGCACTACGAGGTGGAATTGGCCGTGGTGTTGAAGAAGGAGTTGAAGAACCTTCCAGACACATTTTCAAAAGCCGAAGCATTGGACGCCATCGATGGTTACGCCTTGTCCATTGACATGACTGCGCGGAATGTTCAAGACGAGGCCAAAAAGAAGGGCTTGCCATGGTCGATCGCCAAGGGCTTCGACACCTTTTTGCCCATGTCTGCGTTCATTCCCAAGGAGAAAATTCCAGATCCGTACAACGTCCGCTTGAGCTTGCAGGTCAACGGAAAGACCACGCAGGACGACTTGGCCAATCTAATGATTTTCCCGATCCACAAGATCTTGAGCCACACATCTTGCATCATGACGTTGCAGCCTTCGGACATCATTTTGACCGGCACGCCCAAGGGAGTTGGCCCGGTCGTTCCTGGCGACCATGTGACTGCTGCTTTGCACTATGGTGATGAGCTAATTGAGACGATTGAGATTGACTGCGAGGAGAAGGCCGGTCCTTACGTGTTCAAGGAAACGTAGGTGGAATACCAACTGCTTTTGCTACAGCCGCTCAAACAGCAACAATTAAAAAACGGGCTGAAGGCCATAGCCAAGGATTGATCTTTGGTGTAAAATATACAACGTTCAGGTCCCGGTGCAGATGGACTCTTCTTGGTCTAGATCAGTTTGCCTTTCGGTCTAGGTGGGGCCCATCTGTCTAGATGGTGATACTCTTTGTCCAGAAGACTCTCTGTTGTCTAGACAAAGATTCCCCTTGTCCTGACAAAGATTCTCTTTTGTCTAGACGAAGATTCTCTATGGTGTAGATGCAAATAACCTTTGGCCCAGAAGGAATTTCTCAGAATGGGGACTCATTCGGCCTGAATGGAAATACCTTTGGTCCAGAAGAAGTTTCTCGGAATGGAGATTTATTCGGGCTAGATGGAGATGCCTTTGGTTTGAATAAAATCTCCTTTAGTCTAGATGCAGATTCCCCGTCCCCCCCCCCCCCCCCCCCCAAACTAGATGGAAATCTTTTCGGCCTCTCAACATTCGTCAATGGAAATCCCTCTTTTTAAAGCCCCTTCCCGAATCTAGATAAAGATGCCCTCCTTTGGCGGGCTGTACTGGCGTAACACAATGTTGGCCTCGCTCATGACGCGGTGTGAGTGATCATCCATGGAGTAGCTTTGGGCGTACACCACCTGTTTGATGCCGCTCTGGACAATTTTTATGGAGCACGTCAAGCAAGGGCACGTGTTGCAGTAGAGAATGGACTTGTCGCCGGCAATGCGGTCTCTTCCCGCCTCCAAAAGCGCGTTTTCTTCGGCGTGCAAACAAAGACAAGTAGAAAGCGCAGCACCGCTGCCATGGCCCATATTGCACCGTGGACAGCCGCCTTCGTTGCAGTTGGTCAAGTTCCGTGGAGTGCCATTATAGCCCGTGGCCACCACGCGGTTATCGTTGACAATAACACAGCCCACGCGGCGCTTCATACAATTAGACCGCAACGCGGCCAAATCGGCCAAGCGCATAAAGTAAGAGTCCCATTGGGGCCGGAGCCGCTCGGTGTTGAGAAGGTCGAGCTCGCTCAACTTGACGTATAAGCTCTTGATAGACGTGGTGGTATTGACCACCTTGATATGGGCCTGGTTGTTGATTTCAATGAGTGGATTGTGGGCGTTGAAAAGAAGCTCGTCGCTCTGGGCGATAAAGGCCTCGAAGTCCACGGGCTCGAGCCCGTTTTTCAAGCACCGCCGCTGGTACCGGAGGTGCACGGGCGCGTCCACGGAGAGGTGGAGGAAAAACGGGCGTTTTTGAAGTTTGTGGAGCATTTCCACATCGTCAATGTGCGAGATGACAAAGTTGGAGCGCCACTGGCTGGTCACGTCGTCCAACATGGCATCGAACGTCGGATAAAAAAGCGGCTCCAACTCGCTCAGCGCCCAGCGGCCCGGAGAGATTGAAGAAGAAGAGGCGACGGGAGTGGCAGGAGAATTGGAATCAGAGACGGCATCAGAGCCCTCAGAGGCGCCAGATCCACCGTGGTCCGCCACGGCAATAAGCTTGAATCCCTGGAACGTGAGGTAGCGAGCAATCTCTGCTTTGCCGGCCAGAAGCGTTCCAGAAATGGCCATCAACATGGGTGGGGAAAGTGGTGATCGAAAGGGAAACGGAAGTGGAGGTGGAAATGGAGATGGGAAATGTGGAGGCATCGCGTCGCGCGTGAGTGCGTGGGGCCAGCCTTGGAAACGGCAGGCGGCTCTTTGAATCTTGAGGGACCCTGTGGAGTTTGTCGTTTTTTTTTTTTATGTTCCTTTGTCAGTTTGGAAAGATTTGGGTTTTTTTTGTGTTATGTTGTTCTTTCTTTTTTTTTTCTTCTCTGCTTTGATTTGCCTATTGATCTGTAGGCCTTTGCAATTTCTAGGGTGGGCACCATTTAAGGCCAGGAATCACGCTCATTATTGATGGCCCTGGACAACCTGGCCCTATTCAAAAGACCTCGAATATTCACTACAAAGTACACCACATAGAAAGAGCCCAAAGGCAAAAGAAACAAAAAGAGTACAAAAGTAAAGCAAAAGAGCCAATTGAATCCAATTCACCGCGTTTCTCCTTTTTCCTCGTTTTTTTTTTCGCTTTTCTCCTTTTTTCTCTTCTTTCAGGCCCGCTCCGCCTGCCCTATCTGCGGCACGCTGGCGCCGCGCAGACCAACGCTTATCGGCCATTACAGACCACCTTCTACTTTTCTTCTGCCACCCTTAAAATCCTTTGGCACCACCTCTATCAAAACCGCTCGCCATTTACTGGAACTTCCTTTGAGCCATCTCCCTACACACGCCCGGCTTGCCTTGCTGACTTGGCCCACCTATCGCCACCAACCCCACATTTCCAGCACTCTAAGTGCTTTGAACAAAGGCGATCCGTGCAACCAATTCCACCTTCCGCCATTTACGAATCACTTTTTCAAAAACTACTTCCTAAAACCCCTTTCAAAAACCTCCCTCCAGACCCTAAACCCCTTTGCCACCGGCCATGCTATCCGCTCCGATTCTTGTATGGCTCTTTGCCATTCTCCCCGCCTGTGTGGTTGCCACCCGCCAAAAAGGCTACTGCTCCATGTACGACTCGTGTGGCAAAGCGTCGCTTTTCGGCAGCCCCTTGCCGTGCACAAACAACACGCGGGCCGTCGAACCGTCGCCTGAATCGCTCGAACTCTTGCACAGCATCTGTGGCGCCGACTTCGCCGTCGACAACGGCGTGTGCTGCTCATACGACCAGCTCACAAGCCTCGAGCTGAATCTCAAGAAGGTGTCGCCGCTCATTGCGTCGTGTCCGGCGTGCAAAAAGAACTTCTACGACTTCTTTTGCAAGTTCACGTGCTCGTCTGACCAGGCCACGTTCATCAACATCACTAAGACGTCGACAGCTATCGACACCGGCAGCGAGATTGTCCGGGAGATTGACGTTTACACGGCGCCGGACTACGCGGCGGCGTTTTTCGACTCGTGCAAAAACCTCAAGTTTGCCGCCACAAACGGCTACGCCATGGACTTGATCGGTGGCGGCGCGTCCAACTACTCTGCGTTTTTGAAGTTCTTGGGTAACGAAAAGCCGCTTTTGGGCGGCTCGCCGTTCCAAATCAATTTTCTTTACGACTTGCCGCCAAAAGACACTCTGAGCTATACTTTGAACAACGCCACGTGCAAGCGCTGTGACGATCCCGTCTATAAATGTGCGTGCTCCGACTGTCCCGAATCGTGCCCCTCTTTGCCGCCGTTTGGTGGATACGGTGCTCGTTGCAGCCTTGCCGGCGTGCACTGCTTTTCTTTTGCCGTCATGACCACGTGGCTCATGCTCATAGCAGCCATTGGCGCATACCACGTCCATCTTTCTAAGCGTAAGACCAGCGAGTTGGACCAGCTCAATGCAATTCTTTCGGCCCGAAATGATCGCTCTGCTTATGACGACATCCAAGAGACCTCCGTGGCTCATATTCCTTCCAGTGTGCCGGCGTACGACATCTCAATGCTTCCAGCTGGTTTGGCAAACTTGAGATCTTTGGTCCTCGGGAGGATCGCTTATGCGAGCGAGGCCCTAGCCCTCTATTGTGCCTCTTGGCCACGCCAGGTCATTGCTGTGAGTGTCATTATTTTGGCAATCTGTTGCTCTGGTTTGAGAAATCTTGAGCTCGAACAGAATCCGACTAAGTTGTGGGTGAACAGCGAAGAGCCTGCTTTGAAAAATCTTCAGTACTTCGAACAAAACTTCGGTGAATGGTTCAGGATCGAGCAGTTCATCGTGTCGAGGAAAAACAGTTCCATGCCTGTCTTGGACTGGGCCACTATCGAGTGGTGGTTTGAGAAGGAATTGGAATTGCAGAATCTTGAAGGGGCTAATTCAACAAAGCTTGCCCTTGATGAGTTTTGCTTCAAGCCCCTTGAAGAAACGTGTGCTATAGAATCATTTGCGCAGTACTTTGGTGGCGACATCGACCAATTATCGGAGAAAAACTGGAAGCAGAGATTACTGGGATGCACAAACTCGCCCGTCAACTGCTTGCCCTCGTTTCAGCAGCCCCTAAAGTCAAACTTGTTGTTTTCTGATGAAGATCCACTATCATCAAAAGCATTTATCATCACACTTCTCCTTCACAACAGACTGGAAGATGACCAGTACACGAAAAAGGCCATTGAATACGAACACGCATTACAGACTTGGATACAAAAAATCAGAAAGGAGCAACCTGACCTCGAGATTGCCTTCAGCACTGAGGTTTCTCTCGAAGAAGAACTCAGCAAGACTTCAAACACGGATATCAAGGTGGTTTTGATCTCATACTTGTTAATGTTTCTCTATGTCTCTTTTGCATTGGGTGGAAAAATTCCCACATCCTTCGAGCGCCGAAATTTTGTACAAACGAGGTTTTTGCTTGGCCTTGCCGGCATCTTGATGATTGTTGTGGCTATCGCTGCCTCTGCAGGTATTTGCGCTTCTTTGGGTATCAAGTCTACACTAATCATTGCCGAGGTGATCCCGTTTTTGGTTTTAGCAATTGGAGTTGACAACATTTTCTTGATCATGAATGAACTCGAGTCTGTCAATCTTGCCAACAAATCCATGTCAATTGAAAATAGAATTTCCAAAACAATGGCTAACATAGGGCCATCATGTTTTGTGAGCTTTGCTTTACAAGCGATTATGTTCTTTTTGGCCTCTTGTGTCAAGATGCCAGCCGTGAGAAATTTCGCCCTCTATTCAGCGGGCGCTATCATCGTTAACTTTGCCTTGCAAATGACGGTGTTTTTTTCTGTTTTGACAATGGATCAAAGAAGAATGGAAGATGGCCGGTTGGATGTGTTGTTTTGGCTTCCAGGCGATGACCAGATCCGTTTGGGGGCAGTTTCGGGCCATCACATTGATTATGATCTCAATCCTTTTGTTTCTGAGAAGCTCACGCCTTGGTTGTTGCAGCCATCCAACAAAAGAAAGATTTTAGGGGTGTTTTTACTCTGGCTAGGTGTTTCCCTCTCATTACTTCCAAATATCGAGCTTGGACTAGACCAAAGATTAGCCCTACCCTTTGATTCATACTTGGTTGAATATTTTGATGCTGTCTACAGCTATCTCAATGTCGGCCCCCCTATGTTTCTCGTCATGAAGGACTTGGATGTGACAAAAAGAGAAAATCAACAAAAATTGTGCGGCAAGTTCTCAACGTGCAATGAATATTCTGTGGCCAATGTGCTCGAGCAAGAATACAAGAGAGGCGCGGTGTCGTCAATAGCAGAGCCAGCATCAAACTGGCTAGACGACTTCTTGGACTGGCTCAACCCAGACTTAGACCAATGCTGCCGTTTCAAGAAGACCGCTATCGGGGAAGAGTTTTGTTCTCCTTTCGCTTCGCCTCGCCAATGTGTCTCGTGCTACTCAGAGCATGAACCTCCATACAATATTTCGATGGAGGGGCTTCCCACCGGAGACGAGTTCATGAAGTTCTTCCTGCAATGGATCACCGAGCCTAGCGATCCCTGCCCGTTGGGCGGCAAGGCCACGTACCTGGCATCTGTTTCCTACAACAAAACTTCAGTCATCAGCAGCTACTTGAGAACCAGCCACAAGCCGCTTCGCTCGCAGAAGGACTTCATCGATGCTTACAAAAACTCGCTCCGGGTGACGAGCGAGATCAAGGAGCACAACGCGTTCGACAGCGACGTGTTTGCTTTTTCGCCGTTCTACGTCTTCTTCGTGCAATACGACTCCATCGTCCGCACAACACTTGCAACGCTCGGCGTGGCGCTTGTGATCATCTTTATAGCCAGCTCCATCATGTTGGGGCTGGCCAAGACCGCGGCATTGCTCACTTTGACTGATGCCATGATTATAGCGAACATGGGAGGCGTTATGGCCGCGTGGGGGATCTCATTGAACGCGGTGACGCTCGTCAACCTTGTCATCTGTTTGGGCTTGGCCGTGGAGTTCACCGTGCATGTTACGAAAGCGTATTTGGACGTGAAGGAGCTGTCCACCGCCGAAGAGGTGCTCCAGGACTTCATGTCGCTCAACGACGACGCTCTGATGAAAAGCGAAAAAACTGCACTTGCATCGAAGGCGCTCCAAAAGGTGGGGGGCCCTGTTCTCAGCGGAATCACCATCACCAAGCTCATCGGCATCGGCGTGCTTGCATTTGCCAAGTCGCAGATCTTCGACGTGTTCTACTTTCGCATGTGGCTCTCGTTGGTGGTTATCGCTGCCACACATGGGCTTCTCTTTTTGCCTATTGTGCTTAGCTTGGCCGGAGAAAGCTAGCGGCGAGTACCGAGGGGTCGAGGGCGACAGAGGCCGAGGGCGACAGAGAAGACCGAGGGCACCCGTGGATGCGAAACCCCGGAAGGTGTTGCAACCGGCCATGGCTCATGCGGCAGGCCAGCGCCGCTTGCCTATTCGGGGAGGTGCGATGCCTAAAGCATTTTCTGCTGGCTCCCACGTCAGGCTCGGGCCGCGTATCTGCAGGCCTCCATCATTCTTGCGCAAAGTGTTCGTGACTTAGCAGCGCACTGTGCAGGCGCCACCGCAGTGGGAATTGTCCTGGCAACTGTCGCCATCATCAAC
The DNA here is from genome assembly GCA_002893725.1 of Metschnikowia torresii. Taxonomy (NCBI): domain Eukaryota; kingdom Fungi; phylum Ascomycota; class Pichiomycetes; order Serinales; family Metschnikowiaceae; genus Metschnikowia; species Metschnikowia torresii. The sequence goes on along the minus strand of NXHD01000003.1, from coordinate 1,096,210 downwards.
TACTCAAAGCTACTCCCTGATCAACCTATCATGTCTTCCTCGTATACTTTCAAGTGGTATGTATTTCTTACAGGTGGCCACCGTTGCTTATCAACATCACTGGCTTCTCTCCAGAACCGGCCGTGCTGATTGTCTCGCTGCTGCCACCTATGCCTTAATGTCTCACATTGGCAAGCCATTCAACACAGCGGCCCTTTCTTGTTCAGTCGCGCCAAAGACAAGCTCAACTTTCAATCACTGAAGAACGGCCCATTTTCCGTCGATTGTTCTTGCTGGCCAGCGACAGCATGATCCTCATTGTTTGGGGAGGACCCGCACTGGATGTCATCAAAGGGGCGCTGTTGCTGCTTAGGGCGCCGTTCATTTTTGTTGTGGTTTGTGTCGCTATGAAGACACTGCATGGCGCGGATCTCGTGAGCTGATTTACTAACAAAACAGGCCCGCAGGCCCTCAGGAAGTTATCGTTACCGGAACGTTTGACGAGTGGAGGAAAAGTCTCCCATTAGTCAAGCAAGCAGATGGCTCTTTCGAATTGACCATGCCGCTTCCATCCACCGAAAACGTTTTGTACAAGTATGTTGTCGACGGCGAATGGCTTGTCAACTCCGCCGAAAAAGTGTCTTCCGACGACAATGGCATCGACAACAACATTGTCGACACTGAAGCTTTGCAAACCACCTCCACCGGCTCCAAGATCCCTGAGGCCGGCGGATTGGTTGCAGCCAGCGGATTGGTTGCAGCCAGCGAATTGGTTGCAGCCGGCGGATTGAATGCCGCTGCCAGTCAGCTCAAGACTACCGTCATGCCCGCTGAGCCCCTCACACAGTCCACCATGGGCGAGCCAGGCATCTTTGTGCCTCAGGGCGAGGAACAGTTGTCCGCATTCAAGGAAGTTAGAAACGTCGACCCAAAGACCTTGAACGAACCATCTGTCGAGGACATGACCCCTGAGGAGAGAAAGAAGTACAAGAAGAAGTTGAAGAGAATCCAATACAAGGCCAAGAAGAAGGCCAAGGCTGCCGGTGACGTCACCAGCCCTTCGCTAACTCCAGATCCAACCACCGGCGACTCTACTTCCGCAACCCCAGCCCCCGAAGCCCCAGTTAAGTCTGAGGTGTCTAAGGCCGTCGCTCCATTCGAGCAAGAGGTCCCTGAGTCTGCGACTGTTGTCGACAAGATCGAGACCTCTGACCCAGAGCAACAGGATGAAACCGTCGTCGCTGTTTCCGTCACCGCTGAGGTTTCTGAGCCAGCACAGCCAGCTGCTGAGATCGAGACTCCTGCAATCAAAGAAGCTTCCGTTGAGCCAGTACAGCCAGCTGCCGAGGTCGAGACTCCTGTAACCAAGGAAGCTTCTGTTGAGCCAGCTGATGAAGCTGAGCGCAATGGTACCCTCGACCCTACAGTTGTGGGTGCTATCGGTGGCGCTGCCGCTGCCGCTGCCGCTGCATCATCTCAAACCGGAGAGTCTAAGGCTGCATCCGCAGATGAGGTTGCTCACGGAATTTCCGAATCTTCCGCTGCCGAGCCAGTCATTCTGCCTGCCATCAAAGAGCCTATCGAGGCCCCAGCCGACTTGAGCCCAGAAAATGAGAAGTTTGCGCCTATTGAGTTTACCGAGCCAGTCGAGCCAGCTCCAACAAAGAAAGATACCGCGGCCGTTGCCGCTGCCCCAGTCGAGATTACGGAGACGGAGGATCCTGTGCATGAGGTTCCCGCTGAACAGAAGACCGCGGAGGTCGCAGGTGCAACCGCAGCCCCAATTGATGCTCCAGTCAAAACCAAGAGCAAGGAAGAGGAGATTATTATCACTCAAGGTGGATCTGACGTGAAGGAGATCGAGGAGCGGATTGTTGCTAACACCGAGGGAAACGTCAGTGTTGAACAAATTAACCCAACCGAGTCCGAAGCCAAGAAGATGGCCGAAGCGGCACACCTCGCACAACCAGAGGTTGTGCCTCCCACCAGCACTCTAGCCAAGAAGACCGCTACCCCAGAGCCAAGCAAGACCGCCAAGACCACCAAGAATGGAAAGGAGAAGAAGAAGGGCGGTCTCTTCTCTAAGCTCAAAAAGATTTTCAAGTGATCAGTGTCACTACCAACCTTTACACATTGAGTTAATCGATTCTTGCTTCACCGTTGTAGGCGGTCCAGCGAAACGCCGCTACGGACGACGAATAATATTGTTTAATACATTTAATATTACCGCATGGCAGTTGGATGCGGCACAGTAAACGACGAGCGACAGCGTCATCATCATGGAACCCAATCTCACTACATCAGACTACCTTCAGTGTTCCAATGAATAACTTTATTAATGACAGATATGGCTATGATACACGAAACCAGCGGGCCTCTCGATGAGAGCTGCAAGCAGCTCAAGCAAATGGAATCAGCGGGCCTCAAACTGAACCATTCTTCTGGTTCTGGCCTTGTAAATGACTCTGTGACCACAATCCTTACATCTGATGGCGTCGCTCTTACCCAAGGAAAAGTTGGCACCGCACTGAGCACAGTTGTACTTCACGCCCAAAGACTTGGAGGTGACGTGGCCATGGGCGGCGTGGGAAATGGAGGCAGGAGCACTGAAGCCCTCTCTTTGTGGCGAAGACATGGTGAAAAACAAGAGTTCAGATGAGTGGTGATTTTTTTCGTTGAGGCAAGATGCGGCTGTCTGCAGGTCGCTCTGGTCAGCGCCGTTGGGTGTTGTGGAGTGGCGAGAGTGGGACGGCGAGAAGGAACAGTGAATTCAGGACGTCGGAAGTGGCCGCAGAAAATATGACCGTGTCTTTTTTTGGCCTGGAAGCGCCTTTTTGCTAGCGCCAGCGCTAAAAAAGTGGCGCAGCGGCAAGATGCATCACGTGACACATCATTATGGTGTGGGAGCGCCTGCCATCTCTTGTTTGTGGGGACCATTTTGCTCATACAGCAGGCAATTTGCCGTGTGACCCGTTAAAGTTCTTGCAGGCTTTTCAGCCGCATTCATTCGCCAGTTCTGTCAAATTTGTCGGTTGTCAACGTTGTTGATTTGCCGAATTCAGCTTTCACTTTTGTCATTCTGATCTCATCACTCAGTTCCAGTCTCCCAACCCTATTCCCGTTTCCATACGCCCAGGCATCAGATTGAACAACTACTTTTGATTTCTCTGGCGCCACAGCCCCCTTAATGTTTTCCTCTACGTATCTCTGCTCTTGCCAGGCGCCAATCAAGAGAGATACTCAGCTTGGCGCTCGCCGGCGATTGATGGATCACTTCTTCTGCCCAAAATGTTTTCTTCTTAAGTGTGATGACTGCTGTGTGGCCTCGGTCGCTTGCAAGTATTGCGCCAATTGCATGACAGACTACTCGGAGTCAGCGGGGCTCACCAGGTGCACCAAGAACTGCTTCGAGTGCCCCGAATGTGCTGCTGGCTTGAGCTTCCGTGCTATCGACGACAAGGACAACGGAAGGCCCGGCAAAAAGTTCCATTTTTCGTGCCTTTCTTGCTCATACTCATACGTCACGAGAGTTGTTACGAAGCCCGCTCCGCTCCACACGATTTTGAAGTCAGAACAAACCAGCCGGTTCCAGGAGCTTCACGAGAAGTACACTCTTAGGCAGAAGGAGCTCCACATACCGGGCACAAAACTGCGGCCGCCGCCGCTTTCAAATGACATGCTCGACAAAATGAAGCAAATGCACATCAAGCCGCCTAATACCGACTCAGACGACGACGTCGTTAGCATACGCCGTCGAATTGCCGAGATTGCGCCGCTCGATCTCTTCCCAAACGACGCCCAAAAGCCAGGGCTGCCGCTTCTCCCGCTCGGCAAACACCTCTCGGCCAAGAGATTGTATAATTGCGGAACGTGCACCACGGCTCTTCAGGCGCCGGTTGCAGATGCTCGGCTGCTCAAATTTCTCCACAAAGAACCTGCAAATGACACAGTGCCAATGGTGATGGCCAAACGCGTGTCTGCTGCGCCTGTGCTGCCCGAAAACGATGGCTCGTACGTGTTGAGCATCGTCAACCCCATGACGACGTCCATCAACGTAACAATTGCCGTTTTGGAGCTGGTTCCGGACCTGCTTCGTGGAGGCTTCACAAGCGTGTCTGCATCGTTGCCTGTGACGAGCGTGACCATTCAGGGCCGGCGCGAGAAAAGCGGCGTTCTAGAAGGCTTGCCCACCGTTTATTTGTCCGACAAAACGGCCGCTGGACGAGCAGAGCAATTGACACGCACGGTTCGCCGGGGAACCAGCCGCAGGGGTCTGAGCCCGGAGGAGGCGCACGTGGAGAAGGGCCTCAACTGGGTTTCGGTGCCTTTTTCAGTATCGGTGGAGACCGCAGAGCGTGAAGAAGCGGAGGCGGCTCCCAAACAGCCGCAAATACCATTCCACATCAGCGTGGAGGCCAAGATGCCCGGCGCGTGGGCCACAAAAGAGAAGTCGGGCCTCAAATACGGCTTTTGGGTGGTTTGTGACCCGGCCTAGAAGTCCATCACAAGAAGACTGCTGGCGGCGGCCAAGTGACGCGTGGCAAGCGTGTCGGACGCGTCCGCCGGCGGAGGAACCTGCGTGGGTACGCCCAGACCACGGTCTTCGGGGTCCAGCTCGAGTTCGTCGTCCAGCTCGATTCGGGAGGTGTACTGGGTTGCTGGAGCCACAGCGGCTGCATTTTCGACATCCGCCCCGTCTTCAGGTAAGTTGGAAATGCCGTCGATGGCCGTTGGAGCGGCCTCGGCAAGGCGAGCCTCGTTGGATCGCAAAACCGCCTCTCGGATGAAGAGCCGCATGTATTCTGTGGAAAGAGCGACTGTGTTTGCCGTGACGCGTGTGGACTCGTCCTGGAACGCCACATCCTGGAAAACCCGTGCCACAGTTGACGGAGGAATCATTGGAAGTCGAATGACACAAAAGAAGGGCGCAAAGAAAGAGGCGAAGAAAAGCGGCAGGTAGAAAAGGGCACACGTGAATGAGCTTGGTGGTGGCCATGTAGGGTCGCGCGCACAGCGAGCGAAGGCTGGACCGAAAAGGCGGGGAGAGAGAAACGGCCGCGCCAGAGGGAGCAAATAAAAGGAAGATTTAGGAAGGAAATAAAACGAAACAAAAGCAAAAGCTCGGAGAAAGCTCGCCTTATATAGAAAACGGCACATGCAGCGCTGAAACAGCGGCTGCCGGCTGCAAAAGCAAGTTGCCCGCCGCTTGCCCGTCTGGCCGCGCGCCACACCATGGCCGCGCCTGCCACAGCAGACTAGCCTCCAAACACTCGAGCCGTCATTCTCCCGCCCCCTTTTTCAGCCGCCACGCCCGAGTGAAACGCATCTGAAACGCTTGTGGAACTGCTGTAAAACGCCTGCCTGACCTTCGTGAAACAAACCACCCGTGAGACAGCCACAAAACATCCGCGGATCATCATCTCCACCTCCACAACCTCCAACACCTCCAAACCCTTCAGAGCGTCCAAAACGATCAAAACGTCCAAACTTTCAAAACGTTCATAACATTTTAACTCTCCAAAACCTTTTTACACCTCCAAAAGCACCAATTCCCGCCATGGCCTCCCAGACGTCGTCGCTCGTGTCGCTCGTCAAGACAATTGTCGGTGCCGGCCTTTTATCCATGCCTTTTGCTTTTTCCACCGACGGTCTTGTGCTTGGCGTGTTCATTATTGCCTTGGCCGCTGTCACAGCCGGCTACGGCTTGTTTCTCCAGGCCTACGTCAGCCAGTACGTTCCGCAGGGCCACGCGTCGTTTTTCAACGTTTGTTCCATCACATACCCGGCACTCTCGGTCGTTTTTGACGTGGCCATCGCCGTGCAGTGCTTCGGCTGTGCCGTTTCTTATTTGGTGTTGATTGGCGACTTGATGCCCACGCTTTTTGGCTCCGTACCGCATGTGGCGCCCGAGAACGTGCGTAATTTCTGGATCTTGGCCTCTGCCGTTCTCTGTGTGCCGCTTTCGTTCCTTCGCAACTTGGACTCGTTGAAGTACACGTCTGTGATGGGCTTGATGGCCATTGCCTACTTGTGCTTGCTTGTGGTGGGTGAGGCCGCGTTTGGCTCTGTTCCGGCCGAGCTCCAGGGCCCCGTTAAGCTTGTGCCGGTCTCGTTGAAGCTGGTGTGCTCCACGTTTTCCATCATTGTTTTTGCATTCACCGGCCACCAAAACATGTTCTCCATCATCAATGAGGCGTCCGACAAGTCGCTCTTTGCCTTGACCAGAATCGTCTACATCGTCACCGCCATTGCGGCCGCATTGTTCATTTCCGTGGGTGTTTGTGGCTACTTGACTTTCGGCGACCTTGTGGGCGGCAACGTGGTGACGCTGTACCCTGCTTCGGCCTTTACCTCCGTGGGCCGCCTCTCCATAGTGTTGATGGTGGTTTTCCTGTTCCCGTTGATGATTCACCCGGCCAGAATCTCCGTCAACAACATCTACCAGTGGCTCAAAATGCATTTCACTGCTGCCCAGACCGACGACGAAGAGGCCAGCTTGTTGTCCGACTCAGTGTCCACCCAGCGCAGCCAGCAGAAGGGCGAAAGCGTTCCGTTTTCCAACACTGCATTCTACGCCATCACCGGCACGTTGTTGGTTGTGGGCTACGTTTTGGCCGTGACGCTCAAGTCGTTTGCGCTTGTTTTGGCGATTGTGGGAGCCACCGGTTCCACTGCCATTTCCTTCATTCTTCCCGGCTTGTTCGGCTACAAATTGATTGCGTCCGACGCCGGCTCTGCGTCTCGCTCCGAGCTTCCTATGAAGTCCCTTGCCTTAGCGTTGGTGGTGTGGGGGTTTGCCGTCATGATCGTTTGCCTCTACTCCAGCTTGGCATTGTAGCATATCCATACATGTGTATTAGTGTAACCCAGGTCTATAAAACAAATTGAGTGACTTTCCGCGGTTGATGTTTTTAATGACAGCGGCCCGTGGATGTCGAGCCGTCGAGAATGCAAGCGTGGAGCGGACGTTGTTCGTGTACTCGATGCTTCTATGAAGCACTTTGCGACGCCTTTTCAGGCGCCTTTTCAGAAACCTTTTCCGAAACCTTTTCTTGCGCAGGAGACACAGACTTGGACTCTTCGCCGTCGGTGTCTTCTTCGTCGCTCCGCACGTCCTCGGCATTCAGGCCAGAAATCACCTTGTACACGACTTTTCCAATCATGTACAACCAGATCAAGGAAATGATCTGTAGACCGCCCAACAAACTCAAAAAACCGTTGATGATCCACGAGTTCCAGCATCGTTTCTGGAGAGCATCGACAGCGCACTGGCTGCCCTCCATCAACGCCGTGGACCGGGACCACGAGATGTAGAACAAGTAGTTGTAGACGCCGTGTCTCAAGACGATCCACGCAATGACAAAACACATAAACATAAAGTCACATGCACGGCTGTAGCTGGAGTACTTCAAGATCTTTGCGGTGGACAAGAGGATGTCGACGGAGTCCATGATGATCAAGATCAAGTTGCCGATGCGACTGTAGTAGTAGTAATAGGAGCCGATGACCAAGGAGCAGGTGACAATGTGGTGGCAGAACATCTGCACGTGGTCCTTTCTGCGCTTCTCGATGTTGAGCACCACGAGCTGCTGGAGCCAGAAGGCGATGGATATGAGGTAGTACTTCTTGAAGAGCGGCGTCATGTTGTAGTGAGGCCAGCCAACAAAGATGTTGTCAATGTTGTTCCAGTAGGGCGAGTGGTAGTACAAGTACAAGCCCAACGCAAACGAGAAACAGTAGTAGACAACCATCCAGCTCTGCTCGGCAAAGCGAACACGGGCCTTGCGGGACGACACCTGGAAAACGTGCTTGGCCACCAGATCAAAGACGTATTGCATCAACACCGCTCGCAAGAACATGAGGAGCAAGACCCAGTAGACCACGTAAAGACTGTCATAGTGGCCGATGTCATAGTAGGTGGTGCCGTCGATGCGTTCCGTGGCGTGCAGCAAATGAAGAAACCTGGACGAGTACTTGTGCAAGGGCAGCCAGTGCCGAGAGCCAATCAAGTCACAAGTATATAGGGCGAGTAACAAATTTCGTGTTATGGGGATTTGGTGCTTGTCGATGAACGTGACCACAGGTCCTTGGGACGACATTTTCAGCTCGGCTGGTGGGGCGGGGATGTTGGCGAAGTTGAAACGTTTTTTTTTTCGGTGTCGGGCTCAGGTCCAGGAGTGAAAAGTGAGAATGTGGGCGGCGTGACTTTTGGATGCGATGGATGCAACGGCGGCGGTGGGAGCCGAGTGGGCGTGAGAAATGGATGGGCTGTTTGGTTTCCGAATATCAGTTTTGATTTCTTCTTCTTTTTTTTTTTCTCCATGCTTTTCCACTTTTTTGGGCCGGCCATCGCGCCGCTGCACCGCCTCAACGCTGCGGCGCTAACAGCGCTGCGAGCGCCGGCGAAACTGTGCGGTGTCACTTTGTTTGCTTAGCGGCTTTGCGGCGCCTGAACAGGATAAAAAAATCGGGCGGCGACGCCGAAAAAAGAAAAGCACGAAAATTTCACAGCAGCAAAAATATGCAAAACAAAAAGCAACCGCTGCCGCTGTGGCCACGCTGGCGGAGCCGCGGATCAGCCGTTTATGGGGCCGCACGGCACAGCGCAGGGCGTTCCTGGCGCGGCGCGGTGGACGCGACAAATAGACTTTTGCGTTTTGCTTCTTTTGCTTCTTTTGCTTCATTTGCTTCTTTTTGGCAGTACTTCTGGAGCTTGTTTTCTTTTTTGTCTAGTGTCTGTTTTGTTTGTTTCAGCTGTTCTGTTTGTTTTGTCTTTGTTTCGACACTGTTTCGGCACTCTTTGTCTCTGTTCGTCTCTGTTCGTCACTGTTCGTCACTGTTCGTCGCTGTTCGTCTCTGATTTGTCACTTTTTCGACACTGTTCGACACTCTTCGTCTCTGTTCAACTTTTTGTTCTCGACTCGCCGTCTAGTGGCTCAAGAGCATCATCTGGAGCGCCTTACGCACCAGGCTCTCATTGTAGCGGTCCCATGCCACATAAAGCGCCACCATCTCTTGCATGGCCTCCACAACCTCATCAAGATTCACGTGCGAGTAGTTGAAAAACCTCATGAATTTGGCGATGCGGGCAGTGTCGTCGTCGGCGGCGCCCAGACCAAAAACCGTGTCCGCGGCCTCCGCGGCCTCCGCGGCAGCGCCGGATTTGCCGGTCAAGCTCAACAAGTCAGCAATGTGCATGGAATCCGGACGGGCGCCAAGCCCAAGCAGCGGCGACGCAAGCAGCCCGTCGTGGGCGGCCGCCCGGAACGCGTGGAGGTTTTTCTTCAACACAAACGTGATGTACACCGCCACCATGGCGATCACGTGCGGCGGGAAGAGAAGGTGGAGGTCTGTGATGTAGCTATCGTTGATAAGCGACCACGCGTGCTGGAGCTCGTCGGCAGAAAGCACGAAGCCGTACAGCGGGTCGGCCACCAAAAAGTCGCGGATCTGGAAGAGCGCCTTGTACGGATGGTGGAGCACAAGGTACATGTCCATTTCTTCAATCAAGTAAAACTCAAACTCGGCGAGCTTGCCCACGTCGTGTGGCACGTACTCGGGCCAGAGGTTGCGGGCCTCTGACACCATAAGCCGGATGTGTTGCGGACACTCTTCGATTTTGCACGCCACATAGAGACAGGTGGTGACCAAAAGGTACACGTTGATTTCCTTGAGCGATACCCGCGTAAGGAAGCGGCTCAAGTACACCTCGGACAGCGAGAGCGCAATCTGCCGCACGTTCAAGCGCCGCCCGAGCTTGACGAGCAACGTGTGGAGGTAGATGCGCATGTTGACGTCGTAGACAATGTGGGGAAGTGGTTTGATGAGGCCGTTCTGGGTCATTTTGCGCTCGAGCACCACGAGCCGGCGCCGGCTCTCGTTGAGCTGTTCACGTGTGAGCTGCCACTTGGTGCGCTGGGACGACGACCAGTAGTCGGCGGACATAGAAGGGTCGAAGGTGGATCTGGAGAATCAGAGGCCTGGGAAGCGAAAAGGCCTGGGAAGCGAAAGGGTGTGGTAGGCAAAAAGGGACCGAAAAATGAAGCAACGGAAGATCGAAGCGGGCCACAGGAAATTGATATAGTGGGACCTCAAAGGAGACGCAGCAGACAATGGCTTCGGAAGTGGTGGGCTTTGTGGGCTCGATAAGAGGTGGAATGCGATTTGACATCGCGCGCTCGGCAGGCTAAAAGGCCAAGAATTATAAATGTATAAAGACGAAAGAATGGGAGAAACCAAATGATGAGTGAAAAAGTAGTGTCAATAAAGAAGAAAGAAGTGAGTTGTTGAAGAAATGAGAAATCGAAGAAAGGAGTTGATGAAGAAAGGAGTTGATGAAGAAATGAGTTGATGAAGAAATGAGAAGGTGGTAAGTGAAAAGGTGATAAGCGGAAAAGTAAATATGAATATAATGGTCGGGAAAGTGACAGTTGAGACTAAATGAGAAGGCGAGCAGCGAGAAAGCGAAGAAAGAAATTGATAAACGAGAGAACGAAGAAAGAGATGGAAAATGAGGAGAGATTGAAGAGAGATTGAAAAACGAGAAGATAAAGAGAGAATTATTAACGAGAAAACGAAGAGAATTATCAACGAGAAAGTGATGATCAGGAAAGTGAATGAAGGAGAGAGTGATGAACGGAAAAGTGAAAAGGAATAAGTAAATTAATAAGGAATGCTAACTGAGAAGGTAAGTGAACAACAGATTGAACAAGTCAAATGTACATCTGAACGAGCGTCGACACGCTCAAAAAGGCCGGGATTTTGCCAATGGCTGTCGCTTCCGGCATTTCCACATCTTGCCGCCGGAATTTCTACATATTGCCGCTGGCATTTTTACATCTCGCCACACCCGGCCACCACCACCGGCGCCCGCGGCACTCCCGCGGCATCGGTGGCCACGCCATTTAGCTCATCCACAACATCGAATCCTGCCACCACCCGCCCAAAAACAACATGCTTTCCGTCAAGGTGCGGCGTGTCCGTGGTACACACGAAAAACTGGCACCCGTTTGTGTTTGGCCCCGCGTTGGCCATCGACACGGCGTATTTGGTGTGGTTATGTGGAAACGCCTCATCGGCGAAAGTGGACGCTCCATAGATCGTGGCCGAGCCCTTTCCCGTGCCCTTGACAAAGTCGCCTCCCTGGATCATGAAGTCCTTGATGATGCGGTGCATCGGCGCCCCTTTATAGCCAATGGGCCGGCCATTTGGGCGGTGCTCACCGGTGCAAAACTGGCGGAAGTTTTCGGAAGTTCTGCGGTTAGTAAGGGCACTGCTGCCAGTGAAATGGGTTTCCTCTAGACCGGATTCGTTTCAGACGTACTTGGGGAGCTTGTCGGCGAAAAGCTCGATCTGGACGCGTCCTTTGTGGACACCTTAAGTTAGTATGGAGGGGGGTGAGAAGGCTCTGTGAAACGTACCGCCGACAGAAAACTGGGGTTAGTAAAAAAGATGGTGCCTTGAGAGCAGCGCATGGCACAGGCAGAGAAACGTACGTCGAGGAAAACCACGGGGTTCATGGGTAGAAGAAGAAACAATGGGGACGGTGGAGGACGGTAAGCGGTGATGTATCACGTGGGCCTCCCACCGCGCAGCGGTCGCACCTCTGTTTCGGAGACTTCTATCCAGTCTCCTCCCCCAGATTCTCTTTCGACGTCTTTGTTTCCAACTGTCTTATTTATTGCTTTTGTCTCAATTGCATCAAATTGCCTGAATTCCAGTGTTCCCATGCCCGAAACAAACAAAAACTACCACACGTCGCAGCCCAACTACGAATCGGCCATCGACCGGTCTGTTCCCTCCTTCCCCGTCGCCGAAAGCTCCGATGAAGACAAGTTTTTCCACACACACACAGCGCCCGCATACTTGGACGAGGTGGCCAGCCAGGTGGGTGCATTCGTCGACCACCACATGAAAACCACCGGCAAGCGCATTGTGCTAGTGACTTCCGGAGGTACGACGGTGCCGCTAGAAAACAACACCGTGCGTTTCATCGACAACTTCTCCGCAGGCACGCGAGGCGCCACGTCTGCGGAGTACTTTCTTGAAAACGGCTATGCGGTGATCTTTCTCCACCGCGAGTTTTCACTTTTGCCCTACTCCCGCCACTACAGCCACACCACCAACTGCTTCTTGGACTTCATGGTGGAGCAGGCCGGCAAGGTCGAAATCAACCCGCACTTCGCCGACGAGATGCTCGTGGTGTTGCGCAAGTACAAGCAGGCCAAGGAGTCCAACTCTTTGCTTCCCATCCCCTTCACCACCGTCACGCAGTACCTCTACACGTTGCGGGCGGTTTCGGAGGTGCTCCAGCGGCTCGAGAGCAAGGCGTTGCTCTTTCTCGCGGCCGCCGTGTCGGACTTTTTTCTTCCGTCGTCCAAAATGCCCACGCACAAGATTCAGGCCCAGCCCAGCGGCAAGTTGGTGGTGGATCTCGAGGCCGTGCCCAAGTTCTTGCGCCGGCTCGTGGACAACTGGGCGCCGCAGGCCATGATAGTCTCGTTCAAGTTGGAGACCGACAACTCCATTTTGGTCAAGAAGGCCACCGATGCGTTGCAGCGCTACCACCACCAGCTTGTGATTGGCAACTTGTTGCAGACGAGAAAGCAGGAGGTGGTGTTTGTGACGCCGGAGGGCGCCCAGAACTGGGTGCGGTTGAGTGAGCAGGAGCTTGAGAGCGAGACGGAGATCGAGAGCTTGATCATCCCCAATGTCGTTGCCGAGCACGACAAATGGATAGCCAAATGGGCATAGAAGCAGATTGAGATGCAGACCAAGATGCAGATTAAGAGACAAGAAGCAGATCAAGAAGTAGATAAAGAAACAGACCAAGAAGTAGATAAAGAAGCAGATCAAGAAGTAGATAAAGAAGCAGACCAAGAAGTAGATAAAGAAGCAGACCAAGAAGTAGATAAAGAAGCAGGCCAAGAAGTAAGCCAAAAGCAGACCAAAAAGCGCACTACGCAGAAGTGGACCACACAGCTATTCTAAAAGACTCGAGGCCGAATTTCAATTATGATGATTTAGGCAGTAGAACATCGAAACCGATCCAAGACCCGCCCAGGCAATATGGAATCTTCGAGTCGATTAATGACCGATGAAGGCGATCAAAGCCATTTGAGCCGACACGATACCAAGTCGAGCCAAGGCCGATGAAAGGTCGCTTCGAAGCCGGAGCGAGATTGCTTTGCAACTGATATGATAAATGGTCAATTAACGCAATCACGGCAATATATCCTCAAACCCCCAGGCCGATTAAGGCGTTCGAAGACCATTCAAACCGGCCAAGCCGATGTGGTTCTATTTGATACAACGCTGATGTAAGATCGCTTTCGAGCCGACTCAGAGCCGCTTAAAGACCGATCGGAGCTGATTTTGATGCCGCCACTATTTACAAGAAAGAAATGCCCACGCCGTACTGCAAGCCCTTGCGCACGTAATCGTTGGAGTGAGCGGTGAGCGGAAGCACAAAGTTGAGCTCAAAACGGGCCATGGGGTGGTTATAAAGCACACCGGTGCCGAGCCCGACGGAGTACCCGCTTGTGAACTGCTTCAACGCACTTTTGTAGCCGGCGTGGCCACTGACAAGCTTGCCGAAGTTGAGAAACGTGTGCCACTTGAAGCAAGAGTCGACGGCCGTTTTGGGAATGCGGCTGAGAAGCGACGCGCCGCCGCTCATGAAAAAGTCGCCGCCCACAGAAGAGTTTTGTTCTTTGGGCCCGAGGCCCTGGAGCGCAAACGAGCGCACGTCGTTTGGCCCACCGGCGTGGAAGCGGTCCAAAACGTTGGACGAGCGGCCTGTCCCAGCCAAAAGGGCACCAGCCTTGTGGCTGAAAATGACAGAGTGGTTAGGCGAGAGCGTGCGGGCGGTCTGGGCCTCGTAGACCAACTTGGTGAAAGAAACGTTGCTGAAGGGAAAGAGGCCGGCCTTTTCGAGCCCAAGGCGGAGGTACAGGCCTGCCGTCGGCGTGATGTGGTGGTTTCGTGTGTCGTAGTAGACGTTGCAGAGCACGGCGGACTTGAAGGTATCCTTCAGCTGCATCAAAACCTCCATGGAGCGCAGGCCTGCGTTCAGAAGCTGGCGCCAGCAGTTTTCCACGGCCAAATCGGCATTGAACGCGCCGGGCCACTTTGTGTGGAGCTTCTGCGTCGTTCCCTTCGTGTGCACGCTGCTCTGGACCCAGTCGAGCTTGCGGGTGTTGACAAAGACCAGCGAGTCGGCCCAGCAGCGGCCATCGTTGTGGACCGGCTGCAGATAGTTCAAGAGATACGACGACGGCGTTTTTGTGCCTGTGACCGCGTCGAACATGACGCTCTCCGCGCCGCCAAACACGTTCTTGAGCTGGAACTGGATGTAGCCGTCGCCCTCGCCGTTGCCGATGTTGGTTCCTGTTTTGGCGTAGAACCGCTTCTGCGGCATGATGTTGAACACCGGCACCACCTCGACCGCGGAGCCGCCGCGAGATTGAGCCCACGCGGGCCTCGGGAGCACGTGCAACGAGATCTGGCAGTGGTCCAACATATCGAGCCGGGCTAGGCGGCTATAGCTGGCGTCCACGGCGCCCAGAAAGTCGGCCAAGGTCCAGAGATTATTGCGGAGAAGCGGCGCGAGCTGGTGGGCGAGAAAGCGCAGGCGGAAAACCTCGCTGTTTGTGATTTGCACGTTTTTCACACGGACCGGCGCCGTGGTGTGCGACGCAAACAAGTCTTCCATGAATGCTCTGCTCTGGTCCACCATCAACTGCTGCTTTTCGAGGAGGACGCTTTTAAGCTCGCGCTCGGCGGGCGTGAGCTTGGCGGCCACATCGTCGTCGGGCCGCGCTAGGCGGTCCAAGAGCAGCTCGTTGTGTTCGAGAGACATGTGTGGTGGAATTGTGTTGGTGGAGCGTGTTGATGATAATACGCTCGTGGTCCTGCACAGACTAAGAAGATGTATCTTACCTTCTATGGATTTATGTTGATTTGGTGAATTATGTTACCAATCGGATATGTTTTGTAGCATGGGAATTTGAATAGTAGAACAAGAAAAATGCTCTGAGAAAGGTCTAGGCATGAGAGTTTTTTGGGTGGAGGCAAGAATCTGTGGTAAGTGAATCGGAAGAATACTCCGTATATGTATTAATACCCATGATCGAGAAGCGTGAAAATTGTCGGTGTTGTTGATTGGCAAGGGAATCGCTACTAATACATTATGATTCTCCAAAATTACACTTATATCATTGCACCCAAGAGAAGTTCGTACATTATTACACGTGAAAGAAAAACAATATATCATTGAATCTAGATACCAGGTGGTGAATATCATAGAATAAATGAATACTCTATCCTATAATAGTAAAACATATTATTTGCTCTGATAAAACACACAATCGCAATATTAAGTGGTATGAAGTATTATAACAGGAAGGGCAGAACCAAATCAAAAGAGCCCTGAAAAGTGCCTTGTATCTCACTGTAGCATTTAGCCGGACCTGAGAGCGCATGAGTTATAGAGTAGGTCTTCAAATGGCAGTCGCTGATGTAGGAAAATGATCAGTAGAAAAGGTCATAATTACCAATCCCAAGATTTCTTTCATATCTGCTTCTATCCTTGCACCGATTCATGATATGCTTGCGTTAGGTATGATGTGGGTGTGTTTTTGCTTCCTCAGCCGGTAGAACCGACAAGTATATTAGGAAGTCCACATTTGGGCGATTAAATACTTTTTTGTATTTTCTGGTTTAATCACGAGATGCCAAGTCCAATCTCTTATTTTCCTTGACATTGACAGATGTACTATCGATGCATGGCCTCGTGCGATAAACATCATTTCCGCCTCTGCAAACATCGATATAACTCTACACTAAACATCATTCGGACTCTACACTAGTGTAGGTGGATGACGCACGCGCTTTGGCGCATTCATTTATTATGGCGTCACTGTGGCGGCAGCACAGAAACCAGCGGCACGTCCAAAAGCGTCGGGTTCATAAACTCGCCATCTGGAAGCTGGATGCCCAGGCGAAGCGTGCCCAGCGGGTCGTTGTTCTCCCGGAAATCCTCCTCGAGCAAAAGCCGAATGCACGCCTTGCCCGACTCTGTCTGAAAGTGTCTTCGTAGCGCGTCTGCCCGCGCAAAGCGGCGGCCACAGCCAAACGGCGTGCCGTCACGCAAAAGACCCTTACACTGGAACTTCTTCTCGCCCAGGTGGAGCTCCTCGTGGCGCTTGCGGTCATGCTGCCGCGCAAACGCCTTGCCGCAGACGTTGCAGATGAACGGCCGCTCGTCCGTGTGCGTGCGGAGGTGGGACTTCAAGTTGTAGGGCCGCGTGAACTTCTTGTCACAAAGGTGACACGCGTACAGCGACGGGTGTTTCTGGGTGCGCTTGCAGTTGCTGGAGGTGTTGGCGAGCTCGAGCATCTTTTCCCGAGACGATGGCGTCATGGCGCCGTCGCTGGGCGATGCGTAGTCGGAGCTCATGTCGGAAACGGAAACAGACGGCGACCGCGACCGTGAGCGGGACCGCAGCTGCGATTTCGCCTTCATCGAGTGGACCGCCTGGCGCCCACGGCGCACGCTGGCGTACTCATCTGGTCGGAGAAAGTCGGGGCCGTCGGGCCGAGCAAAGTCGGGGCCGTCCGGGCGGCGAAAGTCTGATTCGGGCCGCAGAAAAGCGCCGTCGTCAGATTCCGCCGGGCTGCCGCTGCGCGAGACAGGGCCCTGCGGCGAGTTGTGCGACGATGTGGAGAAAAGCGACGGCGTGCGGGCCGCCGCCACCTCGGGCACCTCGTCGATGGATATCGTGACCGGCTGGTCGGGCTCGGCATACGCGGCGGCTGGCGGGCCGTCGTCGAGCTTTTGGTTGTAGCACGAAAGGTTGTTTTCCGTGAGCTGGAACGGCGTATCGTTGGGCGCCGTGAAACAGAGCACGGGTGCCGTTTCTTGCGACGCCATATATGGCGGGCGGTGGTGGACGCGGCCGGGCGCAGCGTCGGCAAAACCCACGTCGACCATGCCGTTCTGCAGAAGCAAAAAGTTCTTTGTGGACGGGGCGTAGCCGCCGCCCATGGCCGCCGCGTTTGTGTTCATGGCGGCCAAGTTTGTGTTCATGGCGGCCAAGTTTGTGCTGGAGATGGACGCACCAAGGAGAAGATCGTCGCCATGCGGATTCTGAGGCTTCAGGAGCAGGCTGAGAAAGCCGTGCGCCGAGCCGCCGCCCGCTAGGTCTGCCGGGGCGTCGCTGAAGTGCGACGCTGCATCGTAAAACGGCGAGTTGGCCGCCAGCGACACGTCCGAATAGAGCAGGTGCGTCAGCAGCACGTCCGAGGCCTGTGACGAGTGGTAGCCGCCGCCGTAGTCGTGCGGCGAGAGCAAGTCCGAGAGCGCCACGTCTGGGTTCACCGGCGTGTACAAGCTGGCGGTCAGCGAGGGGTTTGCAAGGCTCTGCGGTGTGGTGTGGCCCAAATTGGTGTTGACGCCTGCGCCAAAGCCGAGGCCGCGGGCCGACGGCGCCGCAAGCGTGTGCGGCAACTGTGGCTGCGTGTAGGGCCCGGCCAGCGGCGGGCCGCTGCGGAGGGACGCCGTTTGGTTTGTTTGAAGGGGGTGGTTGGGCTGGTGATGGCTGGGCTGGTGCGCTGAGTGGGGTGAGAAGAAGTTCATGTCCATCGGGGTGGGAATTTCCAGGCCCGGGGGCGAGATGTTGACCATGTCGTAGAAGTAGTCGTCTTCAGGCTTGATGTGCCGGCCAGACATGTCGGAGACGCCAGAACAGGATACGGGAGGATTGTTTGTTGGGCTGGGCCAGGGAAAAAAACGGGGGGAAACGGGCGCCGGCGGGCTCACGTGCGGGATCGAGGTAGTGGGGGTGCTTCGGCAGCAGGGCAGAAAGCGAGAAAAGAAGCAACGTGGTCCAGGGGGTGTTGAATGGGCGACTGTAGGCTTCTGTGTGTTTTTTGAAGGTGTAAAGAACGATGAAGAGGCGCGCTGGGTGCAGGATGGCACATTGATGTTGCCGGCACTGGCGCAAGAAGCGGAGGCCGGAAGGCAAAGGGAAAGAGAAAAGCGAAGGGATTTGGGAGGGGAAAAAGGGATTGAAGAAATAGGGACGAAGGCGGGAGTGAGAGCGGTGGTGGCGCCGCACTTGGGCTGGACGAATAAAAGAGAGGACAAAAAAAGACAGATATCAGCAGAAGCTGTTGTTTTCGATGCGTTTGGCAAGAATGGCGCTGCGGCGCCCGCGATGTCCGCGGCGAAGATTTGGCGGCCGCACAATGGCAGCTACAGGCTTCCAGACACGTCGGCAACGGCCAACAAACACGGCCGGCGGCCCTGCTGGTGCGCACAAATAACTCTGCGGCCGCTCATGTCGTCTTTCTGTCCCGTGACGCCGGCGCCGCATTGCATAGAGTAGGCGCATGGAGTTCAAAGTCATGCGCGCAGCGCGAGTGAGACACATTTGGCCCCAGCGCACGCAGCACACCGGTCCAGGCCAGCTGAGCCTGCCAGTAAAGGCACGCGCCCGCGAGCCGCGGCGCAGGCCGGTGGCCGTTTGCCGGTGGCTTTCGTCGTCGACCCGGCTGGAAAATGACAGCTAAACGGGGCGCGGCCGTTTTGTGCGCAGCCCGTGCGTTGGCTAGCCGGCGAATGACGCAGCGTGCGGCATTTTGCATGGCCGCGCTCGCCAGATCTAATTTTAACTCCCGGCGTGCGCACCGCCGCACCGAGTTCCGGCCGCCACGTCCACCACCACGTGCCACACATCCGGCGCAAACGTCTTGACCTTCTCGATGTGCGCCACGGGGCCGCCGAAGAACGCGGCCACGTCGCTCTCGAGCCGCCCAATGTCGTCTTTGTGCACGTTTTCGTGCACGTGCACCCATGCCGGTTGTTCCGCCGGTTGTTCCGGGGAAAGCGGGAATTCCGGGGCCAGTGCGCGGTCGTGCGCGCACCGAACGGGTGCAATCTCCACCGCCGCGCGCGCCGCGGCCCAGCTGTCCTTCAGGCTCGGAAGAAGCCCGAGATTGACGTGCGCAATTTCCCGCCGGTCCACGGCCATTTCCTTCAACCGCCTTTCAACGTGCACATTGGACTCGTGGAACACCACGGCCCGTACACCAGCCGCGCGCGCGCGCAGCCAGTCGGCGGCGCCAAATTGCTCGCCCTCGCGAACAAGGAGGTACGGGTGCCCGTTGGCGCGAAGCCCGCGTTCCAAGCCGCCAATGGACCACGCATTGATTTCCCAGCATAAAACAGTGGCGCCGCTGCGAAGATACGAAAACGTGAAGTAGCCGATGCCCGCGTAGAAATCAAGCACCACGTGACCCGAGAGATCCGCGCACGTGTCCAAAAGGCGCTTTTTTTCCTTGATGTTGCCGCGCGAAAACATAGTGTAGCGCGGAGCCCAGAACTGTCTCACGCCATTTTGGAGCACCAGGCACCAGAAAGCGTCGCCAAGATCGGCGGCGGCCGGCGCGTCGTAGAGCTGCCGCGTCGGCACCGGGCCGAAATCGCCGTGGAGCACGTGCAAGTCGAACGGCCGCCGCATGGCGTCCAGCTCCACGATGGGCCGGTTGATCGCAAAGTGTGTGGCTGCCCCCGGAAGAACGTGCGCTAGTCCCCGGAAAAACTGCTCCGGATCGATCGGTCCGGCGAACGCCCGCTGCCATACGGCCGAGTCGAACGTGTCGCTGGCGAAGAGCACCATCGGCGGGTAATGGGACCATTTTTTCGGAGCCGAGGCCATGAGCTTGCTTCCCTCGGCTAGCGTCTCCACTTGGGCTGCAATGAAGCGGGTTACGGCCAGGCCGGCGGGAGCGGCAGAGACAGCGGCCTGCTCGACAGCCTCCACGGTCACGTAGTCGGCGAGCGCCGCTAGAAGCGCTTCTGTTTGTGGCGCATCGAGCCGTGAAGCCACAAGAAACGAGCCCTTGTGCTGGCGGATCTTGTGGGTTTTATCGAGCGCGTTGTGCGCCTCGAGCGTGGTTTTAATGGCCTTGACGTGCTGTGCGGACGCCGTGGTCACAGTCAGAGGCATGGGCGCTGGTGGTCTGAGGAGATGAGATAATGAGATGATGAGATGATGAGATGCCCTGGCGGATCTCACTATGCGCGGTGCGCGCACGGTGCGCGCAGAATGCGTGCGCGTGCGCTTTGAGTAGACGCTGCACGCTACTCTAGCCGGACGGCGCTTTGTAAGTAGCTGCTCCGCGGCGGCTCTCCACGCGCGAGCTCGGCTGGCATTAGGCTCCGAGACACTCTGCGCCGCGATCCGGATGGGCCGGACCAAGCCATGGTGTAGTCCGGGACATCTCGAGATGTTGGTCATCTTACTCTTTGTTCCTCTGCTCGTCTTTCCCTTTTCGCTTTTCTCTTTTCTCTTTCCTTCTTTCTTTATCGGTTTCTCCTCTTTCTTCTTTCTCCTCGCGTCTTTATCTTGAGGCTTCCTTCTTTCCGCATCGTTTAGCCGCCGCCGCGAGCTCCGCGCCGCCCATCTATCGGCAGCAGCGCGGACTGCACGCACCGTGCTGGTGCTCATACAAAACACCGGGCCGAGCTGTTTGCCTGCTTGGCTCCGCTTCTCCACAATCCCTCTTTTCTCGGTCAACCAACAAGCCACAGCAATTGGACACGACCCGTATTGTCCGCTTTTTTGTACCACGTGTTCTTCCTTGTCTTTTCCCAGACACTCCATCCACAGGCATCTTTGCCATATCGCATCCACAAGGTGCCCGTCCGTTCCTTCTTTGCCGCTCCTTAAGCCATTCTGTCGAAAGCTATACGATGCTTGCGCACGATCCGGCCGCCGCCGCTGCTCTGGCTACTTACCAACCAGAAAACAGCAGCGCCAATAGCACAGGCGTCAATAACAGCGCCAGAAGCAGTAACACCAGTGTTCCGGAACTGAGCAGCAGTCATTTCGAAATCAGTGCAGACCCGAAATTCAAAGGGAACCCGAGGACCCAAGGAACCCCCGAAACCGAACTAAATCTGGGATTACAAAAAAAGTTCGGAATCAAAAAATACTCGCAGATGAATCCCAATGTGGAAACGAATGCACACCCGGAAATCAGCCTTGCCGTTCCTTCCACGCCGTCCAAGCCCAACACCAAGCTAGAAACCACCCATTCCCGCCACGACAACCACGCCGCCAGCGCCACCGCCGGCGGCCGCGAAATTTCACGCTCCATTCTCTATGTTGGCGGGCCGGACTCACTAATCACAGAGGCCCTTCTCAACGACACCTTAAACCAAAACGGACACGTGTTGTCCATCAAGGTGTTGAGCGACCGCAACAAGCCGCAGCACAGCTACGCATTTGTCCAGTTTGTGGATGCGGCGGCGGCCCTCGGCGCCTTGAATTCCATCGCCTCATCGCCGCTCGGCCGCCCCGACATCAAGGTCAACTTTGCATACCAATCGGCCACGTTCTCCACGCAGCAAAACACCCACGAGCCGCAATTCAACATCTTCGTGGGCGATTTGTCGCCCGAGGTCAACGACGAGGCGCTCCACCGGTGTTTTGCCCGTTTTCCGTCTTTAAAACAGGCGCACGTCATGTGGGACATGCAAACGCTGCGTTCCCGCGGCTACGGCTTCGCCACGTTTCGGGACGTGGCCGACGCCGAGGCGGCGTTGGCCGCCGTCAACGGAACCGAGCTTTTCGGCCGGATTGTCCGTTGTAACTGGGCCACCCACAAGCTGCCCGGAAGAGCCGCGGCCCGGCCGGCGCCGAGGCTGGAGCGGCTGCCGGCGCCGTACAATCCGGTGTCGCCGGGCGGGTTGGCGGTGGACGCTTCCGCGGCGCTCCCGACGTCGTTTGAAGTGGTGTTGGCTCAAACGCCCGCATGGCAGACCACCGTTTACGTGGGCAACCTCTCGCATTACACACAGCAGGCTGACTTGCTTCTGTTGATACAGAATTTCGGCTATATTGTCGACTGCAAGTGGCACCCCGAAAAAGGCTGTGCTTTTGTGCGTTACGACAGCCACGAGCGGGCGGCGTTGGCAATTGTGCAGTTGGCTGGCTTTTCCATCAACGGCCGGCCTATGAAATGCGGCTGGGGCCGTGCGCGTGCACCACCGCAGGCACACGCGGGCTACGGGCGGCGGCGGTGACTTTGGGCTGTTTTAGAGTTTGGCGTGTTTAAAAATGGGACTCTCCATTCTTGAGTTGTGTTTTTTTTTTATCAGAACGGTGTGTTCGTTATGTTTTTGGCTACATTTTCGGGCCCTCCATGCCGTGATGCGCGCTGAAAATCACCGAAAAAATCACCCGCCTCCACCTCCAGCAACACCTACTTTCCCTGGCCGGCCGTCGTCTTTCTGCCCGCCTCCCTGCGTGTTTCCTGCTTGCGTCTGCCTCTGCCTGCTTGTGCTTGCTTGTGCCTGCTTGTGCTTGCGTTTGCGTGCCTCTGCCTGCTTCTGCTGCTGCCTGCTTCTGCTTGCTTCTGCTAGCCGCTGCCGCTTCTGCCTCCATCGAAGCCTTCAGCCTTCTGGATGTCCATCTTGCTCCAGACTAAGCACCCCCTCGCTCTTGTCTCCGTGGCCGCCGCCTCCGCCGTCCCCGCTCCCACCGCCACCGCCTCCACGTTGCCTGTCGCTTCCCAATCCGGCAAACTCTCCGGCCTCACCACCGCCTTTTTCTTGCTTGTTGTTTCCGCCGCCTCGTGGCACTTTCTCCGCCGCCCGTCCCAGTCCGTCGCCGCCTCCGTTCTCCGTCTTATGTCCGACTACAACCCGTTGTCGCAGGCCCGTCAGTGGCTGCAGCGGCAAGTTCGTCTGGCCCGCCAGTCGCCCGAATCGCTACTAGCCGCCAAAAACGGCGGCGAGATCGGCGGCTTGGCCAACGAGGGCAACACGTGCTTCATGAACTCCGTGCTCCAGTCGCTCGCGTCGTCTCAAGCGCTTCTTGCCTTTTTCGACGCCCACATCTACGAGAAAACAGAAGTGCACATCAATGGCCTGGTTTCGTCCGTCAAGACCGGCGCCACGAATCCGCACCTCCGCTTTACCGCCGCGTTGAAGGCGCTTCTCGATGACTTGAATGGCAAGTACGGTTCCCGCGGCAAGGAGTTTTCCACCAGACACCTTCTCAAAAAGATGCCCGATGGGCCCAAGCAAAACTTCTTCATGGGCTACAACCAGGAGGATGCCCAGGAGTTCTACCAGCTGGTGATGCGCATCGTCGAGAAGGAGTACAAAAAGGCACAGCTGCCTGGGTCCGCCACGCCCGAGCCCGAAAGCCCCGGATCACCCAACCCGAACCCAAACAAGTTTGTGCCCGCCGCCGCCGTGCACAATCCGTTGTCAGGCTGTCAGAGCCTCGGCGCCCTTGGAACCGTCTACGTGCCGGCGCACCAAGTCGATCCGAACGTTCCAGATAGCGCTGGGCTTCTTGCGCCGCTCGAGCTTGTGACGCCCGTGGACGGCATTTCTGCCGAGAGAATCGGGTGTATGACGTGCGGCGAAATCGGCGGCGTTCGCTACTCGGTCAACAGCGGCTTGAGCTTGAATTTGCCGTACGACCGCTCGTACGGAACGCAATACGAGCTCGGCAACTTGCTCCGCGAATGGAAAAAGCCAGAGATCATTGATGACGTCAACTGCAACCGCTGCGGCTTGGTGCAAACGAGGGCGTTTTTGGCCGAGAACATCCAGAGCGCCAGCAGCCCCAAGTTGGCCGACAGCTTCCAGGCTCGCATGCTCCAGATCGACGCGGAGCTTGCAAAGGATTACATTCTGGATGAGGTGTTTGATGCCTTGACCACCAAACAGATGATCCAGAAAACCCGCAAGCTGAAGCAGATCTTGTTGAGCAGACCACCACCCTTGTTGTGCATCCACATCAATCGCTCAGTGATCGACCCCACCACGTTCATGATCTTGAAGAACTCCAAGAGCCTTGCTTTCCCTGCCGACCTTGACTTGAGCGAGTTTATTGCGGAGCCCCGCGACATCAACACCGATGCCAGGCTTCCCTTCAGAAAACAGGACGAGGGCGTTGACAGCGCGTTCTCGGCCCCGGCCGTACCCTACAAGCTCAAAGCCGTCATTTCCCACATGGGCACCCACAACTACGGCCATTATATTTGCTACAGACGCTGGCGCGGCACGTGGTGGAAGGTCAACGACGAGGCCGTCTACCCCACCACGGAGCACGAGGTCTTGAACTCTCCGGGCACGTTCATGCTCTTCTACGAGCACAACGATGGCCAGGCCGAGCAGTTTCAGCCGCTCAGCGACGACGAGGCCGCCGAGCGCAGCGATTCGCAGACGGAGTCGATGAAGAGCGACTCGGACCAGTTTTCTGCCAAAAGCGTCGCCTCTGCCGACGACTCAAGCCTGGAGCTGGACGCTGCCGAACCCGAAGCGGCCGATTCTGCACCCAGCCCCGCATACAGCTCGGGATTCGAGCCGGAAACGGAGCGTGCCTTTCATGTGTAACTTGGGTGTTCTTCACGTGCACTTCCCTTGCCTCCACTGTAATATTTAGTCGAGAACTTTCTCGAGTGTGTAACCATTAGCATTCCATAATCATAGGTGTTTAGAAGTTTCCTGCAGACATGCGCACGTAGACGTGGGGCACACGATGCTCATCGGCTCCACACGTAGTTAACCATGGGCCGCAAACTCAAGGGACGCCAAATCGTCGGCAAAGGGCTCAAGGGAGCCCTCCAGAATCACATTTTCAAGGACGCCGCCAAGGCAGATCGCCAAAAGCTGTTGAACGAGGAGAAAAATCGCCAGCTAGAGAAGCAAAAGTCCATCAAGAGAGGCGGAGGTAAACAACGGAAACAAAATCACGAGCAGCAAAAGAAGGCCTTCATCCCGTTTGAGCCAACAGACACAGTGTTGCTAGTGGGAGAAGGCGACTTTTCGTTTGCGTGTTCTCTTCTTCGCCAGAACTATCTCGCGCCAGAGAACGTCATTGCTACCAGCTTCGATTCCAAGAGCCAGCTCGAGGAAAAGTATGAAAAGGTGCAAGAAAACCTAACATATCTTGAAGCAGAGGGTGCAGCAGTATACCACGAGATCGACGCCACCAATCTCCTCAAGTCATTGAGGAGCGCCATGCAAGCAAAAACTCAAAACATCAAACTATTCCCCAACAACAAAAAGCTCAATTTCATCATGTTCAACTTCCCGCACACAGGAAGAGGCATGAAAGACATGGACAGAAACGTTCGGGACCACCAGAAACTTGTTCTTGGGTACTTCCAAAACAGCGTAGCGTTGTTCGACATGGCCAACAGCCACGCAAAGAAACAGTCCTCCGGGTATCTTGACACGCAGGAAAATACGTCGGAAAAGATCTTGCTTTCTGTGTTTGAGGGCGAGCCATACATCTCATGGGGTGTGAAGGCGTTGGCACGCAGTGTGGGCTACCGTGTGGAGCGGTCAGGAGCATTCAGTTGGGAAGCCTTTGCCGGCTACCACCACCGCAGAACAAACAGCATGAAAGACACCACCAAGCCGGCGCAAGAGCGTGACGCTCGCATTTATGCGTTTGAGAAGGCGCCCTCCAAACAGCAATTGGAGGAGCTCGAAAAGAAGAAAAAGAAGGCCGACAGCGACAGTGATGACAACTAGCCTCACAAGACTAAATTCCGGCTCACGGCTGATTTCAGCTCACGACTGACTCCAGCTTACGACTGATTCCAGCTCACATCACTAGGCTGGGTACACCCGGACGGAATCTTCGATGAAGAAAATCTCGTGTGTCAATGGGTCTCTGACCTTGCCGTTGCGGACCAAAATGTCCTTCTCAAACTTGCCCTCCGGGTTAAGTAGCTTGTCGAACGGATAGATGTTGCCATTGGGGAGCTTGAAAGGGTTTTGAAAGATGCTGGTGATGAGCTGCGCGTACGGAAGGTTGTTGCTGAGCGCATTGAGCTCGGGAGAGCACACCGGGCATTGGTTAATTTTCCCTAAGAGTTTGTAATACTGGTTGGGTCCACGAAGCGCCAAATCTCGTAGAACGTTCGAGTCGAGATTGCCGAGAGGATCTAGGCCATGCTGAGGGCTGAAAATGGTGTTCTGCTTGCTACAGAAACACGACTTGGTCTTGAGACTGGAAAGCCCCGCGGACAAGTACACAAACAACGGATATGTTCGAGGAATGCCGTAGATGCGTGAGAAGTCCTCGGAAAAACACACGGACAAGTCCTCCCAGTGGCGCTCGAGCGCGTGGCGGTTGTGCTGGTCGTAGACAGCCGCCCGCGGCGTTTGAGAGCGGTTCAAAATGGACGAGAGCCACGCTGGCTTCGATGGCTCCAAGGGGTCCGTTGGATCCACAGCGCCATCTGAAACCGTCGTGCCGCCGAGCAACGACACAAACACAAGCGGGGCGCCGAGCCCCGTGAGCCGCTTGACGTTTTTCTCGTAGTTGCCCCGCTCACTATCGGCGTAATGGGCCAATTGCGCGTATGGCGCCAAATACGTTTTGCTGTATGCAATGGCGTCCACCGGGTCTCCGTGCTCGATGATCAGAAGGTACTTACAGAGGTGGATTTTGAACTGGAGATTCGAGTTGATCTTCTTCAACGCGCTTTTGTTGTCGTTGTACCATGCCAAGATCTTATCTAGACTGTGGTCCTGATTGACGGAGATGAAGACGTCGTTGAAGCACTCGTGAACATCGCGGTCCACAAGCCGGTCCACCGCCACGCCGCCCACGGCCCGGAGCTGCTCCATGAGCACCCGGCCTGCGTTGCTTTGTCTGTTGGTGTTGGACTTGAGAAGATAGTCCACGATGAGAAGGTTCGTTTCGTCGCGGAACCACGCCATGAGCCCCGGGTGGTGAAGATCGAGCACGTGGTCCTGCTGGGCCTCACCGCCGTGGTTGTCGTCCTTTCCATCCCGGGCTGGAAGCGTATAGGCCTGCAACTCTTTCAACCGCTCCACACGGCTGGAAAGCCGCGAGCGGTAGTCGGCGTCCTTCTCCGCGAGCGCAGCTAGCTTCTTCTGAAGTTGAGTGAAGGTCCGGATGAGTTTGCGGACCGCCGCTAGCTTTTCTTCGGGTGAAAGCGTGGTGTTCCGTTTGATGCGCTCCACCTCCTCCGCGGCCTGCTTCTTGGCCTTTTCCAAGTGTTTTTGAGCGTCCTTGAGATTGCGCTTGACAAGCTCCGTTGGCACGGAAAACTGCCCGCTGCCCGCCTGCACGCAGAACTCCAATGTTGGCTCGCTCATCTTGTGGATGCTGTAGATGGCGCCTGCAAGCCGATAAGGTGCCTTGTTAATCGCGCTTGAGTTACTCCAGGTCGGCGTGGTGCACGGGTGCGCAAACGACTCCAGGCCCAAGAAACTTGATATTAGATGGCAGGTTCAGATGGCTCGGAGAATTCGGATGTCGCTGTGAAAAGATTTGCTAGGCGCGGCAGGAGCTAATGTTTTATTACAAAACTAGGAATTGTTGTGGAGATCAAGAAGAGCCTAGAAATGCAGTCTAAATTCACTAAAGTTTGTTTAATAAGCAAGTTTATTATCTCCACCCAGCAATAACAAGTATAGAATGTATGGAACTAGACCTGAATGATGAACAGAACATTTTGAAATCATTCATGTCTATTTCCTGGATCTAGAGAAGCAAAACCTAAAAAAAGAATACCTCAAGTTGACAACATGTATTGAGCTCATTTCCATCAATTAATATGAGTACAAAGACTGGAGAACTGGAAACAACCAATATTTGACCGGGCTTGCGAAGCGGGTGTCTCTATTCATCTGCAGCCCCTTTTAGGCACCGCAGATTTCTGTTCTTTGTACAGCCCCTACTTACTCTTCGATGCGGAACACCTCCTCATCATCTGGCTTGTGCTGGTCCACGAATCGCAACTCAATATCCTGGTCCAACGTGCGGTACGGCTCAGCTGGAACGAAGCCCATGGCCCGCATGGCGCTGTTCTTCCACTCACGCAACTTCTCTCGGCTGTTGTAGACAAACGCCTCTCTCCGGTGCTTGCCCACCATGAGCAAAACGGCCATCACAATGAGAAACACAAAGATGATGCGGCCGTACAACTGGTGCGGCTGAATGGACCACCGCAGCTCGTTGCCCTCACTGTAGTTGGTTTCATAGAAGTAGTATTGCGGCTTAGTCGAGCTCGGGCCATCATGATACATCGGACGCGCCGCAATGTTCTTCTGTTCCGCTCCAAATGTGTACGAGCCCTGCGCCGCCATGAATGTATATCCTGGTCGTTGCAATGGTTCCTCCTGTTTGCCGAGACGTTTGGTGTAGTTATTGTAAGCCTGAACGTACTCATCGTTTGCATACAAGATGGCTCTTCCAAGAGTCCAGGAAAACGTCGAGCCGCTGATTTTGTCCACGAGCTGCAACGACTTGAACTTGTCGTCTTGCTTCGGAATGTCGTCAATTCCGAACCGCGGAAATCCAAGCCCCACGTGAAGAAAGTTCAAGATCCATGAGGCCTTGAAGCAAATCTCTACGAGGTCCTCCTGTTTTATTTGCTTCTTCTTGTCCCTCATGTCGTTCATTGCCAAGAGCTCGCTCAATGGACTAGAGCAAACCGTGCGCGTCTTGGAGTAGATGAGACTGTAGTCGTACTCGCCAGTTTCTTCTTCTTGTTTTTCGATGCTTTGAGATGCCAAGAGGTCGGTGATGGTATCCCAGTAACCGCTGACACCAAAAAAGTGGTTGATATCAAAATCAAACGATGGGATCAAGTCATTCAACAAGCATGCGCTCACTTTGCTCTCCTCCTCGAGTTTTTCGCAGTTTGCGTCTTGAGAAAGCCCCAGCGTGTACGTGCTGTTGCTGAGAACAGGAAATATCGACTTTAAGCACTCTGGAAAATCACTGCTTCCGATGAAGTCAATGTAGTGATTGTCCACCTCTCCTGTAAATGTGTATCCCTTTGGCAAACAGGGGTCGGGTATGGGCGTACGGAAGCGAAACGCGTCCTTCGGAAGCTTCTTGCTTTTTTTGTAGTCGTTTAAAAGGAACAGGAGATAATTCTCGTGGGCCTGGAACATGCCGAAGCCAAGGAACGAATCCGAGTAAAGATGGCTGACAACAGGTTCCGGCCGCGTGTACTTGGATTCGTGCACAGCGGCAGCTTTTTTGTTTTCCCTGTCGCTTTCATTTTCACCATCTTTTACGCGTTCATTTTCGCTTTCTTTTCCGTTCTCACGGCGCAATTTCGCCAGCAAGTCATCGGTATCACTTGCAGCGTCAGTTTCGCCGGCAGTAGTCTGATCCATCGTGGCTGATTGAATTTGATCGCCTGCGGACACACTAAAGGGCCCAGCTTCGTTTTTGCTGCTCTGACCATCCCTTGCACCACGTATAAGCTCTGGGAGCTTTGTGAGCATGACTTTATAAAGGTTATTCTCGTGCTCCTTGATTTCTGTGTCGTTGGGCTGGAACACAACCTGTGTGGAGGCGCCGCCCATATCGAGAAGCCCATAAGTGGTGTGATTTTTTCCGTGTTGATGCTGCTCCGGCTTGTCGAACGACTCTATCATATAGTTGATGGAAAGCCAACCGTAGAGCCCCTCAACATTGCCGTCGATCACGTTAATGTGCGACTTGCAATCGGGCAAAAAGAAGTCCGAGTTTTCATCCAAAAACTGGCACACATTTTCCAAAATCGGCTCTTGCTCGTTGGGCGGAAGAAGGCGCATGCCGGCGGTAGAGTGGAGGAAAATGGGCGTTCGGTAATGCTCCGATTTCGGCACCACCGCACTGGCAAGGTTAAGAAGGTAGCTCATGTGGTGTTTGCCCACTTTTTGCGGGCTCTGGTTAAACGACGAGAGCCCCGGCGTGATCTTGCGGTGCCACTTCTTCCTGGTGGCCACGCTAGGGTACTTGATGGCTTTTTTGTTGCTGGATTTTTGGCCGCCATCATCCTCCGCGTCCGAGTCAGAATCCGAGTCGGACTCCTGGCCGTCCCGTTCCGAATCAGGCTCTATCGAGCGGGCCACAAGTTTCACGTCGGGTACATGTCTTAAATCTGCCCCTGCTTCCAAAGCATTTTGTGGGTTTAGCCAGTTATAAACAAACACACGTGAGCCACGGGAACCAGCGTCAATTATCACAATGTAGTCATAGGGAAGATCGTTTTCGTTTCGTACAGGCCCTGGGTCCACTCTGTAGTTTTTCAGCTTCTTATGATCCTTTTTGCGGCCATTGTGCTTCTTGTCATCTTCTCCCATGCTCGGTTTGAAGCGACTGCTACTTTCTTCTCTGTTGATGAGCGCTAGCCATGTAGTGCGTCACGTGACCCGGGTGATCGCCTGACCCGTCAAGTTTTTAAGTCTTCTGTTTTGCCGACATGCCGGCTGAATGTCGTATTTCTTATATTGCCCTTGTTCAAAAACGCCTGCCAAGCCCCGGTTTTGCCGGCGGACATCACTTTCCAAATATGAAGCTAAATTGTGAGATGCGAAACGAACTGGCGGCCTTCAGAACCTCAGCTAAAGCCAGAGGAAACACTGGACCCTGGAATTAGTAGACCCAGGAATTAGTAGACCCAGGAATTAGTAGACCCAAAAATCAGTAGACCTAAAAATCAGTAGACCCAAAAATCGGTGAAGCCAACAATCAAATCACTGATGTTCACCTCCAGCCGTGTCGGCATTGGCCGTCAAGCCCTGGTCGTCCTCGGCCTCAAAGTCCACGCCGTAGTCCACCAAGCTCTCGCCCATATCGTTGGTCCACTCGGTCCGGCGCATGTTGCTGCGAGGATCCAAATGTCTCTTTATCATGGAAATGTCGCCCAACCGGCGCAACTCCTCGTCGGACAACTTGCGGCCCTCAAACTCGACATTGCCGCCGTCTGGGGGCCACGGCAAATTGAGCTGCTCGTCGTCATCATTTTGAGGAAATTGCACGCCGTTTCCCTTGGGCCAGCCCCACGGAAACACAAAAATCCACGGATCGTTCAATGCATTGCGGAAGTTCTCAACAACGCCCATATCGTACGGAAAAATCACGTCGTCGACTCCAAAGTCTGGCGGCACCACCGAATCTTCATCCAAGAGATCCAGGTCCTCCGGAGCATCCAGGTCGTCACGTTCCAATTGGTTGTTGATGTGGCTATTTGCGCTCCATGACGTCAAACGCGGCATTTCCTTACCGTGAACGAGTCTGTAGTTGTTTCTGATTTTCAACCAGAACCGCTCAGTGTGGAACTGGGACTCGATGCGCTCCATATCCCACACCTCGATTTGTGTCTTGCCTGTGGCAAGATGGATGACACACCGCACGAGTAACACGAAGATGGCAAAAAAGGCAAACGCCGATATGGGCCACAAAAAGAACACAGCCACCATTTCCAGCTTCCGGATTAAGTACACCGGCAAGTCCCGGGCCTTCCAGTACGCTATCAAGCACTTCAGCAACTGCGAAAGCGCAAAGCCGCCGGCGATCTCGAGCCAAAGAAGCAACCGTATAAAGTGGGGCATGTTGGCGTGGCCCACGCAGTTGGTGGTCCATGGGCAATGGTGGTCCATTTGCAAGACACAAACGTTACATTTGCGGCAGTGGTGGGCCCGCTCGGGTTTGAACTGGCGGCACTTTTTGCACCACTTTTTCCAACAGGACTTTGGCACCTTGTAGCCCTTGGGAGGCGATCCGGGAGGTGTTAGGATGGCTTGGGCATACGAGATCCAAAGCATTATGACACACACCTGAAACCACACCTGTGTGGATGCGTCCATGTGATGGCGGTAGACGAGCCAGTGGCCGACGTAGCCGATGAAGAAGATGACGGTGCATGGAATCTAGCGGTTAGTGGGCGATGAGGAGAGGCGGGGCGGAGGCGTGGGGTGACCGTGGTGGCTGAAACGGAGCTGAAGCAGACGTGAAATGGCCTGAACGCCGCTGAAGCAGTCGTAAAATGCTGCTGAAACATGAATCGGTGATGTTTAAAACGCTGAAACATGAATCGGTGATATTTGTAACGCTAATTTTTGAAACGCTGATATCTGAAATGCTGCTGAAACATGAAATCTCCGAAACATCTCAACGTACGATGATCCCAATCATGGGCCACTGGAATTCCCACATTGCTGCGTGGGGTAGAAAGACAGTGTGGTACGCGGTTGATGAAAGTGCGAAAGGCGCTGCGGTGCCGCCAGGGCAAGCTGCGGCCCACAAGGGAAATCGGCTGAAACGGCGCTGAAACATCGCTGACGCTGTGTTGAAACATTGCTAGCGCTGGGCAGAAGCTCCGCCAAACAAGAAAGTGCTTTTTCCGCCGCTTCAGCCCCAAACAGCCCGCTTGCCCATGCGGGCCGGCCGCCAATGTGCGGCAGTCACGTGACTCAAAACCTCACATCAAGTGGCGCTCACCGCCACGGCGGCAACACCAATTGTCCACCAACTCCAATGGTACGTGATTCAGCTTGGCAACTGCCGATCCCTTTTCATTTCTCTACTAACACCATAGACCTCCATCGGAACCGGATACGACTTGTCCAACAGTGTCTTCTCGCCAGGTATGTTATCACCCTTTTTCGAAGCGCCCACAGGATACTAACAAAGCAGATGGCAGAAACTTCCAGGTGGAATACGCCATGAAAGCCGTCGAGAACGGCGGCACGTCGGTCGGAATCAAGACCAAAGACGGCATTGTGCTTGCGGTGGAAAAAATCATAAATTCCAAGTTGTTGGTGCCCGGTAAGAACAAGAGAATCCAGACCATAGACAGACATATTGGCGTGGCGTATTCGGGCTTGTTGCCCGACGGGCGTCACTTCGTCAACCGTGCACGTGACGAGGCCAAATCCTACGCCGACGTCTATAGCTCTACGGTGGGCGTGCCCCATTTGATGGACAGAATGGGGTTGTATGTTCAAAACTACACGTGCTACAACTCGGTGCGTCCGTTTGGCATCGTCAGCATTGTGGGCGGTGTGGATGAAACCGGCCCGCACTTGTACATGGTGGAGCCCAGCGGAGCGTTTTGGGGCTACTCCGGAGCTGCTTGCGGCAAGGGCAGGCAAATCGCCAAGTCCGAGTTGGAGAAGTTGGACTTTGAGCTGTTAACCATGACGGACGCCGTCAAGCATGCGGCGCGCATCATCCACCAGGCCCACGAGGACAACAAGGATAAGGACTACGAGTTGGAGATTACGTGGTGTCTGAAGGAGGGGACTGGCGGCAAGCACGTGTTTGTGCCTGAGAGCTTGCTTCTGGAGGCGCTCAAACTCGCCCAGGAGGACGAGGACGGCGACGAGGAGGAGGAAGAAGACGCGGAGATGGCCTCGTGAGCGAAATAGAAACGAGTCGATTGTCAGCAAGGCCCAATGTAGCGATTGTAATGTGACTTTTTTTGAAGCTTCCCTTCTTGGTGTTCGAAAGTAATTTTATGCCATTCGCTTTCTCTCTTTTTTTTCTTTTCCTTTTTTTCTTTTTTTTTTTCTTTTCCTTCGTTTCTTTTCGATCTTACTTTTCCTTCCTATTTTCTTCGATCTCACTTTGCCCTGTCTTACCAACATCTCACGCGCGCCTCGCCATGTCTGGAGTAGCGCGGTGAATCAAAACACACATTGCAATCGCCGCCAGCCACGGCCATGCAAACCCAAAAGCACATCTGAAACGAGCCTGAAATCACACCTGAAACAAATTTGGAATCACACCTGAAACAAGCCTGTTACGTCCTTCACACAAAGTGGTAATCCTGAAACATCTCCACGTGCCAGCCGCAACCTCTCATGCTGCTACTGCCTCATCTTCCTCATCACGACTTAGCCGATGCCTCGCCTGATGAGACGGAGGACTCCAGTCTGTTTGTGAGCAACCCCGGATCGCCTGCTCGTGTGGGTCCGGCAGTTTCACTCTCGTTCCAGAATTCGCCGGTTTCAGAACTGTTTCAAAGCGTCGCCAGTCCACACATCTCCACAGCATCTTTGGTACACGCCTCTGACGAAGCGCATCCTGGTATAGCATTTGAAAGCGACCGGACTGAACTGGAGCATCTGGACGCAGCTTTCGAGAAAACTTCGAGCCAAGTTCAGTCTGTCCCTTTGTTTGAAACAAACCCAAAACATTCTACTGTCTCTGAAACTCATCAAATACATCCCGCAATTCCTGAAACAAAGAAAACACATCAAACACTCTCTGGAACACATCAAACAAACCCCACAATTCCAGCCCTAGTTTCTGAAACAAACCACGATAGACGCCTGACTGGGGCACTCTCCCTACATTCAACGCCACACGCGTCTTCGATTCTCCGGACCTCCTCGCCCACGCCAATGGCCGATCTGCCAGTGGGCGCCTCTTCCAACGTCGCATTTGAGCTGGATCCAGAAGGCGAATTCCAAAGCTCAACATTCGAAAAAGAGGCCCAGAGCCAGTTTGATTTGGACATCAATCTCGACAATTACCTGCCCGCCAAAGGCTCCACTACCGCCAAAGGTGCCAAGGTTTCGCCGTGGCTCCAAAAAAGTCACGTTTCCCCATCAGCCGCCTTCCGCAAAATCTCCACGGCGGCCAACCGGGCGCTTTCCGACTACAACAACACCGGTCTAGCGTCGTCTGCCAAGGTGGACGATCTCACGAGCCAGCTCACCAATTGCAAGATCCAAATCAAGCTCTACGAGAAGTTTTTGCAGGACTTGATCGACAATCAGTCCATCGACGTGGGCGACATAACCACGCTCCACCAGCGCTTAGAAAAAAGTGAAAACGGGCCTGAAGACGTGGTGCCAACTTTTATCGATCTGAACAACACCAACAGCAACAAAGTTAACGACGACAAAAACGATATCAACGACATGAATGCCCTCGTGGAAGATCTCTACGCCAGCTTGGATGAGTACCAACGAAAATGGCAGGACTCGGATCGCCGAAACTCCGCTTTGGCGTCGGCGGTGCTCAGCTGTGCAAAGCAGATTTCGGGCATTCTTGAGAGCGCCGGCATCGCCGCTCCATTTCCCGTCGATGACTCGCCACTGGACTTTCTTGACCACGCCCTTCCGCTTCTTCAAAGCGGCTTTCAGCGTCTGGCGAACCCTTATGCTGGGTCTCGTCTGCTGCTCAGTGCAGTGGGGCCAGGAGCGCAAAAGCCGTCGCCAAAGCTCGATGTGGCCGTGGAACGAAAGCTTTTAGAGTACCAGACCATGATTGACCATTTACAGAGGGAAGTCAACGACTTGAAGAGTCTGAGTAGAGCAGGCTCATTTTCAGACCTCAGCGAACCCACCGTCTACTCGCATTTCGGTCCTGGGCGGCCAAAAGACGGTCGCAAGGCAGCGGACGGCGGCTGGGTTAGTGAAGACTTGGCTAAAGAGTACCAGAACTTCCGCACCGAGGCAAACTTACAGATTGCAGAACTCACCGAGCAGATCAGCGAGCTTCGGACCAAGTCGGACGACGCAGACGCTGCTGCTTCAAGCGCCCACGCTATCAAGCGTGATCTTGCGGTGGCCGTGGAAAACCAGAGACGCTTGACATCGGAAAACACACAATTTCTCAACCAGGTGGAGACACTACGGAAAGAGAAGGAGGCGATGCAGGGCCAGTTGTCCCGATTGAAGCAAGAAACGCAAAGGGCAGCGAGCGCCAGCAGGAGCGAGGTGGACCGGCTCTCAAAGCTGGTGGACGATGCATCGCGCCATTTCAAAGCTCTTTACGATCGTGACGTCAAGAGCTTCAAGATGCTCATGGGCTCGTTCGACCAGATCGCGGACGAGGCTTCGTTAGCAGAGCCACACAGGCAACTCGACGTGTTCAGCACGTGCGCCGAGTCAGCGGCCAGCCCGCTTGATCTTCCGCCCAAATTTCTTCAAAGAGCGCTTTCAGCCCACCACGCAGTGATTGAGTATTTGACCCGCGCGGTGGATATTGTGGTAAACGATCATATCCGGCTCTTGATCCAAGAGAGCGAGAGCCTGAGAAACGAAAACGACTACATCGACCAGCTCAAGACGCACATCAAAGAGTTGGAGGACCAGCAGCACATGGCCAGCCGCAAGCCGCCGCCAATCTTCTCGCCGCGGCTGAAACTCCGCATCGAGGAGTTGACGCGGCGCTGGAAGGCGGAGCGCGAGGCCCGGGTCTTGGAGAACCGCCAGGCCCGACAAAAAATGCAAGAGCTCGAGCAGGAGCGGGCGGTGAACTAGTGTATGGCATCTGATGGCTTCGAACGGCTTTCTATCTGAAGGCCTCGGACGGCTTTGCATCTGATGGCCACGGACGGCCGCGCACCCGTGCACCGCGGCGACGCGGCTAGTAGGAAAATTTTTACCTAGTTTTTTTCATGCAACAACACAAAATGGCCCCGGCAAGCTACGAAGAGCTCGAAAAGGAGATCAGATTGGACGACATCGACTTCTCCGACTTGGAGGCCAAGTACGCCGTGAACCCAGACTTGGGCATGGACAACTACGTGGTGGTGGACGGAGCCCCAAAGGCGCCAGCCTCCAAGGCACCCTTGTTGGAAAAGGTGTTGAGAAAGTTCTTGTCCAAGGCCGGTGAGGTCATCGAGGGTGAGGACGGCGTGTACGTTCCCATCGAGGACAACATGACCACGGGATTCCTCTTTGTTCAGTACAAGACCCCGGAAATGGCCAGCGCTGCTGTTTCCCAGTTGAACGGTAAGCCATTGGACGCAAAGCACAGATTGTTTGTCAACAAGCTTGCCGACATTGAGAAGTACTGCGCCGACGGCAAGGTGCCCAACGAATTTGTCGAGCCCGAGGTGGCGCCAATGCAGGCGCACGGATACTTGAAGTCGTGGTTGCAGGATGATGCTGGCCGTGACCAGATGGCCTTGCACTACTCGGAAACCGTGGGTGTGTTCTGGAACAACAAGAAGAACGACCCCAAGGCCGTGACTGAGCCCAGAAAGGGCTTCACGTCCAAGTACGCCAAGTTTTCGCCCAAGGGTACGTTTTTGTTCTCCATCCACCCACAGGGTATCCAATCGTGGGGAGGAGCCGAGTTTGAGCGCATCCACAAGTTCGTGCACCCACAGGTGCGCTTGATTGACTTTTCGCCAAACGAAAAGTTCATGGTGACCTTGTCTCCATCGCCCATTGTGAGACCAACGGACCCAGCCGAGTTGGAGGACTTTCCATTCGGCCCCGAGTCCGAGGGCCACAAGTTGGTCATCTGGAACTTGCACACCGGCGAGCCCGTCAGAACGTTTGCCTTGCCTCCTTACTTGGAGGGCCAGAAGGACATGCCTTGGCCACTTGTCAAGTGGTCTTTCGACGACAAGTACTGTTGTCGTCAAGGCCCCGACGCTTTGGCCATCTACGACTCGGCCACGTTCCAGTTGTTGGACAAGAAGTTGGTGAAGATTGACGGCATTGTCGACTTTGAGTGGGCGCCTGCTGGCGTCAACCTTTTGGGCTCTAAGGTGGAAGGTGGTGAG
This sequence comes from Metschnikowia torresii, assembly GCA_002893725.1. Lineage (NCBI taxonomy): Eukaryota > Fungi > Ascomycota > Pichiomycetes > Serinales > Metschnikowiaceae > Metschnikowia > Metschnikowia torresii. The sequence continues at coordinate 1,058,905 of NXHD01000003.1, read as the reverse complement.
CATGTTTTGTCTTACTGGACGCCCGAAACCACCAACCAAACGGCCAGAGTTGCGTTGATGCAGATCCCATCCAGACAAATCATTAGAACCGTCAACTTGTTCCAGGTCAGCGACTGTAAGATGCACTGGAAGGAGGATGGTAACATGTTGTGTGTCAAGGTGGACCGTCACACGAAGTCCGGTAAGACTTTCTTCTCCAACTTGGAATTCTTCAAGACCACCGAGAGAGACATTCCCGTGGAGAAGTTAGAGTTGAAGGAGGTTTGTATCAACTTTGCCTGGGAGCCAGAGGCCGACAAGTTCGTGATCATCAGCAGATTGGACGACGGCAACGACAACCCCGCCATCGCCAAGAACGACGTCACGTTCTACACACAGGAGCCCGGAACCAAGGGCAAGGCGTTCAAGTTCAAGGTTGTGGGCAAGATCGAGAAGAAGCACACCAACACACTCTTCTGGTCGCCAAAGGGAAGATTCATGGTCGGCGCCACGTTTGCCAAGTCCAACAGTGAGTTGGACTTCTACGATACCGAGTTCGAAAATGAGAAGAACCCCAAGAAGAAGGAGGCCAAGTTCTTGAAGTCCGAGAGATTCGCCGGTATGACCAACATCGCCTGGGACCCATCCGGAAGATTTGTTGCTGCGTGGTCGTCTTCGTGGGTGCACGCCATCGAGAACGGCTACAAGTTGTTTGACTTTTCCGGTGCGTTCTTGAGAGAGCAAACCATGGACCAGTTCAAGGACTTCATCTGGAGACCAAGACCACAATCGTTGCTTTCTGCCGAGGACGTCAAAAAGGTCAAGAAGAGTCTCCGTGAGTACAGTGCTCAATTCGACGAGCTCGACGCCATGGAGGCCGACGCCGCCACCAAGGAGGCCATCTTGTTGCGTCGTAAGTTGTTGGAGGACTGGAAGGCTTACAGATCCAAGTTTGCCACGCAAAAGACCAAGGACCACAACGTCGAGGCTGAGATTGTGGAGGAGATCAAGGAGGAGATCATCGAGGAGAAGGAGGAGGTTGTCGAGTGAGCTGCTCCGTGCGGTGCTCGCTAAGCAAGCATGTACAATAGAAAATAATACGTCTGCGATCCAACAGAGTAGGACTTTTAGAAACGAAGCTAGCAGAATTCCTGGAAGCTGTTGCCAGACTAGATAAGACATTTAAGGATGGCGCTACCGTTTTCTGGCCGGCGGCCCGTCTGATTACTTATTTCATCCCACTATAATCAAGATCACTATATTTCTATGTACATGGCTAGACGCCCTTGGTGCGCAACTGAAGCCCGTGCCACTTGGCGATTTCGTCCTTCAACGCCTCGTTGACCAAGCGGTGCTGCTTGACCATGGAAATGCCTTTAAAGTTGGAGCTTTCGACGGTGATGGCAAACATGGAGCCGCAACCGCCGCTGACATCTTGGACATCCAACTTTGAAGGAGCAAACTGCGACTTCAAAATGTCGTAGATCTTCTTCTCGTAAGTACCTGCGGCAGGCGCCGAGTACTTTCTGACGCCGAGCGCCCAGGCCCTGGAAAGCGGCGTGAGAGAGGAGGCCCGAAACATGCTTGGTTTTGTAGAGGTGAAAAACACCGTTGATGTGCGTTAGTAATGGGAGTGCACACAGTGTCCGGGGCCCGTGGGTGTTTGGCTGTTTGAAACAAACTCGAAACGGGGGTGCGCTTGGCGGCCCCGAAAGCGGCCAGCCATGGCTTCAAGAAGGCTCGACTGAAACGCCGCTGAAACACAGGTGAAGCGTCTTACGCCTACCGCAGCCAAAACCGCTCCGCCGACGCCATCTTCGCTCGGCGCCGGCTGCGCGCGCCAGTCCCCACAGAGTCCATGGCGGCGCTTTGGGAGGCCATTACTGGCAGCCGCCCACACAGCCGCCGCCGCCGTAAAACATCAGCGCTGCAGCCCGTGTAAAACGTCTTTCAAACATCTTTGAAACAGACCCAAAACGCGCCTGAAACACCCTCGCATCGCCCCCAAAACATATAAATACGCGCCTTCCCATCGCCTCGCGTCCTCCAGCACAAGATTTCCAATCTCACCAGCCCAATGCTCCGAGTGGCCATCTGCGGCGACGAGGGCGTCGGCAAGTCGTCTCTTATTGCCCGTTTTGTCAAAGACGAATTCCCGCAAAACATCCTGGGCGTGCTCCCCGCCGTCACAATCTCCAAAGATAACTATCTTGCTTCGGGGGACAACAACGCCGATTCGGACTTCGATATCCACAGCGGCTCCGTCTCGGAACACATCCCGGACTTCACCGTGATGATGGACACAAACTCGTCGGATTTGGCCGCGCTCAACAAGAAACTCAAGGAGGCAGACGTCATTCTTCTACTCTACTCGGACCACTACACGTACGAACGCGTGTCGCTCTTCTGGATGCCGATGTTCCGGGCACTGGGCGTCAATTTGCCGATTGTGGTTTGCGCCAACAAGTCCGATTTGGTGTCCAAATCACATACAAAGGCTTCAGCAACGTTCAAGCAGCAAAACAGAGAGGAGTTTGTGCCGTTGATCAACGAATACAAGGAAATCGAAGCGTGCGTTCGTTGCAGCGCCAAGTCCGGCGCAAACGTCGTGGAAACCTTCTATCTCTGCCAGCGGGCAGTCACGCACCCGATCTCGCCCATTTTCGACTCCAAGGAAGGAAATCTAAAGCCTGCGGCCGTCGGTGCGTTAAAACGGGTTTTTTTTCTTTGCGACACCGACCAGGACGGCTTTTTGAACTTCAAGGAGTTTTCCGACCTCCACACAAAGTGCTTCGGGTGCCCTGCCTCCGTGGACCATTACGAGGATATTCTCCAGACGTTGAGCGCCAAAATCCTACCGGAAAACGAGCACGATGCATCGCTAGGTATTTCCGAAAGCGCGTTTATAATCCTCAACAAAATCTATGCCGAGCGAGGTCGCCACGAAACGATCTGGGGCATTTTGCGGGCGTTCCACTATACGAACTCGCTTTCGCTCAACGACGACTTCCTATTTCCACATTTGGACGTCCATCCGAACGCAAGTGTGGAGTTGAGTCCTACGGGCTACCGGTTTTTGGTGGACTTGTTTTTGAAGTTTGACAAAGACAATGATGGTGGCCTCAGCGACCGAGAATTGGCAGACTTGTTTCTTCCCACGCCCGGCGTGCCCAAATTGTGGAAGGAAACGCAATTCCCCGCTTCTATCGTGTGCAATGAAGAGCGTTTTGTCACTCTTCAGGGCTGGTTGGCCCAATGGAACCTCACCACGTTCCTAGACCACAAAACAACACTCGAGTACCTTTCGTATCTTGGATTCGACGAAGGAAACTCCCTCAAGGCCATCAAACTCACAAAGCCGAGAAAAATTAGACAGAAACAAGGGAAGTCTTATCGTGGTGCTGTCAACGACAGGAACGTATTCAACTGCTTCGTTTTGGGCGCACCCAAGTCGGGCAAAACGTCGCTTTTGGAGCTGTTCATCCGTGGGACCTACAGCGAAATGTATCTGCCCACCATCAAACCAAAAGTGTGTGTAAAAGATGTGGAGCTTCGTGGAGGCAAGCAGTGCTACTTGATTCTCGAGGAGCTTGGGGAGCTCGAGCCAGCCATTCTCGAAAACACAAGGCGACTCGACCAGTGTGACGTGATCTGCTACACTTACGACTCATCGGACCCCGAGCTGTTCCAGTACTTGGTGGAGCTCCGTGAGAAGTATCACAAAGTTTTGGACGACATTCCGTCCGTTTTCGCCGCATTGAAAGCGGATTTGGACAAGCAGCAGCAACGGTCGATCACACAGCCGGAGATCTACATCCGAGAGTTGTTTTTGGGCTCTCCTTTGCACATTTCCAGCTCTTGGACGTCGTCCATCCACGAGCTTTTCATCCAACTCGTGGACGCGGCCAAAATGCCCAGCACAGCTACTCCAGGACTTGAAACGCACCCGGACACCACCGACATCGACAACATGAAGCACTTGGTGGTTGCCGGAGGGGCCATTTCTGTGATGGCCTTGGTGTCCATATGGATCTTCCGGGCGGCACACAAGGAGCGGTGAGCAGCGTGTTCAGTAGCCATTTGTGCTTCGCACTCCAAGAAAGTTTTATCAGAGATGCGCATCTCAAGAAGAAAACCACATTAGGGTAGCCATGAGTGAACAGAAATTCAAGCCAGTGACCGTCGACAAGCCCATCCCCAACACCTACGACTTAGGTAACTTGGCCACTTTCGACTCCAACCCGTTGGACAACAGCAAGTTGAACTCGGCCGAGAAAGAGGAGTACTTGGCATCCATCACCAGAGACAATCTCCAGCTTCTCATCAACCAGGTGTTGTCGTTGCCCATCAAGTCCACGACCGAGACGCACGGCTCTTCCACCGGCCAGGACTCCACGATGACGCTCATACAGTTGCCTGAACCCTTGACGGCGTTGCCCAGAGAGAAGTCGATTCCTAAGGAGAAGCCTAAGACCAAGTGGGAGGAGTTTGCGGCCAGAAAGGGCATCAAGGCCAAGGCCAAGGACGGCAAGTTGGTGTACGACGAGGCCAGCGGCGAGTGGGTTCCTAAGTGGGGCTACAAGGGTAAGAACAAGGCTCTTGACAATCAGTGGTTGGTGGAGATTGATGACAAGGCGAAGGGCACCGCCGATGAGTTGATCGACCCCCGGTCGTTGAAGCGAGCGGAGAGAAAGAAGTTGGTCAAGAAGAACGAGTTGCAACACAAGAGAAACTTGAAGAACCAGAGCTAAGTGGGCGAAGCGGGTGCTGCAGCCGCTGAACCGCTGGAAACTGAAGTGCCGGTAAACGCTAAAAGCGCAGAAGCACCAGAAAGCGCAGAAGCACCTAAAAGAAATTTCGAAACCGCTGAAGCATCTGAATCACCTGAACACCGGCGGTGCTAAATTCCTGCCCAGATGGAGGTGGGGAAGACGGCCTGCACGGTGCGCTGCGCTCCAGGCGATGTCCAACAACAGCGGGGAAGCCGCAACAAGAAGGGTCTGGCCAGCAAAAGTCGGCGACATGAGCCAGTGTGAACCCACGCAGTATGAGGCGATGATAGACGTACGTGGTAGATACATAACTCAATCAAACGAACGAATTGGCAGCCCGGGGCACCGGCAGCAAGTACTAACCACAGGCGATACTCAGCGCCGCAGACCTACAAAACATCACGGTGAAAAAGATCCGCAACGCTCTCCAGGAGCTCTATGCGGTGGACCTCGTTCCACACAAGGTATGTTAAGCAGTCCGAACGACAACAGCAGCTAAGAACCAACAGTCAAGCGGAAAACTGCCCTTGAACAGCACTAACGGGCAGAAGGAAATGAACGACTTCATCTTGCAACGTTACTACAAGTTTGTAGATGAAAACGCCAACGGCAGCGACGACAGCAAGGCGGCCAAGGCCGAGCTCGAGCGGCAGGACCGGCTCATGGCGCTCCGGCTCCAGAAATCGGATGTGGGCACCTCGGCGCGGCCGACCCGAAGGGCCAAAGCGGCGCCGGCCAAGGTGGTGAAAAAGCGCAAGGCCGCCGGCAGCCGCGGCGCAGCCAACTCGCCGTTCAACGCGGAGCACCACGTGTCGCCACAGCTTGCGGCGGTGGTGGGCGGCCTGAAGATGAGTCGGCCACAGGTGGTGAAGCAATTGTGGGTGTACATCAAGGCGCACGGGCTCCAGGACGAGAGCGACAAGCGGCAGGTGATTTGCGACGACAAGCTCCAGGCGGTGTTTAAGAAGAACCTGATTGGGATGTTTGAGATGAACCGGTTGTTGGGCAGCCACTTGTATAAAGAGGGCGATGTTGTGGCGAAGAAGACGGTGGAGGAAGACCAGGCGAAGATGGAGTCGGAGGACCAGGACCAGGCGAAGACGGAGGTTATACCGGAGGTGAAACGGGAGACTGCGGTCAAGGAGGAGTCTGAAAGCGAAATGAGCGATGTGGACGACTAGCAATGAGCCGCAGCGAGCCATGAGCGGTCCAACAGAGGAAGAGAGCGAGAGCAAGAAAGTGAAAAAACCAAAATCATGAATGACAAAGAGAAGAATGACGAAACAAAAATTAAAAGAAAAGAATGAAAGAAAACCAGAGTAAAAGAACGACAATGGACCGCAGAATAAAAGAAGCCATGGTCCACCAAGAACCGCACCGCGTTCGCTCGACAATGGCCGAGCGCGCCGATCCACCATCTCCATCTCCAACACCATATTCCATCTTCCATATTCCATCTTCCATATTCCATCTTCACCATTACGCCTCCGCCGCCGCGCCCCCACGCTCCCTACTCCCCCACGCTGTCATCTCAGCGCCGTCTCTACCACCTGCCAGGCCCTTCTATGCCCTGTGTTTCCTTCCTAATTTCGATTCTCCTCCTTCTTCTTCGCCAATACACCTCCATCCCTTCGCCAGTGCACCTCCATCGCCATGCCCAAAACACACTGGGACCACGTCAAAGAGCCGCAGGCCCGCACGCACAGCCTCCAGTCGACGCTCTCGCTCCCTGCGCTGCTTGACGCCGTCAATACCCAAAAGCTCTACGACGCGGTCGTCAAGGCGGTCATTCTCGAGTACATCTGCGAGGCTCGGTTCTCCACGCCGCTTGCGCCGGCCCCTGCCACCCCGGGCACGCCCGCTGCTGACAGAACCCGCTCCCGCATGTCCCGAATCGACGCTGACGCGGCGCTGGCCACGCTGTTGCCGCAGCACTTGCTTGCCGACTTGAAGGCCCGCCTCAACGCCGTGGCCATGGCCAAAACCCCCCACGACGACACCACGCGGCGCTCGCTCCTCCGCTTCTACGCGGAGCTTCTTGATCCGCTAGTGGTGGACGAGATCGCGCGCGGCAACTCGCTCGATATCCTCATCATGAAGTTCGTGGCCACCGCCAACAAGGAGGTGGTGAAGCTTGGCTCCGTGCCGCACGACAAGGTGTCGTCCGAGGTGTTTCGCCACGCCGCGTCGTTCGTGGACATTGTCATTTCGCTCGTGCAGAGGGACCGCAACGCGGACGTGCTCGTGGCAAAGTTGAAGGACCACAAGGCGTCGTTGAAGCCGCTGCTGCTGCTGCCGGTCCCGCTGCTGCTGCTTCCCGCCGCCGCTGCATCCTACGCCGCTCCTCTGTTTGCCATTTCCGACATGGACCTGGCCCACATCGGCCTCTTGCAGGCCTTGTTTGACGTGGACGCAGACCGTCTACAGCAAGACGTCCACCGGCTCAAGCCGCACGTCACGCAGAAGGCGTTCTCGAAGGATATCGACCAGGTCGTGTTCTACGTCGAAAAGGACATTGGCCGCCTCTCGCCCAAGAGCTTTGCCTCTCCAGACGCTTACTCTTTGTGGAAGCTCAGAGAGCTTGCGCTCTGCGACGCGTTGCGCAAAAAGTACCCTGTCCCGGCCCACATGAAGCTCTTGCCCCCGCCGGCGTTGCCGCAGGGCGACGAATTCTACATCATGCCGCCGAACCTGGTGTCGAAGTCCTACTTGGTCATCTTGAACAAGATGTGCCTCTTGCACCACAGCGTGCACACCAGCCAATCCACGGACTTCTCGCTGATGTTCCCCAAGAAGTTGAGCGACTTGGCGGGCCTCTGCTCCCGCGTGTGGCGTGTGGACTACCCTACCCGTGCTGTTTGTCTCTACACGGCGGCCCACATGAGCGGGCTCTTGATCGACCCGCTTCTTCTCAAGTCCGAAAAGGAGTTGGGCCCCATCAACTTGGACGCCACCCGGGCCATCTTCCACTTATGCAAGCGAATTGTTGAAAACGCCCCATTGGACTGGGACGAGAAACAGATCTGGTCTTTGGAAGACCAGGACGACTGGGTCAGAAACCTCGGTTACACTTACAGCGAGACCTTCTACAGCATCAAGGACTGCTTGTCAAGTGTGCTCAGCAAGACCGTCAAACCCAAGTTCGGGCCCTTCTTGGTGTTTCTAGCCGACTACATTGAGAGCGACTCGCTTTTTCCCCGCCTAGAAGACACAGGCTTGAGGGCCAAGTGGGAAAAGCGTTTGCCCAAGACTTTACTCCGGGCCTCCGAGTCTCTGTACGCTGACTTGCTTGCCCAACTTCCGCGGGACAATACCGTCAGTCTCATCCACATTTTGAATATCGTCGACAGCTTGGTCAACGACATTAAAACGCTTCAGAAACGCTACAAAAACCCGCTCTTGGGTTTTCTCGACGTGGCCAAAACCCACGCTTCGGTTGTTTGTGGCATGTTTGCTGCTGACTCCAAAAATATCCTAAAACATATCATGTCTCATGCACAGGCCCGAGGCGAGTTCATGAACTACGGTGACACTTTGGAAGTTTACAAGTCTCTTTGTGAGATTAGGTCCATTCACTATCAAACGACACCAACCCCATTTTCGTTCTATTTGGAAAAGTTCTTCTTTCCTCATCTTTTGTCTTGGGCTGAGGAAAGCACAGACAAGATCAAACAGTTTGTCGAAAATGCGCTTTCAGAGGACAACTTCGAGCCAATGAGTCTTGATGATGATGAACGCAAGCATAGTACATCTGTCCATGACATCTTCTCGCTCATCAAGCAGTATATCAATGTTCTCAAAGGTTTAAACTGGCAAAATGAGTATCAGCTTGCAAAAATCTACACGGTTTTCATGAAGAGTATCTGCAACTCTTGTTTGAACTACTCTAGCACTATAAGTGATCTCATTATGAAGGACTTGACTGAGGCCGAAACAAAGAGTCGCGTGGTAAATGGCTCGGCGGCCACTGGCTGGTTTTCCGAGGTCAAGAGTTTAGTGAACAACATTCAAGTTGGAGGGGAGAAGGTTGATTTGGAGCAGTTCAACTTTTCGCCCAGAACGTGCACAGGCTTCAACAACATCAATGCAATGATAAAATACCTCGGCAAATTGGAAGGCGTTCTCAATCCGGAGGAAGTCTCAGCTGCCATTTCCAAGAGAAATCTGAAGCAGTCCCCGCAGTACACAAGCCATATTTTCTCTTTACGAATTGTTCAAGCAGAGAATCTCAGGTCCACATCGGACAGCTCCAGTCTTAAGCCATATGTGACTCTCATTGATGCGGTAGCCAAAAAGACCATCGCCAAGACTCGAACCATGGAGAGTGAAAATCCCGAATGGGACGAAGAGTTCGAAATCACTATTCCCGCCAACTCGTCGATCACGCTCTCGGCCACAGTGTGGGAAGAGAAATTCAGCAACCACACTGTTTGCGGACGCGCCTTGATACAGCTTGAACCCAGAAAGTTCAAGCATGATGGCATTCCTCAAGAAGTATATTTGGATCTTGATCCAGAGGGGAGACTTTCGATTGAAATCGCTGTGGAAAGCGAGCGTGATGATGCCATATTTGCTATGGGCCGTGCTCACAGAGCCTTGAAAAATTCGCAGACAAGAATCACCAAGATGATTGTCAACAAATTCTCCACATTTATCAAGAGATGTTTCTCGAGAAACACTTTGAAGTCTGTTTGCGGAACCAGTGGCAATATCAAGCCCACTGAAGAGCAGATGGACGAGGCCATGATGCCTTTGTACAATTACCTCAACATGAACCTTCTGGTGCTTGCGCAATATCTCACCAAAGATCTTCTCCTCAAAGTCATGCTTGAAGCGTGGAACGTTGTCGTGTCCAGTGCAGACGAATTACTTCTTCCGAAGCTAACAAGCTCGCGGGCCCTTCGCCTGGTGAGGTTGAAGGGCAAAGGTCAGAGCTCGGCGAACCTCAAGCAAGGCTGGCAATCAGCCGTGACCTCCGCTGTGGCCAATGTGACGCATTCCATCAACCAGCTTGGGTTTGGGAAGACTCTCACTGCCAATGAAATCGAAACGGTGATTGCATGGCTCAATTTCTTGTGTGTGGACTTTTTCTACAACGAGGGCCATGGTCCGCCGCTCCACGACTTGAAGGGTGACAAGTACCAGTCGCTTCTTCTCATCCCTGTTTACTATGATAACGATGTCTCCTTGCTTATGAACGAAGTCGAGCGTCTTTCTCCATCGTTCCTCGAGACCCTCAGAGATAAAAGCAATGTGTATGGAGTTCCTGGCTATTCAAATGACGCTGCCAAACTAAGAAGTCGAGCAGGCTCCATAGCACGAAGCCTGACTATCCGAGCAAATGCGACCGCAAAAGCTCGAGAACACGCGGCAAAAGAGGCAAGAGAATTACTGTCGGATCCGCTTGCAGCCCACACCTCCGCAGAAAACATCATTCTTCGATTGTTGTTAGCGAAGGATGAAAAGCTGTTTGTGTCGAGAAGACTCGAGCAGAGGGAGAGATTAGCTCACACCATTGCTACCGAGCGGTTGGCCAAGGCAGCAGCAGAAGGAACGTTGTTCAGATGAGCGCAAAGTCTCGTTCGTATTGGAATCACGCGTTGTATATTAAACATGCATACTACCCCATAATTATTTGATTTTAAAACTCAGTGGAGAGTAGATTATTCCCCGTTAGCTAATCCCTACATAGCATTAGCATCATCCATTGTACTATCGTTTGCGTCGTGTGCAATTGTGGTATCGTTGTGTTCCTGAACAACTGTAGAATCGGCGTCCAACGTGGCATCCGGGTTTTCCTTTGTACCCTTGGCTGGTGCACTGTCAGCAGCCAGCTCGGCAGCCGTTTCAGTTTCATCGCCCTTCATCTCAGTGTCTGCAGATTCAGATCCGGTGTCACAAGTCTTTTTGAACTCCTTCACTCCCTTCTCCACAAGCGTTTGGAACAGCAGGTCGAGGCTCTTTTGAGCAGCCTCACTAACATCCTTTTTCCACCCAACTTCAGAGTCTTCCAAGAATTTCTGCAATGTCTCTAGTTTTGCATCCGCGCTTTTGGGATCTTCCTTGCTCTTGGAGTAAATGGAATTGGAAACAAACTGGTCATATGTGTCGCCTTCAAAGAACAAGCGATAAGAGTTTTCGCAGATCGAGACTTGCAACTTTGAGATTGCTTTTCCGTCGCATTGATCTTCATCCACAGAATCGATGAAGCTGTTATGGAAAGGCATTGAAATCTTCGAAATAGGGACACCTTCGGTCGGATGAGACATAATGTAAGATGTGACGTAGTAGTTGTACCTCTCCTCAGCATTGGAATGGTCATTGATTGTCAAATCATCGAAACCAACGAATTGAATATTGACTGACTTCGTGGACTCTTCGTAACAAATCTTGAACATGTTTTCGTCGTTGCTCATTAACGATCTCACGTGCATACGATAGAGAATTTGACTCTTCGCAGTGCTGGTGGATTGATGTCTGTCTTGTTCAAAGAGAACAATCATCTCGGAGGTTTTCGAGTCTGTGATCATTGTGTGCATGTGCTTGACCATTGCCTGAACAACTTTGTCGAGGGTGTAACACTTGTAGGCCTTGTTCTTATAAGCCTGGCGCAAGCTCTCCTCGAACCATTGGTGCTCAATCTCACCATCCAAGAGTCTCTCGGCCAAATTAAGAACCTGAGAGTAGCAATTAGTCTTGCCGCTCTTGATCTCCACGCCTAACTCTTCGAGTTGGTGAGAGACCAAATTCAAGTCCTTGGCAAACTTTGGCACCTTGCGGCTGCGAATTTCCTTCTCGACCTCCTCGTTCATGGACTTGACTTCTAAAAGACGTTCGTATAAAGTGCGAAAGTGACGAAAGAAAACATAGATAGTGGTGTGACAAAATAAATTGTAGTTTTCACGCTTTTTCTCTTGAGACATTTCATCCAATGAGAATCTCGCGGATTTCGTGCTGATCCATGAATCGCCCGACTCATCTGTTTCAATGGCAGAATTGGAATCTTCGTTCTCACTTTGAGGCGTTCCATCGACTTCTTCCTTTCTTGACTTCGACTGCTTTTTCAAAACATCACGTAATAAATCTTGCTCACGCCCGCGCTTCTTACCATGAGCGAAGTCAGAGTCTTGCTCGGCGAGTTTAACAGTGACGTCGTTTGCCTTGCCATTCAAAGCTTCCGAGTGAGGCTCTGAAAATCTTTCTTTCATCGCTTGCTCGATAGTTTCGTTAGGAATACTAAAGAACAATCCAATGAAGTGCTGGAAGAACGCGCAAAGCTTTTCCCTATCATTCTGAGAGTAGTTCGAAGAGTGATGTGTGAAGAAGTTCGCCAATTTGAGAATGTCAAAAATCACTTCTCTGTCTGTGAAAGTGTAATAGAGTTGCTCTTGAGGCTTGGGTGTGAGCGGATGAATTCTCTTGTTTTGCTGCTCAATCTTCGCGGTACTTATCTCGCTAACCAATTGCTTGGCTGTCAATAGCTTCTTGTCCGCTTGCTTGAAAGTCAAGCCAAGATGGTCCAAAGACTTGTAGAAAACCTTCTGCTCCATCTCTCTCCAAACTTTATTCCATTCTCTTTGAGCACGCTTCCATTCCTCGTCCTTTTGCTTCAATCTCTTCAAGACGACAGGAACCGCGACTGCAGGGTTTTCATGAAGTGCATCTATCACTTCAAAGCCTCTATCTTTGTCGTAAATTTTTCTGATGACTTTCTTGTAAATGGTTTGAGATGTGTGTCCGAGACCAGGAGGGAGTTTAAAACTGGCTTTCTGCTCAGGAGTCATGTTTGCTATTCTGTTAGCGATAGTTTCTAATGTTTGAATTGTTCTCAAATTGGCCTCCATGTGATAATCGAATTCCAATCTTTCTTCTTCAATTTTGAAAAGAATCTCCTCGTATTGGTTCTTCCTGTGCGAGATAAAACCAGAGTCCTCGGATGCCCACGTTGGATGGCCAACCCACTCGTCATTGAGAACTTCCCAACACATGTCGTCTCTGCCAGAACATGGCATATAAGTTTCCACCTTGGGTAATTGACGATATGATGGACCATAAGCTTTGCATAGAGAAAGCTCAATCTGATGCTTCTTGAATGTGATATCTTCCATATGCTGACTCTTTTCCTCGAACCCAACAAACTGCTTAAACCAGTTGAGAAGGTCCTCATTCGCATCACCAAGGAAAGAGTCAACCCTCTCCACCAATATTTCTTTGTCAATGATGTCTTGAGAGAACAAGTTCAACATCTTCAAGAACTCATTGTAAGTCTGTTTATTACCAATGGCCTTTTTGACTTTGTCGAAGAAGGAAAGCTCTTCCAGTAAGGACGAAGACTTGGACATGGCACTTGGGGGCACTGGCTCAGGAATGCCCGGAACAAGGGTTGGATTAGCCTTTGCGATTTGGGTTGCGGCACCAGGAGTTAAGGACTTTTGCTTGCTGGATGGAGTTGGTGCACCGCGAAGACTAGAGTAAGTAGCTTCTTCATTGTACTTATTCTCGAATGAAGAATGCTCGCTTGATTTTCTCATTCCATCATGAACCATCACACCAGCACCATGTTCAGCCTCCTGGGCCGGAATTGGGTAGTTCGGATAGTTTGGATGGCTAAGAGCGGGACCGGAGTTTGGTTGAAAATTGCCCAATGGAGGTAACAGAGCAGCACCATTTGCACCGTAGAATTGTGCGCCATCATGAACATGCATGGGCTGTTGAGCATGGTGAAGCATTTTTTCGTCCGGTCTCATACCGAACTGAGGTGGAGGGTGGTTGCCAGTGTCGGGCAAAAACTGTTTGAAATCGTTGAGAAGATCTGGGGAGTTCGAAAAAAGTTGAGTCACTTGTTCATAAACTTCACCGATGGGTTTTTGCTCACGTTGATAAGTTTGCAAGATCTCCAAGAACTGCTTGTAAATGTCAGGCTGGTTTGCAAACCTTGTCTTGATCTTATTGACATAAGAAATAGCATGGTTGAATTCGATTTGGCCACCTGGTCCTTGGTTAGCTTGTTGAGAATCATGAGCATACTGCATCATTTGCTGGGCCAGATTATGAGGAGCTTCTTGCCATTGCTGTGGAGTCATTCCATGAGCTGGAGGGTACTGTGCGGCAGGATTTATGTTCGGTCTCGTAGTTGTACCAGTGGGAGTCGTGACTCTGATGGGATTAGGGTCCGATGGGTCCATTGAGCATTCAATCTTGTAACCTGGAGGCAAAAATGTGTTGAAGCCTTGGATCAAGTTCGGGTGACCACGGAAAAGAGTGGACACTCTGTCGATGACACCCGGTGTATCAATGCTCTGAGACTTGAAGTCCTTCATGATGTCCAAGAACTTATTGTAAACATCAGCCTGGTTGTAGAACTGGATCTTGACCTGGTCCAAGTAGGAAAGAGCGTCCTTCACGTTCAACGGCCTGTAAGCGCTGGACGACGAGGAGCGACTCATGACGCCTTGTGGAATCTCGGACATTTTTTTATCTGGGTCCTCGACAGAAGCGCGTCTCTCCTGGTCCTGCTCAAGCGGTTGAGCTACAACTTGGGCAGCGTTTTCGGACAGTAGAGCACTTTGATGAGCAGGCTGGGTCGGGGAGTGAGCCGTGCCCTGCTTTTGCACCTGAGCCATGGATTGCGATGGGGAATTTGCAGGCATGCTTGTCTGCTGTTGCTGCTCATCTGGCTGAAGCTGCTTTTGCTGCTGCATTTGTGGCTCAGATGGCTGCTTGTCCTGTTGCTGTTGCTGCTGCTGCTGTTGTTGCTGCTGTTGTTGCTGCTGCTGCTGCTGTTGCTGCTGAGCTTGGTGGGCTTGTTGGGCCTGGTGGGCTTGCAGAGACTGCTGCTGTTGCTGCTGCTGGATCTGCTGGTGATTTGCTCCCGGGTCATTCTGATGGGTGATGTTGTAGATCAGGTTCGGAAGATGGGAGTTCAAGGAACCAAAGCCGGGCACGTGGGGAAGCCTAGGGCCGCCAAGCTGAGGCCGGTGGTCGTCGCTCGGGTTGATGGACGGAATCGTAAACACGTTTCCGCCGGAATTGGCCACTCTGTTGCCAAGCGCTGGGAGAGATGCGAAGGGTGCAAACTGCTGACCGCCGGCTTCCAACGTGGCCGGAGGCGGCAACACGGGAGGGTTTTGGCGACTGCGGGAGGTTAGTGAACAATTCTTGTGACTGCTGCAAAAACAGCCGCTGGGTCACTAATCTGCTCAGCGGGCCGTGTGCACCAAAAATGTGCTTTCGGCCAAAGATACGTACTTGAAAGGTTGGCTCAACGGAATGCCCTGGCCGGGCCAGCGGTTGTCTTGGTCGGACATGATTCGAAGGAGTAACGGAGGGGACAATCAAAAACGCTCACGGGCTGCAAATAATTGGAGGAATTACAACGGGGGGCCGGGCGGATCTGTGTTGGTGTTTCGACCGAAGGCAGGGAAGCGGAAGAGACTGCCTGGGCAAAAAGCTCGTGGATTTTCTTCGGGAAATGAGACAAGCAGGAGCGGGGAGCCGGACGTGCAGTGCGTTTTGGGCAGAGCGGTCAGGCGGGCAATTCGGTTAGAAATTTTGGGTGATTGTGGAGGTGAAGAAGCTAGCCAAATGGCACCTCGAGATTGGGTTAGATGGCCGGGTAACACCCTGCGCAGGGAACGCCAGCCGCGGGCGTGTGTGCAGGTCCCACCACTCACGCTGCTGCGTCCGATGCTGTGCACGTGACGCGACTTCCGGTGGTGCCCCTTCCGGTGAAGACGTCTCTTTTTGGATGGGCCGTCTCTTTCTTGTGGCGAGTGCGGCGGTGTTTGTAGAAACTTTGGTAGTTTTCGTTTTTGCGACCTGGGCCCCGACTTTTGTTCTGGCCGAGATCCGGGCAAAAAAGTGCTTGTGATTGCCACAGCTGGTCAGTTTTCAACATTGTGTGGATTCGCGTTTGGTCCACAAATCCCCGGAACACGGCGCTGGCACGCACATCCGGATACGAAGTGACCGGAACAAAATGCACCAAAGCAAAATAGACCGAAACAAAAAACACCGAATCGAAAAAAAAAACACCTAAACCCGCCAAGCCATTTCCGTCCGCTCACCGATTCGCAATTTTCCATCAAAACCGCCACTGGCTCCACGGCCCTTCCAACCACCGGCCCTTTTTTTGCCAAAGCGTTGCCCACCGGCAACTTCCACTGGAGGGCCCGAGGGTATATCTGCAGGACCACACCGGCTTCATCTTCGCTCAACAACTCCAGCACTTCCTAATCGTCTCTGCCTGCCATGAACGCCCCCGACAGATTCGAATTGTTTATCTTGCCCGATGGGGTTGAGAAGTACGTTTTTCGATAGCAGCCACTGTCGCCGTTGCCGTTGCCGCGGCGTGGCCGCCGCCACACCTTTTCAAACGCTCAAGCTACTAACGCCAATAGAATCAAAATCATTCCCGACACGAAGGTGCCCAACGCAGCCATCATCAAGATCGAGAGGGAGGACCATACCCTCGCCAACATGTTGCGTGCGCAGTTGGCGAAGGACGACCGGGTCATTTTTGCCGCCTACAAGGTGGAGCACCCACTTTTCGCCAACTTTGTGTTGAGAATTCAAACGGACGACGACTACACGCCCAGGGACGCCTTGAAAAACGCCTGCTCGGCGTTGATTTCCGAGTTGGACGTGTTGAAGACAAAATTCAAGGACGAATGGGCGCTCAAGTCCTTGCTCAACAACAACGACGACTACTAGTCGAAAATGTACCATACTACCGCCCCAGCATCTCCCAAATTGAGTCAAAATGACAGAGGACTCAGCTTAGGCAACAGAGGGCTTGAGCCAAGTCAAAAAAGCATCTTTCCGCGGAACCGGCGCTTGCCTGTGTGTCCTGGTGCCTGTCGAAGCTCCAGCTGGTCTGTACCGAATGTATTATAACGTGGGACTTTTTTCAGAAAACTTTTCCGTTCCGTTGGACTTCAGTGTAGCCGTATGAGGTATTCTTTATTAGCGTGTGTCTATTTAGCGATTTTCTCCCGGATGGCGGCCTCGATGGACGCAATCTTCTCTAAACAGTCGGGAACCTCGACGTTCAAGAAGTTGCCGTGCTCCAACACCAAAATGAGCGGGTGTGTTTGGATGACCCTGTTGGGCGAAACATGCGTGATGGCCAAGCCATTCTTGGAAATGCAAAACTTGTGATGGTCTTTGAAATTAAACTGGAACGTTCCGTTGGTCATCTCAAACATGATGTAGTCGCTGTTGCGTGTGTATCTGTGCAAAAAGACCGTCTCCTTGCGCTCCTCGTTGTCGCTGACCTTCGACAAGTTGCTGTTCATGTACTTGGCGAAGAAGTCGACAATTTCGAGCTGACGACGGGCCTGCGAAGGGGGGTGGCTTGTCGAGTTCTCGATACAAGTCCAGCCTTCGTTTTCGTGGAGAATCAACTCCAAGAAGCGGTCACTGTTATGCAATCTCAAAATGGTGTTCTCGTCGTTGAACAAAACGCCAATGTCATCATTGTTCAACTGGTACGAGAATCCGTACTTGTTGGAGTAGTCGACCCACTTGGAGATGAGTGTGGGGTTCTCGCACGTGGGGAGCTCCTTGACGTTCAAGTCTAAAGAATCCTTGGTGCTTGTGAGGGTTCGGAGACGTTTCATGTTGAATGCAGTTTCTTGAAGTGTTTGTTGCAACTTGATGATGGCCTTGTTGAAGTTCGAGTTGAAGTTGAGCTTGCGGAGAGACCGGCCGTTTTGGCTCATGATGGATGTTGGCACGGCAACCTCTTGGTACTTGGAACGCGTGTCGCCTGGAGACAAAGACTGAGGCAAGACCGACTTGGGCTTGTCTGAGTGCAAATCTGTCTTCAAGATCTCCACCGGGTTCTTCAGCTTGGGTGTGTAGATTCCAGCGTGTGTTTTTGCGTTGGAGAAGTTGAGCACACTCTGTGCCCTGGAGATGTCGTTAAAGCCTTGTGGAGTAGCTGTCAAAGCGTCCTCCACCGTGCGTGGAGGGAAAGGTCCCTTGAACCACGGGTAGTCCAAGATCTCGTTGATGGACGGGCGGTTAAGAGGGTTTAAGCTCAAAAGGTCCTGGATCAACGTCTTGGCGTTTTCGGAGATGGGCTTGTCGGCCGGAAACGAGTATTCCGTTTTCTTGATGCGCTCGTAGATGACATTGACGTCCTTGGCCTGGAACGGAGGCTTGCCCACCAACAACGCGTACATCATGATGCCGATGGCCCAGATGTCAACCTCAAACGAGTGGCCGGTCTGCTTGCCGCCCAACACCTCGGGGGCAATGTAGTTGGGAGTTCCGCAGATGGTGTACTTTCTGGAGTCAGTGGAGGGCAACACCGAGGCCAAGCCAAAGTCGCCGATCTTCAAGTTCATGTCCGGGTCGAAAAAAATGTTGCCGAGCTTCAAGTCCCGGTGGATGACGCGGCGGGAATGCAAGTATTTGATGGCACCGACAATCTGCACCATGAAGAAACGCACCTCGGGCTCGCTGACCCGCTTCCGCGTCTTCAAGAGCTCCATGAGCGACTGGTTGGGGCAGATCTCGAGCAAGATGTACACGTTGACGTCATCCTCGAAGCAGTCGACGAAATTGACGATGTTGGCGTGCTTGAGCGACTTGTGGATCTTGATTTCCAGCAAGAGCTTCGTCTTTGTTTTTTCGTTCTTGATGGACGCCTTTGCCACAGTTTTGGCGGCGTAGAGCCTGCCGGAGGCGTCCTTCATCTGGAAGCAGCGGGCAAACCCACCCTCGCCCAAAAAGACGCCTCGACGGTAGTCGATGCCGTTTCGTGTGCGCACGATGGATGGCGGCGTCTTACAGAGCGCCGAGAGCTTTTCCTTTTTTTTCTTTTTCTCCTGCTGCTGGTGCTGCTGATGCTGCACGTGTGCGTTGTTGTCGTGGTAAATGTTGGGCACATTGTGGCCGATGTTGGCGTGGTGGTTGTGGTGGTAGTCGTACTGGGCCACCTTGGGTCTGGCCTTGATGGGCGTGACGTTGTTGGCGCGGTTTAGCTGGCCGTTGTTGAGCGGCTGCAACGGCTGGGGTCTGAAGTTCATGGGGTATCAAGGACGGAGGAAGCTGAAGAAGAAGCTGAAACAAGAGGCTGAATCAAGACGGAAACAAAAGTGCAACAAAACCAGAACAATACTGAAACAAGGCTGAATCAGAAGCAGTCACAAATCACAATCAACGCCGGCTGGTGGTACAAACGGATGGAGCAAACGGGTGGAGCGACGGAGCAGGCAGAGCAGGCAGCGTCACGACAGATGAAAAAAACCGAAGCAGCTCAACGGAAAAAAGATACAGAAGGAACAAAAGAAGGCGCACGGGATCCAGGGACGGAACAGACGTGGCGAAACTGTGGAATGGTAAAGGTCCGGGCCGAAGAGGGAGTTGGACGGAGGAGATGGGATTTGAGGATTTGCGGACGATCGGATTCTGGTTGGCTTAAAAGACACCTCTATTTACAATAACGAAAGCGGCAATTGCAGACTGTATTATGCTTTCGACCAAAGAAGAAAACAAATCAGAGGGTACATCGCAGCTCCAGAGGGCCCGTGCGATGTTTACAAGTGGGCCGCATTGGGTAAACTGATGTGCGAGGTATTTGGAAATCAATCTAAAACGGCTTAGGCGGGAGGCACGGGTGCGCGCGCCGGCGCTGCTGCCCCAAAAGCCGCTGGCCATTGCTGGTGCCGTTTGTTGCAGGTGTTTGTTGAAGATGTTTGTTGCCGGAGCACGGCAGACACCAGCTGCTTCCAGCTGAAGCGGCTGTCTTCAAGTAAAGCTGCCTGCTTCATCTGCTGCGCTGGCAAGCGTCGGCGCCTTCATTGGCAAGTCGGTCTGCCTGGTCATTTCCAAAATCGCCCAGATGCCCTTTCACTTTTAAGATGCGCACGTCCACGCCATCGCTTCGAAGCTGCTTGTATAATTGGTGGGCCGGCTGGATGATGTCCTTGTTCAACACGGGCCTGCCCTGCGACGTCTTCCACCCGCTGCGCAGCCAGTTGATGGCCCATTCCTCGATGCAGCTTTTGGTGTATGCCGAGTCTGTTTTGATGTCGTAGGCGCTACTGCTGCTGCTGCTGCCGCTGTTCTTTTGCGCCGCTATATCACGGAGCACATGGTGCATGGCGTGGAGCTCGGCCCGCTGGTTGGTGGGTGGCGTTTTCGCCACGTTGTCCACTTCTGAAAGTGCCACGGCCCTATTGCGGGCGTCGCCGGGCCCGTAAAACACGCCGTAGCCCGCCTGAAACGCGCCCAGGGCACCGTTCTTGCGGCACGCGCCGTCCACGTAGATTTCCTGCCGTGCAGCCACCTTTTGTCTCTTGACAGGCGCTATTTCGCCCGCCGACGACGGCACGCTTGTCGTGTCGACCCGGGGCGCCCGCATGTCGTGGCGGACGATGGGAGCCGCGCGGGCGGTGGCCGTGGCGGCGTTGTAGGCGGGCGCCGGGCTGCGGTTTGTGGATGTGGCGCTGCTGGAGCTGTAGGAGCCGCTGGAGCTGTGAAAGTCGCTTGGGCTGTAAAAATCGCTGGCAGGGCTGCCGGCAGCGCGCTTTGTGGGGAGGGGAGATTTTTGGGTTGTGGAAGCGGGAGAGCCGCTTCCAGGGGCGCCTGAAGTGCCGCCATTCAGCGTGATGAACGCCTCAGCCTCTTGAACAGAGCTGAACTTCTTGTAACGGGCGCCGGAAAAGCCGTCGACGCTGGCCTTGCATGCGTCCCACGTAGGCACAATGCCCACGCGACGCCCTCGTGCCACCGCGTAGTATGGCATTCGCTGGCACAAAATTGAATTGACGAGGAGGGGATGATGCCTTTTATATTGCAAAGGAGCCTTCATAGCTGCTCGCGTCATGTCGATGCTGCGGGGCGCACTGTGCACTCCCAGGCTCCCGAGCTTTTTAAAGGAATTCAACCACGGCGCTTTAGCCAGCCTACGCCCAACTGCAGGGGCTCCGTGGATTTATTTTATTGTCATATAAATGTCCCTAGCACCACCGCAAAACATCTTGTTGCCTCTCCGCCGCTCGCGGCCTCCGAGGTCCAGCCGCAAGAATGGGTGCAAAAAAGCCCCTGGTACACCCGTACACCACCGTTGACGATTGGCCTGTGCTGTTCACTCATATGCTCGCTGGGACACGCCGGCGGCGATTTTGGCGAGCCGGTCCACCTGGTCGTTCCCAAATTCGCCCAGGTGGCCTTTGACCTTTGAAATGCGCACGTCCACGCCTTTTTACCGAAGTCTTTTAGATAAGTGGCGAGCGGGCTGGAAAATATCTCCATTCGGCGATAGTTTCGATCTCCGGCACTCCCAGTCACTGCCACGGCCATGGCAATCTATGGCGTGGAGAGAGTCTGCTTCAATGTCAAAGCTACCGCCGCACCATCGTAGACGCCACAAGTCTCGAGGAGCGTGGTACACGGCGTGGAGCTCGGCCTGCTGGTTAGTGGGGGCCGTCCTTTGCACGTGGTCCACATTCGAAAGCGGCACTGCGCTGTTGCGGGAGTCGCCAGGCCCATGGTGCACGCCGTAGCCGGCCTGGAACGAGTCGGCCTGGCCGTTTCTGCGACAGGCGCCGTCCACGTAAATGTCGTGGCGTACCCCAGAATCCTGCTGCCTGTATGAGCCATCGCTGCAGGAGGAGCTGTTGCTGTAGGAAGAGCTAATTCTGTAGTTTGTGGAAGCATTCGAGGATCCTTACGACCTGGAGTTGCTGCTCTTATAATTGGATTTTGCAGAATGGTTGCCGCCCAGCGACATGAAGGATTCAGCGTCCAGAAGCGAGTTGAACTTTTTGAAGCTGGCGCCCGAGTAGCCGTCGACGTTGGCCTTGCATGCGTCCCACGACGACATGATACCCTTGGAGCGCCCTTCTGCAACTGCGTAGTATGGCGTTACTAAAATCAATGTGGATTTGGCGAGGGAGAATGCTGCCTTTTATGTTCCCGGGGCCCCTTGCAGTTTTAGATCTGTTGAAGCTGCGTAAGGGCGCTACGTGCACACCGTCACCGGACCAAAAACTTTCATAGAAAATTGGACTACCCGAGGATTAGCCGGCTTTCTCCAAACTTTCGTCTGTCATGGCGTTGTGATGGCCATGGCATTCTGTTCTTTTTTTGTCTTCACTTCCGAAACCCTCTCTTGACCTGCACACAATTCTTTTTCCCACCGTGGAGAAAGTGAACAGTGAAAGTGGCAAAAGCCACAGTTGATTTGATAATCTTTAAAAGAGTGACCAGCACTCTGCCATGTCTACATTCTAGCGCTTTTTTATTTGTGGCCTACTCAATGGGTGCAAAACAGCGATTCTCGCACCCGTACACCAGCGGCTTATAAGAGACGGCAAGTGGTCTGGGCGCCGGGCGGAAGTACTGGTGACGATTCAACCTTGATGTTTTGTAACTGCTCGTATGTATGTTTGCTTTAGAAATAAATGAATCTTTTAGCGCCGGGGAAGAAAAGCCAGCTGGTCGGGCGTGCATGGCAAAAGTCGTGCGCCGCTCTTAAAAGTCATCATGGCCCCCTCACAACAGCGCAGGCGTTTCTAAAATCTGCCTGGCTTTTGACCGCAACAAAACACAGCAAATAGCGCTGTTTGACCACTTCCACTATGGTAATTTCCGAAGACACGGCGCTTTCTTCGTTGGTCTCGCCTAAGGTGGCTCCCGCGGTGATAAAGGAAGAAAATGAGGAAACTCCTCTAGCAGCCTTGGACCAAAAGAAGAAAAAGCGAAGCCTGGACAAAAACAAGCCGGAACCCAAAAAAAAGAAGGCCAAAAAGGCCAAGAAGCCCGCAGAGCTGAAGGCCAAGAATGTCGCACAGCCCCAGGTCACCGAAGCAGTTAAGCTGGAGGATGAAGTGAGGGAAGAAACACCGCTTAAAACCGAACAAAAAAGGCCATCGCCTAAAGACAAGGACAGCCCGAGCGCCTCGCAAAAAGAAGAGGATGGCGCTGAAAATGACGACTACAAGTGGTGGGAAGATGACAAGTTTGGCGAAGGTCCAGAGCGCTGGCAGCTGCTAGAGCATAATGGAGTCATTTTTCCTCCAGCTTACGAGCCTTTGCCGGCGTACGTGAAGATGTATTACGACGGCAAGGCTGTGGATTTGCCGACAGGGGCCGAGGAGGTTGCTGGCTTCTTTGGTGCCATGTTGGAAACAGACCACGCCAAAAACCCTTTGTTCCAAAACAACTTTTTCACGGACTTTCTCGAGGTGCTTGAGGAATGCGGTGGGTGCAACGTGACCATCGAGCTGTTCGACAAGTGTGACTTTTCCAAGATGCATGCTTATTTCGAGAAGCAGAGAGAGGAGAAGAAGGGCTTGAGCAAGGCCGAAAAGAAGAAAATCAAGGACGAGCGTGACGCGCTAGAAGAGCCTTTTAGAACTTGTTTGTTGAATGGGCGTCGAGAAAACGTGGGAAACTTCAAGGTGGAGCCTCCGGGGCTTTTCAGGGGCCGTGGCGCCCATCCAAAGACCGGAAAGCTCAAAAAGAGGGTGTATCCCGAGGACATCACGCTCAATTTGGGCGTGGAGGCGCCCATTCCCGACCCGCCCACCGGCCACACCTGGGGCGCCGTCAAACACGACAAATCGGTGGTGTGGCTTGCCATGTGGAAGGAAAACATTCTGGATTCGTTCAAGTACGTCAAGCTTGCGGCCAACTCGTCCATCAAGGGCATTTCCGATATGAAGAAGTTTGAGACGGCCCGTGAGTTGAAGAACCACATTGAGCGCATCCGTCAGGACTACCTGAAGATGTTGAAGGACCAGTTCATGCAGAACAGGCAGATTGCAACAGCGACATACCTCATTGACATTTTTGCATTGAGAGCGGGTGGTGAAAAGGGCGAAGACGAGGCCGATACTGTCGGCTGCTGCTCGTTGCGGTACGAGCATGTCACGTTGAAGCCGCCCAACATTGTCATTTTCGACTTTTTGGGTAAGGACTCCATCCGGTTTTACCAGGAAGTGGAGGTGGACCGGCAGGTGTTCAAGAACTTGCGGATTTTCAAAAAGGAGCCCAAGCAGCCGGGCGACGATTTGTTTGACCGCATCTCGCCATCCACATTGAACAAACACTTGCAGGGCTACATGAAGGGCTTGACGGCCAAGGTTTTCCGTACGTACAACGCGTCGAAAACGATGCAAGACCAGATGGACCTCATCAAGAACGAGGGAACTGTTTCGGAAAAGGTGATGAAGTACAATGCGGCCAACAGAACGGTGGCCATTTTGTGTAATCACCAGCGTACGGTCAGCAAGGGCCACCAGAGCTCGGTGGACAAGATCCAGGAAAGAATCAAGGAGATGGAGTGGCAGAAGCTCCGATTGAAGCGCATGATTCTCCAGCTCGACAAGAGTGAGAAGAAGAAAGACCCCAAATACTACGAGGAAATTGAAGACATGCCAAAAGAGGAGCTCTTCACCATCGTTCACGCGCACATTGAGAAGTTGAAGGATCAGGCTACAAAAAAGTGGCAACGTGACAACGATAAAAGGAAGTTGGAGCAGGAAGAGCCGCTTCAGGAGGGGGACTTGAAGGCCAAACTCGTCAAGGTGGACGAAACTAAAGCGCAGTACGAAGCCGAAATCAAGAGCGGCACCCTCGAGGTCACCAAGGGCGCCACGGTGGAAAAGCTCAAGGCACAGATTGAGAAAATCGAGAGCAGAATCACCAGCACCACTTTCCAGCTCAAGGACAAGAGGGACAACTCGGAGGTTTCGTTGGGAACGTCGAAAATGAACTACATCGACCCGCGGTTGACGGTGGTGTTTGCCAAGAAGTTCAACGTGCCCATCGAGAAGCTTTTCACCAAGACATTGCGTGACAAGTTCAACTGGGCCATCGAGTCCGTGGAGGACGACTGGAGATTCTAGGCGGCGTCTATGCCGACATCTGGCGGCTTCGAGCTACGCCTGATTTCTGTCGGCGCCTGAAACAAAATCAAGTCTGACATTCAAAGAAATGACAAAGAAGATAGCATCAAAGCACGTGTTGTAGCACAGGGAAGAAATCAAATCTGACATCTAAAGATATGACCATAGAAGATAGCATCAAAGCATGTGTTGTAGCACAGGGGCTGGGGCTAGCGCGAGGCTGCAAAAGCGAGCGTGATTGCCAGCGCGTAATCGCCGCTAATTGGAGTTTGGCCCATGGCGAAACTAAGCCATGGCATTTGCAACGGGACGCGGCGACGGCCGGCGAATGACGTGCGTCTGCAGTCATGCAAAGACGGCGGCCGCTTGCCTCAAACGCCGGGACGCGTCGAAAGGAGCGGCAGTGAGGCGGGAGAGACGCGCCGAAGGGGCCGCCTGCAACTTATCACGTCGCGGTTGCGAAGACGCGCGGCGCCTAAACGCCTCAGCGAGACGTCTCTGGCACGCGACCGGTCTTCTCTCGATGCACGGCGAAGACTATTGTTTGCTTCTGTCAACCATTTTGTTCTCCTCACAGCCGGCCCCAAACCACCTTTAAGCGCCCATTATTCCCCACCCGGCCATTGTTGACGCGCCAACAACCGCAATGAGGATCCTCCCTCTCCTATGTTCTGTGGCTGCCCTTGTGGCGGCCCTCGATAATGGAAGCAAGCAGAGCAGCCCTGAAACCACGCTTCGAGTGGCCAGACACCACCACCACCATAAACGGGCTACCGCGGACTCGCTGGCCACCACGGCGACCGTGACGGCCAAGTCCGATGCCGATGCATCCACCACGGCGGAAAGCGGCAGCGACAGCGCCAAAACAACAGAAAAAAGCACAAAAACAACAGATTCCAGCGCAAAAACAACGGCAAGCACCACAAGCATGAAGACAAGCAGCGGCTCGAGTGACACGGCCAGCGCCAGCGGCGCCAGCACGGCCTCTCCGACGTCAGACTCGTCCGAAGACTCTTCCACAACAAAGGACTCCTCCTCCGACTCGATGCCCACCGTCAGCTCTAGCGCCACGTCAGCAGACTCCATGCCTACGCTCAGCGACGGGCCCACGTCTACCTCGACGTCCTACTCATACAATGTGGTGGTGCCCACGGACACAGCCAAAAACCCCTACATCAGCCGGACCAGCGCGCCCAGCAACGCGGTTTTCATCGGCTTGGGCGGCGTGCTAGCTGTGGTGGCGCTCGGCATCGCCGTGACGTGGCTCCTTGTGTGGCTAGCCAGCAGAAAAACGGCAAAACGGGACAAGGCCGTGCACTATGTGAACCCTTTCCACGGCCACACGGGCGGCCACCGCGACGCTTCTGCGGCCAACTTGCTCAGCGACTCGTCGCAGGCGTCGTACTCGGAAAAGTCGTCGCTCTCGTCCAACAGTCGATTCTCCGAGCTGGCTCGAAGCCTCAACTGGGAC
The DNA here is from genome assembly GCA_002893725.1 of Metschnikowia torresii. Classification (NCBI taxonomy): domain Eukaryota; kingdom Fungi; phylum Ascomycota; class Pichiomycetes; order Serinales; family Metschnikowiaceae; genus Metschnikowia; species Metschnikowia torresii. The sequence continues at coordinate 1,032,818 of NXHD01000003.1, read as the reverse complement.
CCTTCCACCACCACGCCGGGGCGGGCATACCGCGAGATGCTGAACGCCGCGGGCCACCGCGGGTCCATGACCTTCAGCCCGATTTTGGAGATGATGCGGCTGTCCGGAAGCAATCTCGATCTTCCACTTTTTCACTCCGAGCCCGATTTGCCCATGCCGCAAAGTAACACGGCGCCGCAGCCGGGCAGCACGCGTGCACGCCCGCCGTCGCAGCTCCTCGACGACATGTTGCTAGGACTTGAGTACGGCGAGCAATATCCGGGCGGCGACAGCCAACAGCGTACATAGAGGCCCGAATGTAAGCGAGTGCAAAATGCGTGTGGAGTTGGTGGGGTTGTGGTGCACGGGTGCGCGAGTAAACCAGGTGTACGGGTGTGCACATGTGGTGTATGGGTGTGGTGTATAGGCTGGTGTATGGGTGTGATTTCGCGCGGGGCAGCCGAGGGCCGCGGTGTACGGGTGCGCTTCCCCGGTTGCTGGCGCATGCACCCCAAGTGCCTGACTTCCGGGGTCGACGTCCGTCACCGACTCCGGCCCATTTCGCTCCCTCTCTTCTTTTCTTTTCTCCACCAACCACTTTTCTTTCTGTTCACCGCCGTCAGATCCACCTCAATTGCACCCACACACCGCCACACCACCACGCCACCGCCCTGTGGTCTTGATTCCTCTTTTAGTCCCCGCCCTTGTTCCTTCTTCCGTGCCAGAAACTCCATATGTTGAGATCCACCCGCTTGAAATCGCCAATTGCCTTTTCCGTCCAGCTTGGCCACGGCCAGCAAATTGCAACCAGGCCGTTTTCGGCCGCCGCCTTCCGCGCTGCAAAAAACGACGCCTCCACCATCGACTCGTTTAGATTGCCCTCTCAGACGTCCATCAACGAGTGGGAGTTCAAGTACGACTTCATGCCCAAAGTCAGCGAGCCCAAGATCCCACCCGTCAGCCCGGAGGCCGTCAAGCAGGACATTGCGCAGACAAAGAAACAGGAGGTGGAAGCGGAAATGCGCAATTTCGAGGTCAATACCTCTATCAAGGTCGAGGCCAATGACGCCAGCGTGGTCCACGGCGGTGAGGCCGTCACGGCCGAGCCTGAGTACCTCCACGACCGTGGATCCGAGCCAACGGACTCGCCGCTGCACGTGGCATCTGGCGAAAAGCCAAAAACCGCAAACACAGACAAATACGTGCAGCTGTCGACCAATCCGGACATCAACCAGGCTGAGGTAGTCAATTTGAATGCTGAATCAGAGGTCGACCACAAGACCGCCACCGTGGAGGTGCCTCCCGAGGTGGAGGACGCCGAGTCGCCGCAGACGTCGTCTTCGTCGTCGCCCAGTCCCGCTGTCATTTTCGGGCTCTTGGGTTTGGGCGGCGTGGCCGGCTACTTTGCTTTTGGAAAAAAGGAGAAGAAATAGATCTTCGCGGCCTCTTCTGCCGTCCTATGTTGCTGACATTTGTCGCTGTCTCTACCTCAATCATACAATAAAGAGCAGATAACGGATAAATACACATTAAACAGATATACACCATAGACAGATAACACACCATAGATAAATCACATTAGACAGATAAATCACATTGAACAGACAGATCCCCATAAACAGATCAATCACGTTGAATAGATAAATCACCATCAAATAAATCACTTGAACTTTAGACAGATAGATCACTTTAGACAGATATGTCACCATGAACAGATTGAAACACATGAGAATTACATTATAAACAGAAAGTTTATCAATAAATACACTGTATCGGATAATAAATAGAGGATCAAATAAACTTCACTTAAGATTCATGATCGTAATCACTTCACACATCACGAAGTGCATTCTAAGACAGTCACCATAGGCCTGTCTCGCCGCATGTTCTAAATCACAATGCTATGCTACAGTGCTAGGCAGGTCTCGTGGCTGGTTTCCATTTCTCGCCTTTAGCGGTTTTCTATTTACATGTCCGCTTAATAGTGACGGGAGGCCTCTTGACAAGCCTTCAACTGCTGCAAGTAGTAGTCACAGACTTGCATGTTGCCGCCGTTGTCTTCCAAACACTTGGTGAACGATCTGGCGTCAAGCTCACAGTTTCTGGCCTGCTCTTGGTAGCCTTGTTGTTGCTGAGCAGCCATCTGCTGTTGTGGTTGCTCGGCTGGGGCAGAGGAGCCCCCAAACACCGACGTGATACCAGCACCCAAAGTGTGACCGATGGTGGATCCAACGGCAACACCGGCGGCGGTGGAGGCCATCTGGCCAAACAAACCTGGGCCTTGTTGAGCCTGGGCTGGAGGGTGGGAAACGGAGGTTGGGTGTTGGTAAGGAGCAGAAGGAGCAGCGGCGGTGTGGGCCGATCTGCTTTGGGGCTTCATGGGGGCGGATCTTCTTTGTCTAGCCATTTTTTTGGTTTGTTGGTGGAGGTGATAAAAAGTGTGCGGAGGAGGATGCCACAGGTTATATAAAAATGGAGGGAAAATGTCGCGCGCCAGTGGCAATGTCGCACGTGTCGCTGTCATGACCTGCTTCCAGCGCGTTCGGAGCTTCCAGATGTTCCAGTCGCGTCCACCAGCATTTGCGGGCCGGAAAGCGAATGGATTCGAAAGTGTTTTTGTTTGTCCGGTTGTTTGAACTGGCGCTTGCTGACAGCTGCCTTGCTAAGATCGAGGGCTCACGGTGTACCACTTCCGGCCAGGCTCGTGCAGTTCCGGGGCGCACACTGTAGCCTCCGCGCCGCCGCCGCCAAGTTCCGAGGGCCCGCCAGCAGGCGCCCTTTCTGGACCAGCCGGCTTCTTCCGTCACCCCTTCTTTTTCATTTGTCCAAATTTTCTTTCTGTTTTCTGTTTTTTTCAATTTCTTGCGGTTCCCTTTTTTCTTTTCTCCTCTCCATCTCCTAGAGTTTTATCACCGACATTTGTTCACAATTGGCCAACAGGGCAACCGCCAGGCGCCTGACACTCCTTTCCGGTTTCGCAAATCAAGCATGTCAAAGAAATTAAGATTCAGTCCCAGCCTTTGAAGGATTTCAAAGAACACAAAAAGCTGCAGACTTCATTTTTTTTTTGTGTTGGCGAACCCCTGATTTTCCTCTGTGGGGCTGCAAAGTTGGTGCGACCGGCACCCTTAAGTACTGGAGGCGCCTTGGCCGATTCGGCCGCTGCGAGCTGCTTCACACAGGCCCTTTTTAAGGCGAGTGCTTCGGAGTTTCCCCAGCAGAACAAGTCAAGCGGCGCCCGCCAGCAAAACACGAAAACAATTCCAAAAGCAGCCGGTACTGCTTCAAGTGGAATCCTCTGCATAGCAGACAGCGCAACCAGCAACGCATTCACGTGCTTGTCCATCACCAACCACTTCTGAATGCCTTGCGGCCCGTTGCGATGTTGCTACAATTCACACCGCTAAGATGCTCGAACCCGGCCCGCTTCTACTCGTCGGCCCTGCCCAATCTATACCAGGTGCTCGAGCTAGAGCCAAGCGCGTCCATCCGCGACATCAAGTTGCAGTTCAAGAAGTTGCTGAAGAAGTACCATCCGGATGTGAACTCCCACTTGAGCGAAGAAGAGAAGGAGGCGAACCACAAGAAGTTTGTTGACATGGTGCTGGCCTACGACACCTTAAAGGACCAGCGCAAAAAGAAGGACTACGACGCCACGCTTTCATCAAACAGCTCACATGGCGGCACAATGTACGCACGCCGCCAGAATCCGTCCCAGTGGCAGAACAAGTTCTACGGCGAGGCCAAATACTACTCGCGTGGGCGTGCTTCCGGGTCCTATAGCTCGCAGGGCTACAACTACAAAAGGCACTGCGTTCACAACTTCTATACTGGCGACGAGCCAAGGTCATCTTCGAACCATTTCAGCGGCGAGCATCGGAACCGGGGCGACCGCTACGACGTCCCTCATTTCGACTACGACAATCACCTTCTGAAGCATCTTCGGTTCGAGCAGCGCATCATCAACAAGACGCTTTCCGAGGCCGACCGGCAATCCATCATGAGGCAGTTGGCCCCAGACGGCGACTTCTCCAAGATCAACGAGGAGCTCATTACAAAGCACATGATGAGACAGGCGAGACTGGCTCTGTCTGAGGAGGCGCAGAGGAACGCCAACGAGAGAAAGTCCTACACGCACATGTACCAGGGGCCACAGAACTCGGGCGGCGTGGTGGAGGAGAGCAGTATGGGCTTGAAGGCGGTTCTCTTCGCCGGCAGCGCCGGATTCACTTATTTGTTGTACCAATTAGTGGGAGGCTAATGGATACAAGGATGAATGGAAATACGTTCAGTATTTATCAAATGTATACAAGAACTTTGGCAGAGATAACGAGCCGAAGCGTCCTCTCTTAATTTTAATAATGCAGGGGGATAAGATGCCGGGAGATGAGGATCAGCAAGCACGGGGCGCTTAACGATCAACCTCACCGAACACCAAATCCATGGTACCAATGATGGCAACGGCGTCGGCCAACAAGTTACCTCTGGAGACGTGGTCAAAAGCACCCAAGTGGGCGAAACCTGGGGCTCTGATTTTACATCTGTAAGGTCTCTCGGAGCCGTCAGAAACAACGTAAACGGCCATCTCACCCTTTGGAGCCTCGATGGCGGTGTAGGTCTCACCGGCAGGGACGGCGTAACCCTTGGTGAACAACAAAAAGTGGTGGATCAAGGCCTCCATGTCCTCCTTCATCAAGGATCTTGGAGGAGGAGAAATCTTGTAGTCCTCGACCTTGACGGGGCCCTCTGGCATGTCGTTGATACATTGCTCGATGATTCTCAAGGATTGTCTGAACTCGGTCATTCTGCACAAGTAACGGTCGTAACAGTCACCGTTGACACCGACGGCGACGTCGAAGTCCACCAACTCGTAGGCGTCGTATGGTTGGGCCTTTCTGATGTCGTATGGCACACCGGAGCCTCTAAGCATCACACCGGACATGGAGTAGTTCAAGGCGTCGTCAGCGGACACCACACCAACGTCACGGGTTCTGTCCTTCCAGATACGGTTGTCGGTGACCAACTCCTCGGTCTCGTCGATTCTGTCACCAAACTGGGTGGCCCACATGTAAATGTCGTCCAACAAGCCCACAGGGAGGTCCTGGGCCACACCGCCCGGTCTGACGTAGGCCGAGTGCAATCTGGCGCCGGAAACACGCTCGTAGAACTCCATCAACTTCTCTCTCTCCTCGAAACCCCACAAGAACGGAGTCAATCCACCCACATCCATAATGTGCGACAACACAGACATACAGTGGTTAAGCACACGCGTGATCTCGCCGAACATCGTCCGGATGTACTTGCCTCTCAACGGCACCTCCACGTTCAACAACTTCTCGACGGCCAACGCAAAAACCAACTCGTTGGTCATCATCGACACATAGTCCAATCTGTCAAAGTATGGCAACGCTTGCATGTACGTCTTGGACTCGATCAACTTCTCGGTGCCTCTATGGAGCAAACCCACGTGCGGGTCGGACCGCACAATCTCCTCGCCGTGCAACTCCAAAATCAAACGCAACACTCCATGGGCAGCTGGATGCTGAGGACCAAAGTTGATGGTAAAGTGTCTGATTTTCGTGTTTTGCTTCTCAACCTTGGTGGGGTCGTCCTCACGGTCCCATGTCATGTCGACCTCGTCCATGGTTTCAGTGAACGTGGTCTTGCCAAAGATGTAGCCTTCTGGAGTCACCGTTTGTGGGCTTCCCATGGCTGGTGTGTAGGGCTTGATGGGATCTTCTGGGGCGGCCGCGTGCCTTCTGCAGGCCGTGGAGAATAGCCTGGCTGGGCGGGCGGCCGAGGCTCTGGCCAATTTAGTGAGCGAGAGCATTGTTGGAAGACTGGAGAAGTAGCTGAGATTTTTGGACCTCGCTTTTTTCTCACCATTAGAAAATGCCGATCCTTCATTGGATGAGTGCGCGCCAGTACACCGGTCCTTTGGTGCGGCGCGCGAGATCAACGGCCGTGGCGGAAACTAGTTTAGCGTTTTGGAGGTGCAGCTTTGGAGTTTACGTTTCGGTGTTTCGGAGTTTTGATTGAAAGTGTTTGAAGAATGTTTTGAGTGTGTTTCAGGTGGCTCTGCGCCTTGCGTTTTCTTTATTTTCTTTGTTTTGTTTTTTTGTTTTTTGTTTTTTGTTTTTTGTCGTCTTTTCTCATGTGTGCTTTATACTTTGCGCTCTGAAACGCGAACCCCGAAGAAACTGTAGATATAAAAATGGTCACTGGGCCTTCAAAGAACGCAACATTTATTTTGGACTGGTCCGTCTACTAATTTTTTTTTTTAAACTTTCAAAAAGTCTTCACAATATCTACGCCATGCTGTGAAATGAGACCTTTCGCGGCAGTTGACGTGAGGTCACCGTCCCCAGATCCCGACACCGTTTCGAAATTGGCGCAGTGAAATTGATGAAATTGGTGCAGCGCTTCAGAATTGACGCAGCGTTTCAGACTTGTTTCGAAATTGTTACAGAGCCGTTTCACGCCTGTTTCAAGCCAGATTGCCACCTCACAGTCGCCAGGTTCGGGCCCTATCACGGGCCCGTCTAAGAATACAATACCACTCCGCCCGCAACACAACCCCCAAAGCCGGCTTACGCTATCTTACTAAAGCAAGATGTGTCATGTGTCGAGCGCCACAAGCGTCGCCAAAAGCTTATTTTACGTCCATTGGCGCTAAAGCAAAATTAACTCCGCGGCGTTATCTCAATGCAGCAAGAACAGAAATCTCATATACCGCTGCTTCTCTCAATGCCCCAGCAGCTGCGTGGGCGCGTTCCTGTCAGCAATGGCCATTTTTGCCACTTTGCAATCACAAAAGTGGCCTTGAAAACTATAAAAAGGGCTCAATTCTTCCTCCTTTCTTTTCGCTTATCATCTATTGGGATCTCCAATTTCCATTTCCTCCCACTACAGTCAATGACTACCTCTATTTTTGTTACCGGCGCCAACGGCTTTATCGCCCAGCACATTTGTAAGCTCCTCATCTCCAAAGGCTACAAGGTGGTTGGAACGCTTCGTTCGGCCGCCAAAGGTGATCTTTTGGCCAAGCTGTTGGGAAGCGAAAACTTCTCTTATGAAGTGGTGCCCAACATTGAACCTGTGGGCGCTTTTGACGAAGCTTTAAGAAAACACCCAGAGGTGACGGTGTTTTTGCACACCGCGTCGCCTGTTCTGTTCAACGAAAGGGATATTGTTGAGAGCTATCTTAAGCCAGCCATCAACGGAACGAAAAACGCCTTGTCGGCCGTGAAAAAGAACGGGCCCCAGATCAAAAAGGTCGTCGTGACTTCCTCGGTTGTCGCCTTGGCCGCTCCTGACGTACTTGAAGATCCTACCTTTGCAGTTTCTGAAAAAACCTGGGCCAACATCACTTGGGAGTCTGCACAGACCGATGGCTTTTGGGGCTACTGTGGGTCCAAAAAGTTTGCCGAGAAGGCAGCCTGGGACTTCATGGCCGAGGAAAAGCCAAATTTCTCTCTCAATGTGGTCAATCCCTCCATCGTTCTTGGGCCACAGGCCTTTGACAGCGAAGCAAAGGACAATTTGAACCTTTCGGCCGAATTTGTCAGCTCGGTGTTGACTTTAAAGCCCGACGCGGATGCTCCAAGCATCCGGGGCCACTTTTGCGATGTCCGCGACGTGGCAAAGGCCCATTTGGCGGCTTTTGAAAAGGACTTTGCCAACGAAAGATTGTCTTTGACCGTCGAGCCGTTTTCTGGCCAGGACCTCTTGGACATTTTGAATTCCGAGATCCCGCAGTTAAGGGGCAAGATTCCTGCTGGCAAGGTTGGAGCTGGCGATGAACTCCGGGCTGGCGTGTGCAAAGCAGACTGGAAAAAGACACAGGGTCTTATTGGCTTCAAGTGTATCGGCTTGAAGCAATCTGTGGTGGACACCATTTCTCAAATTCTCAAGGTGAGAGCTTGAATAGTAAGATGAAAAGACTCTAACTTTGTTGGAATGATAACGCTAGTAGTTGCTAGGTTGATGCTGCTGGAGATATAGGGCCCTGGCTCGTAGTATTTAGAAAAGCTTCTCACTATGTGGTTTTGCACTTAGGCTGCAAAGGTTGCATGGAGAGTTAAGCAAATGCTTCCGCTGCATTGAGTAGCTTTTCTGGGTGCACAGAGACGGCACAGCACTGAATTTTATCCACAGGCTTTTCAGGCGCTTAAATCTATATCCAGCAAATTGTACAGACTGGCGCAATGGGTCTGCTTCCGTTGGCATCACATTTTCTGTGCCAATTGTCTTAGATCAAGTGTAGAATCTGGATGGCCACATGAATTGCCTTCCTTGGTGTAAGATGATGGAAAGTTTTGAACGGCAAGATTTGGTACTGATGCGTCGATTTCAATAATCCACCGTGCAGTGGCCACAAACCTTTTGTGATTCTTTTTTAAACCACACAGTCCGTAGTAGTGGCTCGCGAATAACAATGTACCGGATGCGGTGGCTCAATGGCAGAGCTTTTGATTCCAAATCAAAGGGTTGCAGGTTCGATTCCTGTCCGTGTCATCGTACTTTTTTGGTGGTAGATCACTCAGTGACTTTTTTTGTCTCAAAGAGACTTGTTCTCGATACTCTCATCCCGCCACTAGCCATGGCCAAAAAGACCAAAACGCCGCCGGCGTCCGAGCCGAAGGAGAAGGTGAAAAAAGGAAAAGGCGCCGAAAACGCCGCCCCCACCTCAGAAACTCAGGACACCCCAGCTAAACCACAGCGTGGCCTAGCCATTGGTGACAACTTTGGCTGGACAGGCAAGTTGCCCGCCACGCTCCTCATCGAATTCTGCCAGAAGCAGAAATGGAACAAGGTTGTGTTTGACATGCGCAAAACGGGCAAGGGCTTCGTTGGCGTGGTGAATCTCAGCTGGCAGAATCCCAAGACCAAAGAGGTGATTCATTTGAGATGGTCGCCCGATCCCAGCGTGCTCCCGCCTCGGGAAACCACCAATGAGGCCCGCCACTTTGTCGCCACCTACGCCATGTACCGTCTTAACTACGTCAAGAATCTCAAGATGGTGTTGCCCACGATCTTTCGTGATTTTTGGTCAGAAATGGACACGAGGCGGGCGGAGCTCTTGAAGAAGGACAAGGCTGCCCACGACCGCTACTACAACGCCAATCCGTTCCAGGTGCACTTGGCTGCGGTGGCAGAGAAGGAGGCACGGGAAAAGGAAAGAAAGGCCCGGGAAAATAGCGAGGCCAAGGTGAACAAGCCATCGATGAACATCTCGATCGGCGGCTTAGGGAGCCTGAAGAGCGCGGGAGGTGCAAAAAGTTCGGGAGGACTGAAAAGCTCGGAAAACCTGAGAATCGCTGACAAGAGGCCGCCACGGGTCCGGCCCGAGGCCCGGGCAGGGTTCCGGCCGTTTTCGTTTCCCCGCAAGGCGTGGGACAACGCGCCGTTTGTGGATTTTCCATCGGACGTCCGCCAGCGGCTCGAAGCATCCATCCGGCACCACATCAACTGGGTGGAGGAGGATGAGATAGAGGAAGAGAAGGAAGATGAAAGAAGAGGGAAGGAAGAAACAAGAGGGAAGGATGAAAGAAGAGGGAAGGATGAAAAAAGAGAGAAGGATGAAAGAAGAGAGAAAGACGCCGACCAGCTCGCCGGGCTCGGATTCCGCCGGTCGCATGTCCAAGAGGCGCTCCGACATGCCCACTCGTTCGTGGACGCATTGGAATGGCTTCTTTTCCACGTGCCCGAGGACGACTTGCCCGCCTTCTTCGCCAAGCGCGACGAGGACAGCAGTATGACGTTGAAAATCTCCACCAACATCCAGCGCGAGTACTTGATGGAGCGGCTTTCACTCAGCGGGCTCGACAAAGACGCTGTGATTGCAACGTTGCAGGCGAACGCCAACGACGAGGTGGCCACGGCCGTGGCCTTGACACACCAGGCCGTGGGCTACACGCCGCCATCTGTAGAGCCCATTGGCGATGAGCACGAAATGTGGCTCATGGAGCTCGAGGGCATCGAGGCCACAGGCTCCAACCGCGTGGGTTTTGTCGACACCCAAAAGCACATTGCCGCGGTGTCGTTGAATGTGCGTGGGCTAGCGGCCGATATGCTCAGCGTCAAGCTCTTCTTTGCACCCGTTTACCCACAGGTGCTTCCGGGCATCCAGATCGTGGTGGGCAACGCCAAGTTCCAGATGGCCAACTACATCAAGTTGCTGATTCTCACACAGCTTCTGGAGCATCTTTTGCGCAACAACCTTTTGGGCGACTGCTTTCTCTACACGATTGTGGAGTGGCTCGAGACACACATCCCACGCATCATCGAGAACCCGGGCCCGCTTCTTCTGCTGGAGCCGGGCCAGAAACGGCCACGCGGAATTTCGCCACAAGAGCCGCCGCCGCTGAAAAAAAGAACCTCGGCTGCCCGCTTCGTGCTTCTGCAGGCCGACATCGCCGCCATGAAGGCCGACTACGCCCAGCGCCAGCACCTGGACCGCCTCAAGGCGTCGGTGGTCGCCCGCCAAAAGCTTCCAGCCTGGAAAAAACAGGCTCGTCTCGTCGAGCTCATCAGCAACAACCGCGTGACGCTTGTCACAGGCGAAACAGGCTCGGGAAAGAGTACGCAGATCGTTCAGTTTCTCCTCGACCACTTGTGCACGCAGGGCAACTTCGAGAGCTCTATCATTTGCACGCAGCCCCGCCGAATCTCCACCATCGGCTTGGCCGAGAGAATCTCCGAAGAAAGAGCCCTGGCCGTGGGCTCGGAGACCGGCTACATCATCCGAGGCGAAAACAAAACGCTGAGGCAGACCAGGCTCCTGTTCGTCACCACCGGTGTGCTTCTCCGCATGATCCAGTCGTACATGAGCGCCGACAGCGCCAAGTCGCTGCTTTTCGCCAACCTCGAGTACATATTCATCGACGAGGTGCACGAGCGTTCCGTGGACAGCGATTTCTTGTTGATCATCTTGAAAAAGATCCTCAAGTCTTTGCCCAAGTTGAAAATCGTGCTTATGTCCGCCACCATCGACACGTCGTTGTTCATGAACTACTTCAACACGCCCGTCAACCACGTGCACATCGAGGGCCGGACATTTCCCATCGAAGATTATCATCTCGACTCCATTTTGGACGAGCTCGACTTCACCGTCACCAACTTCAAGGGCGAGACGATCAAGCCTAGAGCTGACTCGCATTTCTTCCTGTCCGGCACCATCAACAACGACTTAATTGCTCAATTATGTCTTCACATTGACAACAAGCTCCGTGCAGAGAAAAACGCCGGCTCCATCTTGGTGTTTTTGCCTGGAATCATGGAGATCAACCGCTGCATCAGGGCCATTGAGCGCATGTTTGAGCAGAAAAACAAGTCTTGTTGGTGCTTGCCGTTGCATTCTGCGTTGTCGTCCAAAGACCAGACCAGAGTGTTCAAGAAACCACCACAGAACAGCCGTAAGATCGTCATCTCCACCAACATCGCCGAAACATCCATCACCATTCCAGACTGTGTGGCGGTGGTCGATTGTGGACGTGGGAAGAGCATGATCTACGATCCCAAAATGAAAACGTCCAGATTGCTCGAGAACTGGTGCTCCAGGGCCGAGATGAAGCAAAGAAGGGGCCGTGCGGGCCGTATCCAAAACGGAACCTGCTACCACTTGTACACCGAGAGCACCGAGAACACCGTTCTCGCTCATCCTGTGCCAGAGATCCAGCGGGTCCGCTTGGAGAATTTGTACCTTGTGGTGAAATCCATGGGCATCTCCAACGTGACCGAGTTTTTGAAAAGCGGATTGGATCCGCCAAAAGACCAGGCCTTGGACGAGGCTCGCGCCGTGCTCCACGAATTGGGCGCTTTGGTGGGCTCAAACGAGACGGAAAAGCTCTCCAACTTGGGGAAGTACTTGTCTTTCATTCCGACAGACTTGCAGGTTGGAAAGCTCATGCTTCTCGGGTGCATTTTCAGCTGTGTTGACATTTGCTTGACACTCGCGGCGGTGTGCAGCAGTGGAAGCCCTTTCTCGAACAATTTCGAGATCAAGGACGAGGTGAAGGCGGCTAAAACGCGGATCTCGAAAAACCAGGGTGACTTGATGGCTTCTGCGTTCGCCTACCACACGTGGGAGAGCCTTCCTAAACCAGAGCGGAAAAAATTCATCCAAGAAAATTACTTGTCGTACCTCACATTGCAAGACATCCAGACCACGAGAACACAATATGTTCTGACGCTCCAGGAGATTGGGTTTTTGCCAGTGCGATACTCAAGCAACGAAGCGGCTTTCAATAAGAACAACCAGAGGTATTCGATCGTACGAGCCATCATCACGGGCTCGTTCACGCCGCAGATCGCGCGTGTCCAGCTTCCCGATCCGAAATACGCTCATACGTTGGTGGGATCTGTTGAGATCGAGGCCGACGCGAAGCAAACAAAGTTCTGGATTCGAAACGAGAAGTACATCGGCCAGTACAACAGTGGCGCCCAGGTGAGTGAGCTCCCCGCTACGCGGGCGTTCATTCACCCGTCGTCCTTGGTGTTTTCGCCGTCCGAGGGCGGAAACTTGCCCGATTTGCAGGATTTGACTTTGGAGGATGGAAGCATCGACGTCAAAAAAGCCAGAGAGCAGTTTGACATGACGCCCAGCGTCAAGAGCGACGCCGGCGCTTTGCACAAGTCCGCGTTCGTGGTGTACTCGTCTTCCAGCCACACCAGCAAGTTGTTTCTTCGTGATATCACGCCGTCCAGCACGATCGGCGTGTTGCTTTTTGGCGGCGAGATTCTGTACGACATTTCGTCGCACGTGTCTGCTGGCCGGCGGTGCCCGGGCATCGTTTTGGACAAGTGGATGCCTATCCGCACGTGGTGCAAAAACGGCGTTTTGTTGCGGCGGCTCCGGGTGCTTCTTGATCAGGTGATCGAGAACAAAATGGCCAGCCCCGAGCACGAGAAGACCGCGGCCGCGGACGAGGAGGTGTTGGACGTCGTCAGCACGGTTCTCGGCATGGAGAAGCGCCGGTGACCCTTATAGACCAGCAGCAGGCACTCTTTGCGCGTGATGGTGGCAGCAGTAGTAGCACTTGGCGATGTCACACGTGACCCCACCCTATAGATGCGGCACGTAACACAAGTGGCTCTCTGCGATAACGAAACAATCACCATCAACACACCAAAAAATGGCAACGGGCGAATCGGAGCCGTTGCTTCAGCGCCGGCGCAACCTGACGGAACCACGTGGCCACAAAAGTGCCGAAGAAAGCGCCTCAGAACCGAGCCTGCTGCTGCTGGCACCCCCAAATGCATCCAGCAACGATCTGGAGCTGTTGAAAGACCTGGACCTCGAGGATCTTCCCGAAAATGTTCGTGACACCGTCCCGTTGACGGACGACCCGAACACCCCCGTCTTGACGTTCCGGTACTTTGTTCTCTCAGTGCTCTTTGTGATTCCAGGCGCGTTCGTGAACACTGTCAATGCGTTTCGAACCACGTCTGCCGCCTATCTGATATTCTTTGTCCAGATTGCGTCGCACGCCGCCGGGATGTATTTGGCCCGGGTGCTTCCACAGCGGCGCGTGCGGCTCGGGCGGTTTGGTTTTGAGCTCAACCCGGGTCCTTGGTCAGTGAAGGAAACGGCATTGGTGACCATCACGGCCAAGAGCGGCGCCACGGGAAACTTGGCCACCAACGCGTTGGCGCTTGTTGAAATATACTTCGACACCAAAATCCCGCCACTGTGCGCTGTGCTCTTCATGTGGGCGATTGTGTACATGGGCTACTCATATGCGGCGATTGCCAAGAGCTTTGTGAGCTACGATCCGCAATTTGAGTGGCCGCAGGCGTTGATGGAGACGGCGCTCTTGCAGAGCCAGGCCAAGCAGACCGGCAGCGATTTGGACGCAGAAAATGGCGAAAATCTGCAGAAAACAGCGCCTGCCCACTCCCAAATGCGGGTGTTCTTCGTGTGCGCCGCTGGGATGTTTTTCTGGCAGTTTCTCCCCGAATATATCTTCCCCATGACCAGCTCCGTGGCTGTGCTCTGCTACATGGCACCATACAACCGGACATTGAACTTTCTCGGGCTGGGCATGGGCGGCATGGGCGTGCTCAACTTTTCGCTCGATTGGGCCAACATCACGTCGCTCGTGATGCTCTACCCGTACTGGATCCAGGTGATCCAGCTTGTAGGTTTTGTTTTAGGCGCGTGGGTGCTCATTCCGCTTGCCAAATGGTCGTCGTTGTTTCCCTACAAGCACGGGCTCATGTCCAACGATTTGTTCACTGATAGCGGGCTCGTGTATCCCACAGACAAGCTTATCACGCCCGACGGACGCCTCAACGAAACCGCGTATGCCCACTATGGCCCGGTTCATTTGGGTCCACAGCGGATGTGGAACATGTTTTTCGACTATGCCGCCTACATTTCTGGCGTGGTTTGGGTGGTTCTTTTTGCGTGGCAAAGCTTGCGCAAGAGCTGGTGCCGGGGCCACCGCAGCTTCAACGACAGGCTCAACAAGCTCCATCGGCAATATGAGATTGTGCCCAACTCGTGGTATGCGCTGCTCTTCCTAGCGTCCGTTGCATCGCTCGTGTATCTCCACTTTCAAGGCTTTCTTTTTATGCCGTGGTGGACGTGTGTGATGGCGTTGGCGATCGGGTCCGTGATTGTGATTCCGTTGATCTGGCTCTATGCGCTTTCCAACTTCCAGCTCCCCATTGGCACACTCAACGAGCTCATTTACGGCTACTTCGTACAGGGCCTAGACCAGAAGCACCCGGCGGGCGCTGCGTTTTTCGGCTGTGTGGCTGGAAATGCGTGGTACCGCTCCCAATTCCACTTGGAATCCATGAAAGTGGGTTTCTACAATCACCTCCCGCCGAAAATCGTGTTCATGTCGCAGATATTTGGCGAGGTCATCGGCGTGCCTGTCAACTACCTCTCGTACAAGTGGATCATGGCGTCCAAGTGGGACTATCTCGTGGGCAAGAAAACAGACCCGCTCCACCAGTGGACCGGCCAGGCGGTGGTGCTGTACCATACAAATGCGGTCCAGTACGTGGTTCTCGGTCCGCTGCGGCTTTTTGAAAAGTACCCGGCGCTTCCGTACGGATTTCTCGTGGGGCTTGTGACGCCCATGGCGGTGTTTCTTCTCTGGCGCAAGTTTCCCGACAGTTGGCTCCGGTTTCGCTACTGGAACACCACGGTGATGTTCTCAACGTTGAGTCACTTCTACGGCAACATTTCCACGGGGCCGTTGTCCAAATTTCTTGTGGGCACGTTTACGATGTTCTACGCTTTTCGGTACAAGCACGAGATGTGGAAAAAGTTCAATTACGTGGTGGCGGCTGCGCTTGACACGGGCTACAATGCCACGATGACGGTGATTTTTGTGATGCTCTCGTTTGGGCTTGAGCCACCCGCGTGGTTTGGAAATGACCCTCGAAGCGTGGAGCGGTGCTTTGCGATGTAAAGTGGAAGAGAAGGAGGAAAGAGAAAATAGACTAGGAGAAGAGAGAACTGAATAGAACGATTTGAAAAAAAAGAAGGGTTCGGATAGAGAGAGAAAGGAACAGATGATTGACTCGAACAAAAGACATAGTTGATAGTAGAGAGGACAGAAATTAAAATAGAGAAGAATGATGTAAGAGAGAATTGAATAGAATGAATGTTTGAAAAGAAGGAAATTTGAAGGAAGGAAAGATTCGAGTAGAAGCGACTTGATAGAAGAAAACTTGGTAGCAGAGGGAACAAAAGCTATTGAAGAAGGGATTGAAAAAACGATATAGAAAAACGCAACAAGATAGAAACAGTAGGGGAGATGGAAACAATCAGAAAGAAAATGCACTATACAAACAGAAGAAGAGTGACACTGAATAAAGGTGAAACGAAAAAATGAAGAACGAGGTGAAAAGAAGTAATAAACAACGAGGTAAAATGAAGCATTGATGGAAAGAAGAGTAAAAAGGAACGACAGGAATAGATTAAGAGTGAGACATAAAAGGCGGAGGTATGAGGCAGAGAAGGCACCGAAGAACGAAACAAACAAAAAAAAAAAAAAACAGGAAAGAAGAAAGAGGAACAAAAAGCAAACGAAAAAAAGAAAATAACTAAATAAATCAAACAAAAAAATAAATAATCAAAATAAATAAACGAAGGCCAAGATGGAGAAGGCCCGCACCCGTGCACCACGCCCGACCATGAAGCGCCTCGACAAACCAGCATCTCCACCAGCCCTGCAACATGAGTCAAAATCAGCCCACCGCCAACCAGCAAAACATGATCCAGATGATCCAGCCGGCGCAAGCCACGCGGCTCTTGGAGGCGCTCAAAGAAGAGTTGGCCCAAGCAAAAGCCGCCGGCGCAGACACAGCAAAAGCCCGCCAGCATTACGCCCGGGCTGAGCAAATCAAGCAAGTGTTGGTCAACTACCGCCAGCAGCAGCAGCAGAGGGCCGCGGCCGCCCGCTCCAACATGGGCGCCGCTCCCTCACCCAACATGGGCGCCGCCGCCAGCCCCCAGTCATCAGCAGCCATGCCACA
The DNA here is from genome assembly GCA_002893725.1 of Metschnikowia torresii. Taxonomy (NCBI): domain Eukaryota; kingdom Fungi; phylum Ascomycota; class Pichiomycetes; order Serinales; family Metschnikowiaceae; genus Metschnikowia; species Metschnikowia torresii. The sequence goes on along the minus strand of NXHD01000003.1, from coordinate 1,016,342 downwards.
ACAAGGAGCGGGCGCCAGGGCCAGTTCGCCACCACAAAACCCCTACGGTGGGTCTCCCGCGGGAACGCCGAACCCGATGGGCCGAGGCGGCGTGCCGGCGGGCACGGCGCCGCACGGACAGGCCATGGGCGGCGCCGGAATGGCCACCAACAGCGGCCCGATGCAAAACAGGCCCGGAATGGTACCTGGATCGGTGCCCGGTTCACAGGGCTCGGGTGCCGCGGCGCCCGGCGGCCAGCAGCGTCCTGGGGGCGGCGTGCCGGTGCCCGGCGTGACCACGGAGAAGTACAACCAGGTCCGGACGCGGCTTCAGGACTTGGAAAACAAAATCCGCGCGTTGGAGGCCACCAAGCGGCCCGACATGGCCGCGGACGAGGCCACGCAGATCGACAACCAGCTCCAGGAGCTCCGGCTCAAGTACGGGCAGTACCTGAAGTTTGCGGTGTACATGAAGAACCAGCTTCTTGAGCTGGCGCGGGCCAGCGGCCAGAACCCACTTATGGGCCCCGGAACAGCGCCAAAACCGCCCGCGCCGGGCGTGGCGCCCACGGCACACATGGCCGGCTCCGGCGCCGGCACGCCGGCACAGTCGGTGGGCACGCCGTCGGTCACAAACGCGCTGGTGGCGGCCACCAACGCCAACGCAGCCAATGCGGCCCAGGAAAAGCTGGGCGCCGCGGTGGGCAACGTGGCCGCCGGCGGCGCCGGCTCGCCAGCCAAGCTCGGCAGCCGCGGGCCGTCGCCGGGCGCCAAGGACGCGGTGCCGGGCGTGAACCTCCTGCTGATTACCAAGCCCAGCGTGCCGTCCATTCCCATTTCCAGCACCATCAACGTCAAGCCGCAGACACCCATCACGTTGAAGCCGGGCGCTAACAACGTGCGGCCCACGCTCACGGCCGGCGGCTCGTCGGGGCTCGGCCAGGTGGTGGGTTCGCCTGCTATTGTGAGGATGCCCACATTTGACATGGCCTCCACCGGGCCCGTGCAAGACAACGGCGGCCGTGTGTTGACCAAGCGCAAGTTGACGGAGCTCATCAATACGGTGGGCGCGGACGAGGGCGACGGCAAGACCACCGTGGATGGCGATGTTGAGGAGCTTCTTCTAGATTTGGCCGACGAGTTCGTCAGTTCCGTCACCACATTTGCTTGCCGCTTGGCCAAGCACAGAAAGACAGACAGCGTGGATGTGCGCGATGTGCAGTTGCACCTCGAGCGTAACTGGAACATCCGAGTGCCGGGCTATGCCATGGACGAGATCAGAAGCATGCGCAAGTGGCAGCCCAGCTCCTCCTACAATCAGAAGGTGTCTGGCGTGGATATTGTCAAGGCCGTCAACGGCAACATCAACTAGTTGGTGAGCGTCTGATGAATTCGTGGTTAAAACTAGATCTTTATCAGGATCCATATTAGAATCTATATCAGGATCTACATCGGATCCGAAGCAGGATCAATACCGGGTCTTTACTGGGATCTTTTGTGGATTCATATCAGGATCATATATCAGGATCATACGATCATATATCATGATTCATTTACATATGTTTTGCACCCATCAGTGTGAATTGCAATGCATTTCTATATCTGATGTTTCATTGATATCTGTACTACGTTAAGAGATCCATTCGTATGAAGCACTTGCATATTCGCCAGAGGCTCCATTTTACATTACGGAAACATTCACATATATGTGTTAAGCATTCATTTATATGTATATCTCAATGCATCCGTTGAGATCCAGTTCTACATCTGCTTCGAAATGTCTTCATTCATGAGTGTTTGCAACGCTTTCATCAATGCTTTTGGCATTCATATATGTATCTTGGCCATGCACCCATTCGGATATCTGGAAACCCTTACACACTCTGTTCACACTCTGTTTTTCATTCGTTAAAACTCCTGTAACGTGTCGCTTCGCATCTGGAATGATCCTTGTGTATCTGTTTGGGATGGGATGTATCTTTTCCAAATGCATGTGTCATATTTTTTTGCGCCACTTCAAATGCTTGCAATCACCACCGGACAACCCTGTAGCCGTCATTTTCCTTTCCCAAGACCCCGGCCTTGATCCAGTGGTCCAATGCCTGTGTGGCAGTATAAGTGGCCAAACCAGTAGCCATGCAAATTGTCGAGAGCGACATTGTGTCTCGGTCCTCGCTGAAGGCCTCGATCACCACCGCCTGCGCGGGCGTGACGGTGTACGCCTCGGAGCCGTTCTCAAAGTCTAACTCGAGGTCGACGCTACCCATGGACGGAAGAAAAGTGAGGTCGCGGCCCTTTTTGATCTTCTGATAACCCGCGGCGTAGGTCGCGGCCGCGGCCGCCACGGGAATGGCAAAGTAGTCGTTTTCCGAAAGCCTGTCCATGACAAACGGCCAGTACATTTTGGAGAGAATGGTGGTTTCGAACGCCGCGGAGCCCACGCGGGCGTTGATGGCGGCGCTGTCCAAGAAGTCGCGGATCATCACATCCAACGTGGAGAACTCGCCGGCGCCAAAGCGGGCTTTGAGAAGCTCCACGTACTCCACAATCTTCTCTACGGAATGCGAGCGCCAGTCGAGCAAGCGCTCGCCAAACAAGCGCGTAAACTCGTCGATGATCACAGCCGGCAGGCTGAAGATGGACGTGAACGCTTCCACGAGGTCAAGCGCCTTGCGTTTCTTGAAGTCGGGCAACGCGTCGATCGGGTCCGGACACCAGTTAATGTCGATCATGTCGTCGGCGGGAAGCGAGGGCGGGAGGCGGTTGGCGTATAGCTCCGTGGCAAGGTCAGCAAGCGGGTTCGCCAGCGGGTCTGTGTCGAGCATGCCGCGCACCAACAGCAGCACAAAGTCCAGGCGGGTCTTCAAGTAGCGGCGGATGGGCCGGGCCACCTTGTCGAGCAACACGCCAGTGGGGTCCACAAGAAGAAAGCCGCGAATGGTGTGAATGTACATGGTCATGACAAACGCGGTGTTGGAGCCGGCGTGGAGCAAGTGGAGCAGGCACAGGTCGACAAAGCTGGATACCAAGCGCAGGCGGTGGTGCGTGGCCGTGGCCGGGAGCCCGTCCAGCACTAGACTCTCGTGGAGCTCCCGCAAGGCGACCCGCGAGCGGGGAAACGCCGCGATCATGGCGTAGACCTCGCGGACACGCAACGAGATCAACTCGTCGCGGGCCATGCGGTCGAGATCGGCGGCCGAAGCAGCAGAGCCCGGCGCCAGCGCCAAGACAGGCCGGAGCTCATGCGCCACCCAGTCCAGCACGCGGCGGAGCACGGGCGTGTGCCACGTCCGCGAGCAGGTGGAGGCGACGTACGTGGCAAGGCGGTCGGACACTAGCCGCACCACAAGAACCAGCACATCGGCCAGGAGGCCCACCAGACCCAAAACGGCCAGCGTAGAAACGCACACGGGCGCCGCAGAGGCGCGGAGGTGCGCATCGAGCCGCGCAAGGAACGCCGGCTCGCGGAGGTGCTGGACAAAGAGCGCCCGGAGCCCACGCAGACACAAGTCAGCAGCCAACGGCGCTAGCGCAAGGAGCTGCGCATGGCGGGCGTAGTAGTGGGCCAAGTGGGCCACGTGGACCACGACCTCGTCCACGGGCGCGGCGGCCACGGCCGGCGCAAAGAGGGCGGCAAACTGGGCGGCCACAGAGTTGATGTAGAGCCGCACAAAGTCCGTGTGAATGTCCTTGTCTCGAAGGCAGTGGCGGGCAGCGGCACGGACACGTGGCAGCGGAAGAGGCACGGGTGCGCCCGGCGCGACGTAGTGCGGCAGGAGCCAGTCGCAGAGAATGTGGAAGTCGTTTTCGGCGTCGGAGGGAACAAAAAGCACATCGGCTAGTGTTTGCGCCGGCACCAATGCGGCGACGAGCTCGGGCGCGAGCCCGCCCGTCCCGGGCGGAGCGAGTGCAGGCGGCATGCAAAGAAAGGAGCAGAAATTCTGGGTGGAAGATGGAAGAAGGAGGAAGAAGAAGGAGGAAGAAGGGTGCAAAAGACGGGGCCGCGTATTGATGGTGGAGGCGCGCGCACCCGTGCCTCCATCACCACCCACCTACATCTCCGTGCGACTGCTCCGTCTCTTCTTCTTCCTTCTTCCTTCCTTCTCCTTTGCCTCCCGGCCCTTTGCTTGCATCTTTGGCTGCCAATGGTACGTTACCGTATTTGTGGACCGCTACTTGTTTTTTCCTTTTCAATCTAACCGCAGCCGTCTCGCGCCCAGCTTCAGAGCCAGTTCTGTGCCGTGACCCGTGCCCCGCCAGCGGCAGCGGCCGCCTATCTTGAGAGCCATCGTTGGGACCTCCAGCGCGCCACCAACACGTACCTTAGCGAGGCGCTGGTTAGTGCCTCCGGAGCCCCTGGCGCCTCTGTTTCATCCCTTTCTTCTGCATCCGTGCCCCCGGCCTTGGTGGCGCTATACGAGCGCTACTGCGACCGAACGGACCCCGGCATGATCCTGGTGGACGGCACGTTGGCGTACCTTGCGGATTTGCAGCTCGAGCCCGAGGATCTCCGCGCCTTGGTGTTGGCACACTTGCTTTCGTCGCCGCAGACGGGCGTGTTTGAGCGCCACGCCTTTGTGGGGTTCTGGGCGTCCGTCAACGTGTCGGCGCTCCCGTCCATGCGCGCGTTTGTGGACCAGGCCACGCGCGACACGCTCGCGTCGCTGGCCCGCTTCGAAAAGCTCTATGAGTACTGTTTTGACTTTGTTCGTGGCGCCGACGCCCGCGTGCGGGCCGTGGCCTGCGACGATGCCGTGGATCACTGGCGGTTGCTTTTTGGCAGCCGTGCCGATTTGCTGCCGTGCGGCGACCGCTTGCTGCAGTGGTACGATTTTGTCGCCGAATCCCACCGGCCCGTGTCTCGTGATCTCTGGTGCATGTTCTATAAGTTTGTTGTGCTAGTGCTTTGCGCCGATCTGGCCGGCTTGTCGGCCTATGACGAAATGAGCCTGTGGCCCAGCGCCATCGACGAGTACGTCGAATGGTTGGAGGACCGCGGTCTTCTTGCCCGCCCCGAGCCGGTCTTGTAGGGCCGGTTTGTTTTAGCATTTATGGACACACCGCTGACAATGTGGTACTTATTGAGAGAAGTTTTGTAGGGCGTTTGATTTGGGTTTGTTTTCTAAAGCTCGCGTTCTGAGACTGAACTGGTTTTACCGACGCTTTGTGATTAATATTGGGATTGTGGGTGTATGTTGACATTGTGATTTTATATTGGAGTTGTGGTTTTGTGTTGAGGATGTGGCTTTATATTGACATTATTTATATAGAGATTTTGGAATTGTGATTTTACATTGAAATTGTGGTTTAGGATGTGGTTTTATATTAGAATTATGATCATATAGTCTTGGAATTGCGATTTTATATTGAAGTTGTAGTTTTATACTAAAGTTGTGGCTTCATATTGAAGCTGTGATTTTACTGAGCTCCTGGTTACTATTGCCAGAACCGACGTTCTTTGTCTAATGTTTCTATTGGAGAGATGGGCTCACATTGCCAAGCAACCTAAACAACTTTCTCCTAGTTCAAAAGCTTGCATATGCTAGGCTTTCGGAGCGTCAAGAGCGTTTCCGAGGCGTCCGCCAACGCATGTGCGTCGTTTCCCCTCGCCAGGCCGGCGCTGTCGCTGGTGTCGCTTCCGTCGCTGCTGCCTTCGATGGTGGCCACCTTGTTCGTGTCCGGCACTCGGCTCTTGAAGAACATCTTCCGCGGCATGGCGCCGCTGACTGTGTACTCTGGCACCTTGGAGTCTTTCAGCTCCTCGCCCATTGCCGGATCCGGAAGGCTGAATACGTTTGAGCTCACCTGTGACTTGATGGGAATGGTGAACGGCGACGTGGCCGACGAGATTGATGATGTGTGTCTGCTGTGCGTGCTGAACAGGAACGTGCGGTTGAGGCTCTCAATCTCCACCAGCAGCGCCGGAAGCTCCCCCACAAGCGAGCCCAGGCGCAGTCCCGTTACATCCGCAAGGGCTCGCGACTCGGCGCGGTACTTGTGGAGCATGGAGAGAATGGGCGAGATTTCCGGCGTCACTTCCGGCGTGAGGAGCTGTACAGACTTGCTGCGGCCATCCGCCATGCTGCCGGCGTTGGCGAGGGTGCCAACTGTGTCGTCAGGCTTGTATGTGCTTTCATTGGCCTCAACAGTCGTTGGCAAACGAGCCACAGCGGTTGTTGCTGACTGAGACCGTGGCCGCGACGTCGTGCGGGCAGCAGCGGCCGCTGCGCTGTCCATGTCGTGAAAGCTGAAGTCTTGGTCGATGTTGCGGTATTGGTTGACGTCTAGCGGGATGTCAGCGAAGGAAGCGTCGAAGCTATGGTCGGGATTTGCGGCCACAAGCATCTCGTGCTGTTTCCGGATGATGTGGTGTAGGTACAAAATGTACTCCACCAGCGCTTTCAAGATGGTGAGCTTGTACATGCCATCGATCTTGTTGGCGTTGTTGGATGAGCTGGGGCTCGGCACAGACGCCCGCTTGAGGCCTGTGTCGGCACTTCGACACGCGGGAATGAGGTACTTGAGTGCTTCAAACTCGCGGTTGATTTTGATTCGCCTGCGTTTCTCAATCATCGAGTGGAGCTGCTTGGTTTCTGTTTTTCTGCGTGCCATGTCTTCCTTGTCGACAAACGACGAGCGCCGGCGCTTTTTCTTGAAAGGCTCCTCCGGCACAGCGGCGGACAACCCGGACACCGAGGACTGTGTGCTGGTTGTGCTGTAGTCGTTGGACAACACCTCATAATTGTTGTCTTCAGGATCAATGTCCTTGTTCAATTGAATAATGGTGGTTTTGAGGGAGGGCGGTTGCGGAAGTAGCATGATGAGGCTCAGTTCCGGTGGAGGCTGAGAAACCAGTTCCGAGACAGCGGGACAAATCCAGGAAACACTGGGTTATAAGAGGCGAATAGAGGCAAGACACGTTGCACGCCCACGTTCCGTCAACGAGCCTGTACTGCAGTTTGGTCACGCGACAGCCAATACTGCTTGTAGTGTGGCCAAGCAACAGCGGCAGCCAGCGTTTGTTATAACTGGGGCCACGGGGCACTATCAATAATTGCAAAATCGTCGTGCATGCACGCGCACGTGGGCATCCCATGTGTCAACTGCGCGTGGCTGCGCGCACTTTGCGCGGCTCTGCGCACAGGGTTCAACAGACCCCGGACCGTCTCCACTCACGGCTGCGTGGGGCTTGGCAGCGGCACGAATTCCTCTAGGGCGAGGCTCTTCTCGAACATCTCCAAGAAGCTGGTCATGCACTCCTCGTAGTCCCGGAATACCTCGTGGGCGGCCACAACAATGTTCAAGCCGCCGTGTGGCGAACTGATGAGGTTCAAGTTGAAGTGCGAGCGTGTGACGCCCTGGCTGAAGACGGTGTTGGTGACCGCAGGCGCCGATACATCGGGGCGGAACACGCCAAAGTTGGAGATCTCAAAAGCGTGAAGGGCGTCGGGCTTTTCCACGGACTCGCGGACGAACTGCCACGCGTTGACAAGCTTTAAGAGCGCGGTGACGTGGAAAGGATCTCTGGACGTGAGGCTGTCGGCGAGCGAGCGGGCAAGCGAGCGGGCGGCGTCAAGCACCGACGACTCCGCGCGGATGTGCGTCTCCATGGCCGACGGATAGAGCCCGTAGCGCATGGCGTCGTTGCCAGGGTAGTAGCGGCGGCCGTCCACGACGATGTGGCAGTCCTGATTGAACGGGCCCAAGCGGGGCGAAAAGGCGTCCCCCAACGCCCGGAACATGCAAGCGGAAACAGCGGGTGTGAGCGTCATGTTGTGCATTTTGCAGCGCTTCAAGAGCTCGACAACGCGGGCAGGCGGTACGTTGATCACGTAGAAGTCGCTTTGGGTACGCGGTGCCATGGGCGCCGCCTTGAAGCGCGGGTGGGTGTAGTAGTTGGGCATCTACCACAAGAGGCGGCTGGCCACGAAGTCGCTGACGGCACGTGAGATAAGGAAGTGGCCCACAAGCGTCTTGGCGCCGAACCAAATGGGTGTGGTAAACAAGGCGGAAAACAGGGGTGGCGGCAGCGGAAACTCGGTTGGTCCATCGACGGCAGCGTCCCAGAGCGTCACGCAAACGTCAGCATCAGAAGTAGCATCAACAGCGTCAGCAGCAGCATCAACAGCGTCAGCAGCAGCATCAACAGCGTCAGCAGCAGCATCAACAGCGTCAGCAGCAGCATCAACAGCGCCAGCGTCAGCAGCACCTTCGACCGACATCCTGCCGGCCGCGTGCAAGGCCGCCAAAAGATCGTGCTGAAAATTCACGGCCGACCGCCCGCCAAAGAAGATGTGGTTGCAGAAAAACACCTAATACGTCAGCTGCGACGCAGCGTTCTCAGCCACACGCAAGCGCCACGAGGGCCGTGGCCGGACGCCTTCCACAGAATTGGCTGGCACGCGCACGGTGGAAAGCTCTTAGAGAAGGCGCCCGCCAAAAGCATCGACTGGCCCGCGTTGCACCACGTCGTCGTACCGGATGTGGTCCACGGCCCGCACGGCGTAGTTGGCGCCGTTTGCTGCTTCGTCCTCGCGCATCAGCTGGCTACTGTCGGTGCTGGGCGGCACACGGAACATATTCAACCGGAGCACGGGATTGGCGGCCATCATGGCCCGGAGCGCCTGCGACAAGACGGCGTCAGAGACGTGTCCGTCCAAAGCCTCAGAGACGTTGAAGCCCCTGTTGTACGCATCAGTGATGTCGCGGCAGATGTAGTAGTTTTCGAGGAAGGAGGGGCGGCGGGATGTGCTGGACAGCATGGAAAGTAGCACAATGGCCGTATGCAGTGGTTGTAGGGTGAATTGTGGGGAGGCGAAGGGGTGGCGCCAGTTTAAGTATTGGGCAGATTAGTTGATGCTGAACTGAAGCGGCGGAAGAAGTTCGGAGGAGATGCGCCACACATAGAAATTGCAGGTTAGCTTCAGGGTGAGGCAGGGGACCGGGACTTGAATTGGCCCGAGTGGCTCTGGATAGTGCGAGCGCGCCAGGCGCGGGCCGGTGTTTTGCCGGCGCCTGATAATAGAGCATTGCTAGCGAATATAGAGCCTTTATTAGAAAAAGAAGGAAGTGGCAAGGGGTAGACTGCTGAATGTATGTGTATGTGGATCTGTATGTTGATGTTTTTGTCACGGCAGCCGCGACCTCGGATTTCGAGTTCCGTGGTGTCGGCGATTATAAGCCTGAGGCTGCTCACAACTGCCGGCTGCAACATGCCGAGCAGGAGGCGGCATAGTTTTTCCTGCGATGCACCTGGCATGGAGACCGCATTTGTGATGCTCCGGCCGCTTGCACGGCATCGCAGAAGAGGCGCGGCAGAGGCGGGGCTACAAGGACGGGGCTCTGCAGCCCCCGAAAGAGACGAGGGTATCTTGGCGGCGGAGCGGGCCAGATGCGTCGCGGGGCAGGCCAGAACTGGAAGGCGCCGCCGGTTTCAGCACGTTCAAGCAACTGCACACATGATAAATGACCGTCCGACGACGTGACAGTGTTCCGCCGTTCGTTTCGAGCCAGGTCCGGTGGCCCTTCCACTGATACGTCGGATAATTTCAGGCCTGTTCCGACTCCTCACGTGCGCGAAGACCGCTGCGCATGCCCGGATCTGATAGTCCACGGGCGCCCAAAACGACTCAGCTTGCGATTGCCCGATTGGCGGGATGCGTGATTACAAGCACGCCGAGGTGTGAACAGGCTAGGTGCATGGAAGCCCACTCTGCGTCGCCGCGCGGCTTGGCTAGAGCGTTTAAATCGCTTGTTCTATAGTCGCCGCGCATTAACTCCGCTGACATTCGTATCTCCCGCCATTGCAGCGGGCTACGTTCTGCGCCCAATCCGGCCGGAGTGAGCTTGTACTTACTACTGTGCACGCTGCCTCAGCTCCCGGAAAGCCGCAGTGGCATGGCTTGTGTGCAGACACAGAATCATAGTCTTCAAATGGCGCCCTTGTTTGTCTGTCGCATGAAGCCACTTCCCCAGTGTTTGCCATTGTCCGCTGCGCTGATCAGGAACTTCTCTATCAGTGCATCGAGGCTACTTTGCCAGACCCGAACCGAGGCTCTTTAGCAGCGCAAACAAAGGCAGCAGCGCAGACTGCAGATCTCGCGTATACGATCGTGCATGCGTCCACAGGTGCAGCGAACACCTGTGGACGCATTGTTCGCCACTGGACATTAGAGGTTTACGTAACGCTGTTTGCGATTCACCCATTTATATACCCCAGCTTTTCCGGCGTGCTTGATAAAGACTCAGCCGTGAATCCAGAATCCTTACGTGTTCATTTTATGTTGCTTGTTGTCTCTGCAGAGAATCACATCTCCTAGCCGACCATGCCGCCGGAAGCCAAGTCCTTATCCCGGAGAAGACATACAAACTCCAAGTTTGGCTGCCTCAACTGCAAAAGAAGAAAGATTCGCTGTGACGAAAACCTCCCTGTCTGCTTGAAATGCTCAAAAGCCCGAAACGAGGACTGCTCCTACAAATTGCTCACGGGGGCCGAGCAGAACCGCATCCGTCTTACTCATGCCATCCGCACATCACACAACAAACTTTTGGACAGCTCTTTCTGCTTGCCGGCAGCGACGAGTAAGGCGCCTCGCCATCCGCCGCTGGCCAACAGTCTGATGCAGCCCGCCAAATCCGTGCCGCTCGAGTTTAAATTTGAGCTCACAGAGGTAAATGCGCCCTGCTCGCCCAAAACCACCGGCCCGCTCCGCTTTTGTTATTTTGACAATGACGCGCCTGATCTCACATCCGAGCTGCCGCTGGAGCTGCCGTCTGTGCGCTCTAGACAGCTCAATACTCCTTCACTGGCATCCACTGCCTCGTCAAATTGCAATGAACCATCGGAAGACAATGCGCGTGCCCTGCCGCCCTTGACCGGGTCTGGCCTTCCTGGTTGCACCGCAAAGCCTCATCGCTTCAAAGTCCTTGATCGTGTGGAATTGACGAAGAATTTTTACATTGGAAATGTCGCACTTGACGCGTTGGTTCCACAGGACCAATCAATTCACGCCGTTGCCTTCGTTGAAGGCTTCATCTATATGGCGCGGTGCTTTCTTTGGCAACGGTTGACTGGCAATGGAAGCAAATTTCCCTTGAATGACAAGCCAATCAACATAACAGCGCTCCGGAAGCGCGTCGCCACTAATTTGGTGGATTTCGAGAAGCGCCTACAGAGAGCGGTCGAGAGCTGGCACAAATTAGATGACACTTCCGCCAAGGAAAAGAGCCTGCATTTGCTATACTTTAGTATCAGCTCCTGGTGCTTCTACGCCATGTTGTCGGTGATCAGCGAGCCCCAAGCTACCGCAGGTCGGTCTCTTTTGAGCCGGTACCGCTTTTGCGCCGAGCTCCTTGTACAGACTGCCCACTACCTGATCGAGTCCCCTGTGCTAGTCCTTGTATTGCAAAGAGTGAACCGCAATATTCTCAGCGCTCATATTCCACCCTATGAACCCATGTTTCTCTACGAGGTCCGCGATAATTTGGACTTTTTATCGCCCGTGTTCGAGGCGCTCGCTACCGAAACTTTCGCCGAAAGAGACAAACAAATCTTGCGCCACCTTTCTGGTCTTCGGGACATGATGGTTCAGTTCTTGAACGTGTTTGTTCTAGAGCCGCTGGAAAAACTCATTCGTACTTCCAGCAAATTCAATGGCTTCCCACCAAGCGTCATGTACGAGGCGGTCTTGCATTGGTGGCGCATCAGCCCAGTCGAAAACATAGACTACTCGTTCTCGAAACCCGCTCCCGGTGCTCTTGGAGACTTGAATAGAGTTATTCACGCTTACAGTCATGCAATCGCCATTGCCATGGACTCAGTGATGCCGTTCGTACATTTCTTTTTCTCGTGCGGTTTCTCGGGCCCCCTTCCCCACCGAATGTTGAACCCAAGCAATCTACGCCTCAAGTCTGGCTTCCAAGGCGTAGATCCAAACCTCAAGCTGTGTGCTCTGTCCAGCAGACATTCAGTGAGCAGCCTCCCAAGGCATCTTCTTTACGCATTGAGGGTGCAAGCATTTTTTTACAGACGATACGAGTTGTTTTCAAGCAACACCACAATTAGCACCTACACACAAAAAAACCCGCCATGGGACTCGGTTGGTGTGCGCTACATTAAGAACCTCATCGAAATTCCCATTGTCAGCTTCAACACACTGGCCATCAGACCGGACCATTACGCCCGTACCATCCACGACCAGCATGAGGTTCTACGCAAGGACCCCAAGGTGAGCGCCATCTTTTCTTCATCATCAGGCATGTCCACTTTGTCCTCGGAAAAAGTTACCCACTTCGACATGTTTGACTTGTTTCAACCTTTGCATTTCGACACGGCCACGTCGACCCTTAGTATCGACGCAGTGGTCGAGACCCCGCCATACGTGGCTCCCCCTACGCTAGCTCCGGAAAGATTCCGGGACTATATCCAAGACAAAATCCAACTCTTAGAGCTAGGCTTCTAATGGTGCCGAGTCTTGGCATGACGGCATGAGCTAGCACAGACCCGTGGCCTATCTGATTTTGCTATATACTTTGCAACATCGCAACATCGCTCCACTGCAACATCACAACATCACAACATTAAACACTACAACATTAGAACATTTCAACACTGCAACATAGCGACATTGCTAACAGCAGCCTCACGAGCGACTGATACAGAACTAAAACCATGTTTCGTCTATGTCCCCTTTAAAACCGCTCGGGCTATTTACCTCCGTCCATTATTTCTCTGTTCAGTCTCTCTATCTCCGTCGTAGCCGCCAGTGGGACCTGCATGCGCGCCTCACTTCATGGCATCGCACCAGCTATAGAAAGCTTCACTACGTTTTTCCACTCAGTGCCTCAATGTCACACATAATAATACCGGGAGACTCGCTAGCGGTGCAGATGGATGGCGAAAGTGCCATCACCATCGGCCCAGGCATCTACCAAACACCAAAAACACAGGAAATCATCCCGCTGCAGGCAGGCATGCTCAAGCAAACGCCACTCTCCAAAAAGGGCGACGAGAAGCTCATTTTCATCGAGTCCAACTCCAAGCGGTTTATTCCACAGGTCAACGATCTCGTGGTGGGCATCGTCACAGGCGTTTTCTCTGACTTTTTCCGTGTATCGCTTCAGGAGCACTCTGCACCAGTGCAGCTTTCGATGATGGCTTTTCCCAACGCCTCGAAAAAAAACAGACCCAATTTGAAGATCGGCCAGGCCGTGTACGCACGGGTGGCAGACGCCGTGCCGGAGGTGGTGACGGAGATTGAGTGCATCGACCCAGAGACCGGAAAGGACGGCGGGTTTGGCCCGCTAGACGAAAACGGGTTTGTTTTCGACGTGAACATGAACTTTGCACGTGAGTTGCTTTTCAACAAGAGTTCCGTGTTCCTCGAGAAGCTCGCGGCCAAAACGGCGTTTGAAATTGCCATTGGAACCAACGGCAAAGTGTGGATCAAGTGTGGAGATGCGCCTGCTGGCGATGCCGCCGCCAATGGCAAAGCAGAAAATGACTCGGCGGATGCTGCCGACACAGACGTGGTGATGGAGGACGCCGGATTAACGAAGCGGACGATCCAGCTCACGTTGGCGGCCGCCAACTACTTGCGCATGTGCCAAAACGGCACCAGCAGCGAGGCGGGCGAGGCGTTGAAGCGGGCATTCAAGGGAGCCTTGTAAGCAGGCGAAGAATAGACGACGGAACACCGGGAGGTGAACACGTAGGCGGTGGATCGGGAGTTGTGCCGGGGAAGGGACGATTTTGAGCCAGATTAACGCCCAAATGAAAGGAAAGCCCGAATTTAAAGAGCCAAGTTTGTGGAGCCGAATCTTCAGATAGCACAGTTGAGAGCCCGCAACGAAAGCAGATTCCAAAGCCAGAATAGTGGACGAGGATCGATAGAAAGCCACATTGTTGGAGCGACCGGCACATGGTGCGATGAGCGGAAAATCATCGCCTAACACCGAGCCTCCAGCAAAAGAACCCCGGCAAAGCGCCAGACTGAGATACCTTTCGAAAAAAAAAAGGTGGCTTCCCCACCAAATCTCTCAAAGAAGATTTTTTGCCTTTCAAATGCCAAAAAAAAGCCCGCCCGACGCCAGTGTGGCCGCCCAAAACAGGCGCCGCGTCGAAAAAGACCGCCGCAAGAAAACATACCACGATTTCCAGGTCCAGGGCACCAACAACTCGTCCATTGTGTCCAAGCGCTCCGTGGAGATGCTCTACAGCCCGATGGTGGAGCCCGCGGCACGTGAGTGGTTCCAGTATTTTGTGCCCAAAGGAAAGCGCCGTTCACCCGCCATCAACAGAGGCTACTGGGTCCGAATGGAAAGCATCAAGCAGGCTGTGCACGCGGTGAGGAGGCACCACAACACCACGGTCCGTGTGGTGAATTTGGGCTGTGGCTTTGACCCGCTTGCGTTCAAAACGTTGGCCGAAGAGCCCGCGGGCGCGTTTGAGTTTTTCGACTTTGATTACCCAGAATTGGTGCAACGCAAGGACGCGATGATCCGTGCCGCCGCCGACGTCATGGCGGCCGTGGGCCCGCAGCAGCCGGTGCTGGCGGCGTTGGCGGCGGCCGGCGTGGTGATGCAAACGCAGACATACACTTTGGTCGGGTGCGATCTCAACAACACCGCTAAGTACGGCCAGCAGTTGGAACAGCTCCTTCCGCCGGGGCCGCCGACCGTTTTCATTGCCGAGGTGTCGTTGGCGTACATGAAGCCGCAGCACGCGGACCCGGTGGTGGAGCTTCTGGCCCAGTTGCCAAATGCTCACGTGCTTGTTTTGGAGCAGATTCTCCCGTCTGGGCCCGACCACTTCTTTGCCCAGAAGATGTTGTACCACTTCAGCCACTTGCGGTCGCCGCTCCAGTGCGTGGAGACGTACTCCACCAAGCAGAAGCAGGCGCTGCGCTTTGAGCGCTGGTTTCCAAATGTGGAGGTGGTGGACATGTTCCAGAGCTGGATGCAGTTGGTACCGGACGAGGCTAAGCGGCTTGTGGAGGCCGTGGAGCCGTTCGACGAGTGGGAGGAGTTTTTGGTGTTTTGCCAGCATTATGTGGTGATCCACGCCACGAACAGCAGTATGGGCCTTTTTGACCACGAAATGGCGCCCGAACCCATCCGCCGCGTCGAGAAACTCGCCATCGAGCCCGTGGCACCCGAGCACGTTGTGGAAGCCAAGTTTGCCGCGTGTGTGGCCACGGAAAACGGCCGCTATATCCACGGGGGCCTGTTCCAGAGCCGGTCCGATGAACTCCGCCAGCTCGCCGGCTCTGCGGACGCTCCCGAGCTCCGTGTGATTTCCGGTGGTGCCGATGCTGCGCAGCCATCTGCCAGAATGTGCCACACGCTTTCTGACTTGAAATCCGGCCGCCTATTGTTGGTTGGCGGCCGCACGCGGCCTGGCCACGCTTTGAGCGATGTGTGGATGTACACGGAGGCCACGAAGACATGGAAGCACGTTGGCGACCTTCCGCGCGGCGTCTCGCGCCACTCGGCCGTGACAGTCGCCAAAAATACCGTTCTTCTTTACAGCAAAGGCGTCTTTACCGAGCTTCGGATGGACGGCGAGGTTTTGGTGGTGAAAGAGCTTTCTGAGCTCTGTGGATCGCTTTTGCACGATGGCCTTGTCAGCTGTGGCATGACGTTCGATACCTCCACAGGCACAGGCTTTCTTGCCGGCGGAATGGCCGACGAAACCCGCCCGTCCATCAGTGGAAAGCTCTACCGCTTTTCGCTTCGTGATGGCGGTGTGCATATGAAGGTTTTGGCCGACTCTCTCCATCTTGCCCGGATCGGCTGCATTCTCCGCACGGCCGGAGACAGTCTCTTTGTCATTGGCGGTGTTGGGTATGAAATACATACCGAATCGACCACTGTGATCAAGGTGGATCTTACCAACATGGAGCTCTGCCGCATGGAGATTCCGGGTCACGTGTGGAAGACGCACCCGGTCTTTATTGGCAGCCAGTTGGCGGGCGACTGCATTTTGGGCGGCGGTGCCGTCTGCTACTCGTTCGGCAGCTGGTACAACCGGGGGTACGCTGTGGACTTTGGTGCGTGATGGAGCAGTGAGTGCTTGCAGCCAGGCCAGCGCACCCATCACATCGCAGCACATCGCAGCGCATGAAGTCACATCGCATCGCCGTCCGGGGCAGCACGTCACAGGGAATCGCATCACATCACATCACCGCGCCACCGAATCACCAAATAACTGCATCACCAAATCACCGCATCGCCGAATCACCGCATCACCGTATTAGCGAATCACCGCATCGCCGAATGACTGCATCACCGGATCACCGAATCACCGCATCGCTGGCACCTCGCTCAGGATGGGTCCGCACCCCGCTTTGCTTGACATCACATCGCAGTAAGCGGGGCTCGCAGCGAAAATGGCGCGCGCCGCAGACAATGCAATACTCTCACACAGCACAGCCTGCGTCTTATCCTTATTCCCTTGCGGACGATGATCTCGGGTTCCTGCACCGGCAGCCCGGCCGACATGGTCGGCACAAGCCATAACTAATCGCGATTCAGAAAGTCCGTGTCGGCACAAGCCATAATTTATTGCGATTCTGTCTGAATCAACAGCGGGCCATTTTCTCTTCAAGTAGCTTTGTCTCACGCTTGCTTGTAGCAACGATATTCCTCTTCCTGGCCTGTACTGAAACAGCTCGTCTGGAGTTTGTTTCAGCTCCAGAGCTCTGGCGGTTCGCGCGCCGCAGCAAGGGCGGTTCGCGCGCGTTCGGCAGGGGCTTTCGCTTTTGTGCACGCGAGCCGCACACTATGCGCCATGTGTGCCAGACGCGCAGCGCTTCGCGTCGACCCCAAAGACTGGGGGAATCTCTCTTTGCTTGCTTTCACAATGATAAAAACTGAATGGAATTCAGCTCAAAAGCCTTTGCAAACATGTGACCCGATCTTCCAAGCGCGTGTGGAGTGATTTGTTCTGGCGTGTTCACGCGAAAGCCATGCTTTCTCCATCCCCATTGTGCTTTGCACCTGCCACATTTAACTTCTTTGGACCTGGAGATGTGCCTACAAAGGGCTGCACCTGCAACCCCCACATGCACAGCTGGGCTGCGCTACCCTCGCAAATTGTCATCGGTGGGCCCACCAGTTTGCAGTCGTGCCGAACGGAGCCAAATTGGGGTGTCCCGGGGCCAATGCCCCGGGTATCGCCAGCGGCCATATCAACCGGTATTACGGGTCCGCTCAGCCGAGACACGTTGCCCGCCACCCGGCCCGCCACTTCCGAATCGTCGCTATTCCGGTTGCGCCATGTTTCGGCCCTGTAGCGCGCTATTCGTTTGTGCATTCCCCGTGCGCAATGATAATCAGCATCCCACTCGCATATCTTCCTCATTCTTCTTTATGGTTCTTTTGGCCGGTGCCGCCTAGTATCTGTTCCAGCATCTTCTGCCCTTCCAGCATCTTCCTTGAGACTTAAGGGCCCCTGCTGCATTTGTATCTGCGCTGTTCAGATATTCGGCCACCGCCTGCCATCTCTCCGCTCCGACCCCGACTCTCCCTTGCAGGGATCACCATCTCCGGTTCACGTCATCTCTCCACTGATTCACCAACCCCTGAACTCAACACCTCCCTCCTGAATTGATCACAAAATCACGCCTTTCAAAGAATGCACGCGTCTCCTTTGCTTCGAATGGCCAACAACGAAAACGAGGGCCTGTATGACCCGTTAGATCCACTAGGGCCTGCGGACACCCCGGCCGCCAACGGCAGCTCGGAGGCAGCGCCCCGTCGTGCCTTTGAGGCTGCCAACACCCACGGCGCCATGCTGCAAATCCCTTCCTTTGGAATCACCAAACCCACGGCACAGCAGCTGCCCGGGGCCCCTATCCAAGCAGCGCCCGACCGTGGCGGCAATCTGACGCCGCTCTCGATGCGGTTCTTGCACAAGCCTTCAAGGGCAAAAGAACTTTTGGCCCAAGCAAGCGACTCCTCAAACACAAGAAGAAACTCGCTTCTCAATGGCCGGCCACCCTGCGATACCCCTGAACTGCCCAACGCACACCACGAGTCGTTCGCGCAGGCAAGCAGTGCGCTGCCCTCGGGAGTCGGCTCCACATGGCCGTCGCCCACGTACAAATTGGTACGCAAGAAGTCGGGCGAAATCGTCAAGCCGCTCTTGAAGGAGTCCGGTCACGCCGTTAGTTTCCGCTCCCGTTCGTTGCCGTCGACGCCCACCTATAAGCAGGTGCACTTTGGCGGCGATGCAGACGTGCGCTACTTCAAAGACGAAGACCGCCCGACGGCTATCCTGGCGGCTAATTCTCCAACTCAGCCCGATACAGATGACGACGATACGCCCATACCGGCGATGGACCCGGACTCCGACGGCGATACGGAGATCTTGACTCGTCTCAGCCAGTGGCACCCGATCCGCTCGGAGAACTCCTACTTCGATTACTACGACGATGAGCTCAACTCCCACGACGACTCGCCCGTCTCGCCGCGGCGCCTGGCACCGGCGGAGAAACCGGCGTGTCCATTGTGGCAGTTGGAGCCCAAAAACTTTGCACAACACCCTTACAATTCTTCGATCTACGTCAGCAGCAAGCCTGTTTTCATGGAAAGCTTGTTCATTTCTGCAGACAACAAGTACCTAGTGGGTTACGTGGCGGTGTCCAATGTGTCCTACGAAAAGTCCGTCAATGTGCGGTACTCGGTTGACAATTGGCGCACCATCGTGGAAATCCAAGCGGTTTACGTCTCTGAGGTTCCCCCTGTCCTTCTGTCCAACAACTACGACCGGTTCGTATTCAAGATTTCCTTGGACCTGTTCTCGGGCGGTCTCGCTTCTCGCCCCGGCTTCAAATCCTCTGCGGCGAAGGTGGAAACGGAATTATGCATCAAATACTCTGTCGCACAGAACCAAATCTGGGACAACAACGACAGCAAAAACTACCGCTTCGTGGTGCTGCCCGCATCGATGGGCCCGTCAAGCGACCGTGTCCCCGCAGCTGCAAAAAGAAAACAAGATCAGCATTCTCGAAAGCCGAAATACTCATCGTCTTATCTCAAAAAAGTCGACTCCTGTCCGGACATGACAAACGAGAGTGAGCTTTCGTCGGATCGAGCATCTTCTAGCACAACACCCGTTCCAACTCCGCATTCAAAACCAACACCATCCCACCGCTTGGCGAATGACTACGAAAGTAATGATTTCTATCTTTCATCCCCTCTTCTATCCAATTATGCTAATAGACAAGAACTCGAGGGGATCCCCAAGCGCACTTTCAGTTCAGACACTAAAGGCGACAACATGCGTGCCAGGCCCGGTCCTCGGCAATCAAACTTCGACATGAGCTTGTCGAAGAGTGAAAACTATCATCCAGCCCCTGTCGATGTCAAAAGGCTTCATGAAAAAATGTCCTACAAAGAGTTGTTGGATTCTTATTGTTTTTTCAACTCGAATTCAGAGAACAATGACTCCCGAACAACTCTTGTCTTGAGTGAGGGCCCGAATTTAATCTATGAAGAACGGCCCGTAAAGTGTACGACAAGGAACAGCGCTGAGCCTATTTTCACGCCTTCTTCCATGTTGAAGCAGTAGTAACATTTTTTTTATAATATGAGTGATGTATTAATACGTAACAAGAAAATCAAAAATACCGTAGCCTAACCCCCCAAACAAAACGAGCCTGCAAAATAATCAACAAAACTTGTAGAGCTTAATTTCACCAGTTTCCAAGCCTGCCGCGATACGGTGGCTTGTCAACGCAACTGAACTGACGCTTGATGTGTTGCCAAAAGTGTGAAGGCATTTACCATTTTGGAGATCCCATACCTTGATCAACTTGTCGTGAGCGCCGCTAACAATCCTAAAGTTATCTGCACTTATGGACCAGACACCCTCAATATGACCAAACTGTGTTCTGATGCATTTACCTGTGGCAACATCCCATAATTTAATGGTGTTGTCGAGAGATGATGTGAGGAGATGGGTAGGATACTTTGGATTGTCGGACCGCTCTATTGTAGGAAGATTGGCGTTCATCTCGGTAGTGCTATTGCTGTGTTGCGCAAAAGAGTCATAAGGCGCTTTCAATTCTTTATCCATTTCATCGACAACCAAATCGTCGCTCTTGTAGACTAATGGGATAACAGCCTCTATTTGACCGACATGACCATTGCTGCTCATTCCTCCAAATACTCTCACGCACTCGTTTGTTTTGAGGTCCCACATTTTAACGGTGGTGTCATCTGAAGCACTAAAGACAGTATTAGAAGGCTCGTGAATCTTGACGCAGTTTACGCAATCTGTGTGGCCGCGGAGTGTGTAACAGGTCCTGGAATCGACATGCCACACTTTGACTGTGCAGTCAATCGAGCCCGAAACAATGGTCTTGCATGAGAAGTCTATGCTGGTGACTGAATCGTCATGGCCACGATACGTGGAAATGCATTCACCGGTGTGGTAGTTCCACACCTTGATGGTGGAGTCAATACCACCGGTGATCAACTTTTGGCAATCGAAGGCCAAAGCTTTGACTCCTTTTTGGTGACCTTCCAAGGTTCTGATGCATTCGCCGGTTTTAACGTTCCACAACTTGACGGTGGAATCGTACAGCCCCAGCATTAAAAAGTTCCTGTTGAACTGTAGACATGTGATACCGTCGGTGTGGCCCTTGAGCTCGGAAATACAGAATGTACCGTTTCTCCAATTTTTTTCCAACTGGAACCGCTCACAATAAATACTCTTCCAGGGTCTGGTCTTGACTGGTGGCTTTCCTTGGAGCTTTCTTCTTTTGGCATCGCTTTCAACGTTATCTCGACTTTCTTGAGCTCTTCTCATGTGCATGAGCGGAAGGCCCCACCCACAGTTAGGACACTTCCTGTCAATGTGCTGCTCACACATGTGGTGCCACACACGATCATCATCGGCTAACTCCTTCCACTTTCTTGAAACCTGAGCAGCATCACACAAAGATTTGCAGTCGAGATAGCAAAGTATTTTGAGGGAAATCTCAACGGGGAGGGTGGCGATGAAATCAATACGAACGAGCTGGTCGATTTCCGAGGATATGTTCAGGAGCTGTGGAAAACAACACTGGCTCAAAAGACCGTTCAATATCAACGTGCGATGCGAGTGTGGGGCAGCTGAAAAAATGGACCACACATGACTGATGGCCTGGCGGTCCTGTGGCGGGAGCTTTTCGAGGTCCTTCTGGATTTTCTCCATCTTAACGGCATCTGCTTGCTTATTGCACACGATATCGGGGTTGTGCCTGTAGCAAAACTTGTGGAAGTTGTCTTTTGGAATGAGCGCCTGATCGGTGATGTGCTTGGCTAAAAACGGCGTCACCACAGACACGTCTCTGTGGCTCGGATTCTCGGTTTCGGGGGTGGCTGATTTTGAAGCCACAGACTTGGTGGTGACGCCCGTTTCGTTTTCGATCCAGACTTCCGACTGGACCGGGCCTCTAGATGCCACTTTGGGCTTTTGCACTTTTGTCACCCCCTTATTTAGAACATCCTGGAGGTTGTGCTGGGAGAACACAGGTTCTCCGTTGCAAGAGTCTTGCAAATCCATGAAAACTGCCAGTGGGAAAACAAGCACGGGTATGACAGAAACCTATTCGATAAAGGCAGCAGAAAGTAAAAGGGCCAAACAGCTTTTGTGCTTCTGTGACAGCAGACACAATAAAGAAGGGTAGGTGCAGCTTCAAAAGTGTGGATTACTCAACCACGATGCCACAGCGGTGGTCCCTCGGCACCATTATTGGTGTACGGGTGCGCCGTATGGTGGGCATGGTCTTTTGGCGGGCAAGCGGCGCTTTATATGCTTTCCCTGGACAGTGGCTGCAAAAACGACGGATGGTGGCAAATCTCGGGCGCAATACAAAAGCAGCTTCGTTGGCTGCTTTGCAAGAAAGCGTGAATCGCTTTCGGCAGCCAAAAGCCACCCGCGGCCTCTGCGAGCCTCTGCACCCTTGAGCCAGCTCACTGCGCGGCTATGTGCCCGTTTTATGGGGCCACGCCGGGGCAAATTAAAAGCGGTTAGATTCGACGAGTTCCTATCGTGGCCCACTTCCAAAATCTCCCGCCAGAGCAGTCCACGCCTGTTGCTGCCACCGCCAGCTCAACTGCTCTGCTGCCGCACGGCAGAACACAGCCATGTCGTCATTGCCCACGCAACAGAATGCGGCGGCCTGCACACAAGTACGAGATCTAAGCAGTGGAATTCGTGGTGCTCCTGCAGAAAACACCGGTGGTCTTCCCTCACCGGGTTCTGCAGAAAGACCTCTTTCGACCTGGACTTCGAATTATCGCCAAGCGAATCCAATCCATCCACGGGTCTGTTCCTACTGCTGCTCATCCACACCTCCGGCGCCCAAACAGAGTTTCTGTGTTCCTGCATCACTAAGGTGTTTTCTGTACACATTCGAAAAAGCCTGCGGCCTTCGCTCACCCCTCTGTTCCTCGGGTCCACCCGTCCGTGGCGAATCCTGCTTTCCTTGATTACACGGAGGCAACTCTTCTGCTCGGAGACTACCCGTATACCGTCAGCAAGCAACCTCTTTCTTGCGTCACCATCCGTGTCCGCCACAAAATGCTGATGAAGCAAAACAACCCGCCTCCTGTCTTCTTCTTTGGCCCTTCCGACGGTCAGCGCAGCGAGTCCGCCAATAACTTGCGCCTATCCATTCCCAACGGCAAGCAGAATGGTCACGGAACTGCAGCCAGCCCTTCCGGGCCGCCATCCTCCGCCACTGCGCTTGCAAACCTCGACGACATTTTGATGTTCCCCGTCGAAAACTCCCATGCATATTCCTACGCCCATCTTTCGCCACACTCCTTGGCTTTGAGGCTCAATGTCTTGAAGCGGTCGTTGGAAATTCTCAACGAAAGGCCCGACTGGATGAAGTCATTAAAGTCGGGCGATGACGACACAAATAATAGCGACGAAGATCTTTCTGCTTCCCTCCAGAAATCATCACAGCAGCTCGGCCCTGGCTCAACGTTCACGCAACCTCCTCTGCGTCCGCAGCTTTACAGCCTCAAGCTGCACAACATTAGCTCTGAGCACTTGCGTTCAAGCGACAAGTACAATCTCAGGTCTAACGCGTCATCCGCTGCTCTCAACCTTCTTCTCAGACCCCAGGTCTCTCGCGCTGAGAGCTTTAGTGTCTCCAGAAGTTCCACCGTTGCATCTCAGCTTTCTGACTCGAAACTTGAGAAGTCAATGGCCCTTGAAAAGAACGAAGAGTTTGCAGATGAACTCAAAGACATCATTGAGCTCTTGGAGAAGGATGCCAGCTTATTATCCACCAAGCCGGACATCGCGGCAACATTGCACGACCTTTCTCTTGCCTCAGGAGTTGAGAGCCTGAAAAAGAAGCAAGACGGCTTGAAGATGAAGCTTCTATATGCCTTGGCCACACCTTTTGTGGAGTCGCCCGGCATGGCCACATCTATTCTTGACGCCAACACACAACAACCCAGCGCAGTTGCTGGTCCCTTGTCCAATGTGAGCGCATCTAGTGCGGCTCTCAACTATTTATCATCGCCTGCTCTGTCGCAAGCGCTTCCTCTGTTAGTGAGCACAACGGGTAACAGGCCATTTCATGCCATCTCCGCGGGCAAACACACTTCCCCCCAGTCGATCATCACTGTGGAAGCAAATTACCCGTGGGGCTTCAAAGCAGCCAACGATCTTGCATGCCTCATGTTCGGTGTTCTGAAAACCATGATCAAAAACCTCACTTTAATAGATTTGATCGAACCTCAATTCCGCAAGTTTGTCATTGAAAGAATGACAAGAGATAACCGCAGAAAGTCCTCCAACAATAAGAATATCATTTTTGCGGGCGAAATTATTGCCATATCTCGGCATGCGGAGGGCGATTTTGCATGGACCTCCATTTGGGCCCAAAAGAAGGGGAATTTAATTATTTGCATGTTCGAACAGATCACTTGTGATGCTTTCGACGCCGTTCTCCTGCGTTCAGCTGATCCGCAAAATAACCAGCCGTACCGGATTAGCTCAATTAATGAAATTGCTGGCAAACTCATAACAAAAACAGATACAAAAAACATCAAAGACGCCGAAACATTTTCAAGGTCCTTGCACCTGCTCTTGTCCAGAGATTCTTACCAAGAGTCCTCGGAGTACAGCGATAGTGAAAGTATCAACAGACAGAGATATTTCACTTTGCAATTGAATGGCGAAGATAACATCCCATGTGCCATGAGCTCTTATCCCATGGAAAAGGATAAAAGCAAACAAGAAATTAAATTAAAAGTGCACACAATGCCATATATTGCTGGTATGTTTGTGGTTGATTTCGAATCTTTTGAAGTCATTTCGTGCAACAAGGCTATTGCAAAAAATCTTTTTGGAATTTCGCCTGATGAATTGATAGGAAAATCTGTCAACCACATTATCCCGCAATTCACAAAAATCTTTCAGGCGGGCCTTGATGCCCAGGACACAGCATTGAACATCGTGCCTGGACTCGTCCTTCCAGAACATTTCTTTCGCAAATACCAAGCAGTCATCAACACCTCTGATGATCCACATGAGGCTCAACAGCTGTTCCTCACATCTAGAGGAATACAAGGAGTTCATCGTGATGGAGAGACGCTCTACCTTGATGTTCAGCTTAGAGTGGTGCGCCCAGATATATTTGTGTTGTGGGTTACTTACTCCCGTCATACGAAGAAAAATATTGGAAAGCAGCTTCACAAGCTCTCAAGTAGCGGCATAATAGAGCCATACCTGCCACTGAGACAGAAGAGCAGTACAAGCATTGTCAACTTACCGTCACAATTAAAATTGTTCCCCGAAGACGAAGATGATATTTTGGAGATGGGGTCAAGCAGTGCCGAAATCAGCAGACACAGCAGCACTCGAAAGCCTAAGAGGGCATCCACATTTGCTGTTCCAGTAACGTACATGAGTGGAAACTTTCCGCATGCGCAGGATGAAGTCGCGAAAGAGAAGTCATTGAGATCGGTTTCTTTGGCGACTAGCTCGTTGGCGTCGACTGACACGGAGAATGTTGCTTCCAATAATAGCAGCGCAGGCACCAAAGATACGGAAGTTTCAATCTCAGACTATTACAAGAACTACACCGAACAGGTTATCTTAAAGCAGGAAAACGAGGAGCTCAAAAAGAAAAAGGCGCATTCCAAGTTTTGGCCATCTCAAATTGGAGAAAAGAAGAGAACCAAGAAATTCAATGAGTTCAAAGTTCTTAAAAAGTTGGGCGAAGGTGCTTACGGTAAAGTTGTCCTAGCAGAACACGAGAAGGATTCTGTGTACAAGATCATCATCAAATGCATCGACAAGCAAAGAATCCTTGTTGACACGTGGGTGCGAGACAGACACCTCGGAACGATTCCGTCTGAGATTCAGGTGATGGCGGCGTTGAACAACGAGCCCCACCCAAATATCATGCGCATCATCGACTATTTCGAGGACGAAAACTACTACTATCTCGAGACGCCGATCTTCGGTAACCCTCCTGCCATTGACTTGTTCGACTACATCGAAATCAAGACAAACATGAGCGAGCTCGACTGCCAGCTCATCTACAAGCAGGTGATTCTGGCCGTGTACCACTTGCACAAGCAGGGCATTTTGCACCGAGACATCAAGGATGAGAACATCATTGTGAACGAATTTGGCGTGGTCAAGCTCATTGATTTTGGTAGCGCCGGCTATGTCAAGCTGGGACCCTTTGATGTGTTCGTGGGAACGATCGACTACGCATCGCCCGAGGTGCTTCGGGGCGAGAAGTACGAGGGCAAGCCACAAGACATCTGGGCGCTCGGCATCTTGCTCTACACGATGCTTTACAAGGAGAATCCGTTCTATAACGTGGACGAAATTATGGAGGGCGAGCTTCGCGTGCCGTTTGTGGTGAGCGAGCCACTGCTCGACTTGATTCAGCGCATTTTGGAGCGGGACGTGGCCAAGCGCCCCACCATCACCGACATCGCCGAGCATGAGTGGCTTGACGTGTAGCCGTTGATGGGTTGTTGCCGCTTGAACAGAGTTTGGCTTGGACAGAATTTGCTTTGGAGAATTTGCCTTGGACAAAATTCGCCTTAGACAAAATTTGCCTCGGCCAAATGACCGCTGTGACTGAAATTACAGCCTTCTCCACTCAGCGGGATTTCGTATAGATCACATTGTATAGAATGCATCGTTTGCCTCGAGGCTGTTCCAGCCGCACGGAGCTCAGCGAGCATCGCGCACCAGCCAAATCTAAACTCGGCTCCACCAGCACCCACCCGAAATCCACCACACAACCATCACACAAAAGGCACAACTGCCGCATACAGAAGTACACTTGCAGCTTCCATAATGAGCTCGCTTCCTTCTGGCGGCCTACCGTCGCACGCGCCCCGCTTTCTGCCGCAAACCATCACCATTCACGAAGGCACAGACGCGTCGGTTTCCGCCACCATCACGGTCATCAGGCCATTGAGCCGCGTCCGCGTCGCCAACATCCACCCGACAATGCTCCGGAGCAGGAAGGTGTTGATGCTTTCGGCGGCCGTTCGGCAGCGGTTGCTTGCCGTCGCTCCGGCCTTCGTTATCCGGATTTCGTCCTCTGGTGATTCGTGCCGTATCGGCTACATGATCCGTTGCGACGGCTACGAGCGGCTGCTTGAAATTCTAGAAACTCCGCTCTCTCTGGACGAGCTAGCCGGTCTGGTTCCGTCTGCTGCTACAGAAGAAAGGACGCTTTGTGACAATCAGGAACCGGAAAGGAAACTTGGTGGAGGGTTTCCTGAAGAACTTGGTGAGACCGACGGACTTTGCCAAAACGAAGAATTCTTTCAAGGAGAAGGACCTCTTGAAAAAGAAAAGCTTGGCCAAAAAGAAGGACCTGGCCAAAAAGAAAATCCTAGTCACAAAGAAAATCCTGGCCAAAAAGAACATCCTGGCCGAGAAGAAGATCCTGGCCACAAAGAAAATCCTTCTCGAAAAGAAGTTCCTGACCAAAAAGAACATCCTCGCCTAAAACCTGGTCGTCTCTCACCTGAGAAAGCGCTCAACGCCTGGAATATCGGCACAGATGCCGCCGGCCCAAGCGAGACAATTCCCCGTGAAGCCTTCTCCATGCGCCCGCCGCAGCCACCGGCTCTCGAGCCGGCCGTGGCGTTTTCCCCGCCCAAATACACCATCTCGCCGCAAAACCACAAGACGCCGCAGGAGTTCATCATGTCTCGCTACTTCGACACGCTCTACTCGCTCACTACGCCGCTCGTCTACTTCCCGAAAACTGCGCTCTCGCGGCTCAAAAACATGTGCAGCGACAGCGGGCTGCTTGCCGAGGCGCTCGGGCTGGTCCGCTTTTCTGCCGAGCAGCTTAACGAGCGGCTGGTGCTTCGGTTCGGATTGCGGGACTTCTTCTCGCGGCCGCTGGAGTGCAAATTCCCGCGGTCGTCGTTTGAGGCCGAAAATCAGACGCTTTTCATGGGCAAGATGTTTCTGGACGGCTACAACGACGAGGCGCTCGAGGCACTCGTGCTCCACTTGAAGCTCCGCGAGGCCCAGCTTCAGATCTTGGTTGTGTTGGAGTTGATATTGTGCTCGGGCGTTGACGAGAGCACTTTTATTGAAGGCAACAAGGCGCTTCACGAGCGTAAAATGAAGAAGTTAGCCCGGCCTTCGGTGGTGCGCCGCCGGAAGAATAAGCCGCCGCTGGCTGAGAACGAGGTATGGGCTGGTGAAAAAACAGTGTCGGCTGGCGAAAGGGATGGCTCCGCTGCTGAACAAAAGGGCTCCGCTACCGACAGCTACTCGCTCTACACATCCTTGTCCGTGCTTCTCGATCAGATCGGGCTTTGGGATACACTTCTCACCAAGCTGAAGGTGGAGCCGGACGAGAACACGTTCGGCTATCTTGCCCGCATCATCGTGCCTTATTACCATAAAAAGCTTCCGGCAATCGTGGAGTACATTGTACGGACGGTCAAAGACTTGCGGCCCAAATTCTTGAGCACCAAGGCAAAACGCCTGTCGCGTTCAAAGTCCACAGGCGGAGTCTCTCCTGCCGTGGTAGACATTGCCAAATCAGCACTGGACCCGCCGGAGGCTGCTGCTGTTCGAGACCAACCAGAATCCAAGGGCAAGTTTTCCAAGCACCGCTTGCCCGCCGAAAAGCTCCCATTCCTCTCGCGAGCATCGACCACAGCAGATTCCTCAAGAGCATTGCAGCCGGCGTTCCTGCTCAAAAAGTCCAAGTCCAACTTGGGCGCCAAAAACTTGCAAAAGCGCCAAGTAGACATGTCTTCTTTCACCAAGAGCGAGTCTGCGACCGAGATAACGCGAAGCACGAGCCAGTTTCTCTTCGCTGATGCCCGCAGAGCCAAGTCGGCCATCATGAAGTCCAAAAGCGGCTCTCTTCTCGAAACATTG
The DNA here is from genome assembly GCA_002893725.1 of Metschnikowia torresii. NCBI lineage: Eukaryota > Fungi > Ascomycota > Pichiomycetes > Serinales > Metschnikowiaceae > Metschnikowia > Metschnikowia torresii. The sequence continues at coordinate 987,964 of NXHD01000003.1, read as the reverse complement.
CAAGTCAATGCCACACCGGCCAAACCAACGGTCAGCCAGGTATTTCAGCGAACGGAAACTAAACAAGTGGCGGAGACCCCATCGAATAACCGTGTGCTAGACTTCCAGTCAGTGATTGCAGACACCCCGATGACTGCCCAAAAAATACAAGATGCAAACACATTCATCGCGTCGCCCTTTTCAAAGCCCAGCATTGCCGAAAGAATCAACCAGATTGCCGAGGAGGCAGCGGCCTTTACGTCATCTCCCGTCCGAGGCAGCGACGACGGCTTCATTTCGCTGCGCCACCCAAGTTACATCGACAGCTCACCGTCAAGCGTCACCAGCGGTCTGCGTCATGACAAGACCAAACCGGGGGAGCCTGTTTCTTTAAACTCGTCGCCTTTTTACAGTGGAACGCTCAATGGAAGTCCACCAAGGCCCAAGCCGTCACAATCAGTCAGAATCCCATCCAAGCGATCCGACAATACGGCCGGCAAGCTTGATGGGCCTTTTCAGAGTCCGCAAAACGTCTTCAAGAGACCCAAGATCGGCACCAGATCTTTGGCGCTCCTTAATAAGTCTATTGTGAAAACGATCGACGGCAAAGGAGCTGCCTCATTGTCTAATACTTCGGCCCGTGCAGCCAAAAAGAGCATTTTCACGCAAAAGGCTCCTCTGCTCGTTTCAAAAAGCAACGTGTCGTCATTTCTGATGCTTCTGGCCCTCACACCCGCTGAAAAAGCCGGCGCCAAGTCTGGTTCGGATTCGGATTCGGATTCCGAGTACGAACGGCTCCTTGCGTCCGTCTCCCGGCCGGTGAGGAAGTACGGCAAGCGAAAGTCAGGATTCTAGAAAGAAAAGAAGATTTACATTTGAAAAATGGCGATGAGATAAAAGACAATGTATTCAACACCAGCATTCCAGATGCGACCATTTGTCTCTTTGCAGAGAGGAGCATCTTTGAACAAGAGTCATCTACGAACAAAATCAGGGGAACAGGTGTCATTTCGAGAACCTTCCTCTACGAAAACAAGAGGGCCATCCAAATCATCTAGCGGAGTCTCACCTTCCACAGAAACAAGGCATCTATGGCCCAGAACCATCATCAAGGGCAGGAAAACCCATATCAGTATTTTACAGAAAGATTCTACAGATACCTTTGTTTTTCATCTTCAAAACAAGAAACTGCATCATCTACCGCAGGACCAAGGCATCTGCAAGACTTTAAGTCTTTCGATTCCAGAAACAAAAGACTTCATTAAGTTAGAACCAAGACTCGCCTACGGAAGAAAACCATCATCTACAGAAACGAAGGTCCAGCTAGACACAGATCACGGTTTTAGCACGATTCGCCTCTTCGGCGTCACACAAGTCGCTTCTTCAGCGTCCATTAAATACTATACATTCATCTCACCGAAAAAGATGCCCTGGACAATCGGCTTGGCGTCGGGGCTGTCCAACAAAAGCGTAGTGAGCGGCTCGCCGATTCTCTCTGTGAGCTTGGCCACCACTTCCGGCGCAATGGGCGTCGAGTCCACGTCCATGGCCTCGCCAGCATCATCGGCAGACGGCACGGTGAGCGCCAACTTGCGCAACACGGAAATGACTTTTTCCACGAGAATGTCCTTCTCGGCATCGGCCATGTCGCCCTCCTGAATCACCTGCTTGTGCCACACACGAAGGTTGCCAACCAACACGAGCTTGATGACCTCGGGCCCCATCTTCTCCAAGCCCAAAAGCGTTCCGTAGTGGGTGCCCACTGGCTTGGAGGAGTCCAACAAGGCCCGGAGCAATGTGCGGGTAACGCGTGGCTTGAGCGTGGAGTAGGAGCTGCCATAGGAATTGATGACATGATCGAGAAGCAACGACGCAAACTCGCGCACGGCAAACTGGCTCCGGAGCCGCTCCATGGCCGCATCAGCTGGCAGGTCCTTGGGCGAGGCGCCAATACGCTTGGCCAAAAGAAGCGTGAGGATACACGGCATAAGCAGGTGCACGTAGGGCGCCAAGAAGATGGTTTTGTTGTCGTACAACGCGGAGAACACGTCGAGCATGGTGATGAGAATGTCGATGTTGCGGAGCTGGTTGGTGATCTGCTCGGCCGCAAATTGGATGAAATAAGGCACCAACTGGTGCAAGCCCGGGTCGGTCCGCAACGACGACAACGCCGCCTCGCGCAAGCTCTCCTTCTCCGGGTCCGTCGACACAAGGACCTCCACGACCTTGTCGAAGTAGAGCTTCAACTCCTTCAGAAGCACGTGCTTGACCAACGGCTTGATTTCCGTATCTTTGTCTGCCTTCTTTTTCGGGCGGCCGGACGGGTCGCTGGCATCGTCGGCACCGCCCGCCGCGCCGTCGCTGGCCGACATCGATAACAAGTCGTTGCTCAACACGGTCAGAATGGCGCCTCGCGTGATGGGCGGAAGGTTCTTGATTTCCAGCACCAACGGGTTCTGTGGGATCGTGGGCTGCACGCCCTCGATGGCCAACCAGTGCGCCGTGAACGTAGGTTGTCGCGGCACCTTGGGGAGCTCCTGGTTGATCAATTTCTCGAGCTCCATCTCGTTTTCATCAAGGTAGTAGAGCGTCTGGCCGCCTGCGCCAAATAACGCCTCTTTGAACACGAGCGGCTGCGACGGGTCATACCCGTACAACGGTTCGATGTTCAACACCTGCAATGCGTGGTTGATGTCATTCGTGGTGAGGAGCTTGCGCTTGGAGTGGCGCATAAACTTGATGGCGGTTTCGAGAATCTCGTGGATGCGGTACTCCACGTCCATGGCCAAGTTTTTCGCCGCGTCTTCGGGCAAGTTGATGCCGAGGAACTCGGCCAGGTCTTTGACCGTGTCGTGCGGCGACCAGAGCGTGTGCGAGAGGGGGATTTTGCCGGCGGAGTCCATTGTTGGTGTAGATGTGGCTGGCGGTGAGATTTGAATAGTTGATTTGTCACGTGCACAAGACCCTGCTCTACGGTGAACTTCAATACTGCTATATTGCTGTACTAGAATATTTTTCTTTATCGTTCTTATAATTGATGATGGTTTTATTTTAAAGCTGTTACTGTGAAGGCTTTACTTATTTTATGTGGTTTGTTGTTATTTATGATACTCCTCTACTGTGACACTCATACTGTGATACTCCAACTATGACACTTTTATTATACAGTGAGACTCTTGATATACTTTAATTTACGTAATATTTCAGTGATCTTGTTTTAACAATATCATTGTTTCTACTATACTTGTTTTATTTTTGATCCTAGTGTCACCATGTCATTCTCATACCTTATTATACCGTTACTTGAAGCCAGAATCTAATTCCACAGATCCTACTTTTAGGAAGCTGTTCTACCGTTTTTAAACTGTGATACACTCACTTGACTGTAATACTTAGTATACTGATACTTTTATACTCTTGCGATGCTATCATAACCATTTTACTGCGTTTATTGTACTGTTCATACTTCATTCTACTTTCACTCTGCCTTATACTGCTCTTTGTCGTGCCCGGTTACAACACTTCGTTCAAGAACTCGGCGATCCTCACGGTTCCAAAAAACCGGTCGCGGTCCAAATCTGCTGGCCGGACCGCTTGGCCCTTCTTTAAGCGGCCTGCGATTTGCGACGCAGCGCCGTTCTCGAGGAAGAAGCACGCGTCGTGAAGCCCACCTGGCTCAAGATACGCCCGGAGCTTACAAGCGCTTTCGTTGTCCCGGCGAACCTCGTGGCCAGCATTCTTCAGGCTTCCGCTGTCCTTGCCGACGTCTTCGAACGCGTCCAAGTCGAGCGCCACGCGTGCCCAATCAATCACATCGTCGCGGAGACATTCATGCTCGCCGAAAACAAGACACACGCCGTGTTTCGGCAGCGAAAACACCGGGTTAGTGTTCCAGTCGTGGCGCAGCGGCGGCACCTTGTTTCCAGGCGAAGTGAGAACGGAGAAGAGCGGCTCGGAGCCGATGATCTCCGTCACGTCAAACCCATTCAAGCCGTTGTATGAAATGTAGTCGTACTTTTCACATGTCTTCCACGAGCGCGTGTCCACCATTTCGGCGTCGTACGCGTGAAGCTTCATCCACGGGGAAACCAACACCAAGTTGGACGGAAGCACGGCATTCTTTCTGCGCTCGTGCAAGTACTGGCTGTAGGTCACGGCCAAGTGCCCACCGGCAGAGTCGCCCACGAGAATGATGTTGGTGTATCCGTCTCGCACCAACGACAGGTACACGGCGTCGAGCTGCTCCCGCTGCGTGGGGAACGTGGCACTCCAAGCTAGCGTGTAGTCCAACAAAACCATGGACGTTTTCAGCCGCACCCGCGGCTCGAGAAGGTGGAAAATGCCAAGCATGCTCGTCACCTGCGACGGGTTGGTTTGCAAGTAGTAGCCGCCGCCGTGGAGATAGATGATGACCGGGTCGTCGCTGCGCTTCATCTGCTTGACGAGCCACACGCCCAACTTGCCCTGCGACGTATCCAAGGACTCGCCGTATCCGGGAAGCCTGGCCACCAACGGCTTGGCTACAAGCGGCACCATGCGGTTGACCAAGAATAGGTTTGTGTAGGGCCCGATGTAGCGCCCATTGGCCACACCGAGTTTCATGGCCCGGCGGGCGATGCGGACAAAAATGGCGTGCACGAGGCTCCGATTGTATTTGCCCAGGTGGATGTTCATGGAAAACCCATACTGAACGATTGTGGCAACCACGACGAACGGAATGCTGGCGATAAAGATGAGAGCACGCAACATCAACGAAAGGAAGACCACTGAGAAGAAAAACTGAAGTAAAGAAAAAAAAGCAATTGGAAAAAAGACGTAGTGGCGGCCGCTGCCGCCTCAGCAACCGCTTGCGCCGTACAGCTTCATGTGAAGCTGGCGGCTAGCCGGTGGAGGTGGGGCATGCGCGAACGTGATTTTGGCCCGTGAGGGGCGTACGGCCGAGGCGGGCCACATCATGAAGCTCCAGCAGATTTGCAGCCGGCCGCGCTGCAAATGAAGATTGTCGCTCGGGGGCAACAAGATCTTGGGCCCATTTTGGCTGTCTTCTTGATACGCCTGGGTTCACCACAACGCTGTTTTGTTAGCCACTTCCAGATTCTGCGATCGGGGAAGGCGGTTTTTCTTTCTTCCAAACCAGCAGAACGTCTCCTCATTTGTCCTCATTGCCTCCTGATTTTCTCCTCATTGTCAACCCTCACCCACTCTGGACCATCTTCATTTGGGCCTTTAAATCTGCTTTTGCAATCTATTTTGGTTCAGGGACTCAAGGGCCCATATCTCCACCACCACGCCGTCAGTCGCCTTCCGCTAGCTTAAGCCCTTTTCTGTCTTCAGCATTTTCTTCATGGCCTGCAATTTTGCCTTGCTGGACTCGTTTTGCTCCTGTTGTGCTTGAAAACGGCGCTCAGCTGCTTCTGCGGCCGCTTCTCGTGATGATTTCTCGTTGGCACCACCGCCGAGCGATTGGCCGGCGCTCGCAGACGACCGCAGGCGCTTGGACCCGCCATTGGCCGGCCGCGGCTCGGGAATATCTTTTGTTTTCGAAACACAGCTGCCCATAGAAACGTGGAGATGTTTCTTGTATGACGCGCTGTGCTGAAGCGTAAATGGTGCGCAAGTGCAGGAGCGGCCCACCACTTGATGAATGGCCTGGGCAGTCCTCGATAACGCTGAATATTATACTATTTACACTGCTGTCGCCTGTTATGAGCGGTGGCAGCCGAGCTGGCGAGCGGCTCGGGAGAGCTTCGACAGCTGCGGCTCTAAACTACCTTGGTGGGCATGTGCACCTCCTGCAATTTGGCTCTTCTGAATATCAGGCTGTAGTCGACGTTTTCTCTCAAGTTGGAGAAAGCCGGCACAACCACTTCCACGTCACAGCCAAAGTCGGAGTCTTGTTCGAGCTCGGCCCTCTGGATGTCGTGCAACTTGTCGCTCTGCGTCCACTTCTTGAGAAATCTCTCCACGGCTCTCTTGTCCTGATGGAAGTTTTTGTACTTGTTCAAGATGCTCAAGTAGAGCGGGGTTCTTTCTTCGGAGAACTTCGAGAGAATCGTGGCGTCTCTCAAAGCGGCCCAGTCCGCAATAGGAATGTACTTGTACTGAAGCTGGTCCAAGAACGTCAACACCTTGTTCCAGTCGCCCAAAAGCTCCTCGTTGCTGTACGAGCCGATATCGCCCTTTTTCTTCAACAACACACGGTTCAGCACTGGTGTGCACTTGACGTTGTGCGTAGTGTAGCTCTCGGATAATTGCTCGAAAACAACCTTGTCGTTCCACGTGAAATTGGCGATGATGTTGTTGAGGAAAAACTCGTCAACAGGTCTAATAGACGAGTATGTGGCGATGATCTCCTTCAACTTGTTGTACGACTCCTCGGTCAAGATGGGGTACATGGAGAAGAAAATGAAGAAAAACGAGTTGTTGACAATGGAGTAGCGCGAGTTGAGCTTCTTGGGCTCCTTCTCGTAGTACTCGATGGCGGATTTCCAAAAGTACATCACGGTGTCAAACGGCTCATCCAGCTTGACACAGTTTTCCATAAGAGACTGGACGTGCGGCGCCTTGAGACTGATGTGGCAAAGGGTTTCGCTCTTGATGACGTGGTCAAAGTAGTTGCGGGCAATGCGAATGTCCTTGCAGTGGCCAATAAAGGTCAAGATAATTTCCGTCCACGACTTCATCAAGGCGGTGTTGACCTTGGACGCGCCTCGCTTGCTCTCTTTTTCGGCCTGCTCAATGACGCTCTCCAAGCAGTCGAACGCACGCTCGTAGTCGCCCTCCATGATGGCGATCTTGCTCATGGACGCGTGGAGCTCATGGAAAATGCTTCTTTGGTCTGCGGTGTTGATCTCGTACAACTTGAGGATCTGGTCGTACGAGTACATCTTGGAGTCGTATGCCAACGGCAACACGATGGAAAGGATGGTCTGGCGCAAGTACACGTGGCTGGTCTGCGAATCGTTGGCGCCGTGTTCCCAGATACGGAGAATCTCTGCGTAGGCCTTGAATTGCATCATGGTGATGAAAAGCGAGCGCAAAAAGCCCGCGGTCACAAGCGACAGGAGCAGGCCCGACGAAGTGTTTTCGGCAAGGTCCATGAGCGCGTTCTTGAGCATCACGTCGTTGCTGAGCGTCTTGTTCAGGTACGAGTCGCTGTCCCTATTGCTGTTGCCAGACAAACGGCTGGTGCGGTTGGACGTGACACAGAAGCGGAGCCTGTTTGCGTACGACTTAAGGTCCTCGTCCGAGATGGTCTCCTTGACGGCCTCTTCCTTGAACATCTCGGCCAACGACGAGATGGTGGACATTTCTTTATTCAAAGCGTCCTGGCTGCGGAACGAATTGGGTTTGCTCTTATAGAGCAACGACTCGAACAGCGCAGTGAAGCTGGAGCCGCTGGCGTTGGCCTGGTCGCCGGAAAACTTTTCCGGGCCGGAGGACGAGTTGTTTCGGCGCTGGAAGCTGTCGAAATCAAGCGATGGGTTGGGGCTGGGAAGTGTGATGGATGGAGCGTTGCTGCGGACGTTTCGAAGCAACGCCGGTCTAAGCGACGACCCGGTGTTGGACGCGATCAAACGGAACATAGCGCTGGATCGGGTTTTGGGTGCTTCGCGTGCTTTGGTGCTTTTGGTGGGGAGCAGCTGGCCTTTTTGTTTTTTTCGATTTTGTTTTTCGCTTCGCCTCTCGCTTTTCGCCGCGCGCGGCTAGGGAGGAAGGAAGCCAAGGGAAGGAAAAGGAACGAATGAACACGGGGGAAGAAACGATTGAAAAGAAGAGAATCAAGATATGAAGAGAAAATTGAAGAAGCAAAGAGAATGGAATCGAAATAACTTCCTTTTCACATCTCAAAAAAGTCCGCCAAGTTCAAAACGACTGTTCGGTGAAAATGAAATTCGGCCCGCTGGATTAGGCGCACTCCATCGGCCGCCGCGCGCCTTATCTGGCCGCTCCACTCCAGCCTCACCTCTTCTCTGCTCCACCTTAACGGATTTTGCTGCTTTTTCCGCCTAAGCCGCTCCGCTTTTCCACCGTCGCCTCCGCCGCTCCCGAGGCTTCTTTATTTTGCTGTCGTCCGCGCCTCATAAACAGTGCCACTGTCTGATATCCGTCTGATCCACCCATCAGCTCCATCAACTGATCCACCCAACCAACCGATTTACTCCACCATTCAAATGTCCGAGGCCACGCCGCTCCTACCGAGGGCTAAACTCAAGGCTTCCCGACCGGCCCGCCGTGCCGCCAAGCGCAAGCTCGCCACTTTTGATGGTGTTTTTCTTCCCACGTCGCTCAACGTGCTTTCCATCTTGATGTTTCTTCGTTTCGGCTTCATTGTGGGCCAGATGGGCGTCTTTGGCTCCGTGTTGCTTCTTGTCATGTCCTACGTCATCAATGGGCTCACCGTGCTCTCCATCAGCGCCATTTCCACCAACGGAACCGTCAAGGGCGGCGGTGCTTACTACATGATCTCGCGGTCGTTGGGCCCCGAGTTTGGCGGCGCCATCGGCATCATTTTCTTCATGGGCCAGGTTTTAAACGCCTCCTTGAACGTCATGGGTTTTGTGGAGCCCCTTTTGGTCAATTTCGGCAAGCCCGCCGCGGACATTGTACCGCTTCTTCCTGTTTCGAACTTGTGGCAGTTTGTCTACTCCACCATCTTGTTGGCCGTGTGCACCGCCGTGGCCATGGTGGGCTCGTCGCTCGTGTCCAAGACCGCGTTCTGGCTCTTTGTGCTCCTCACCTTAAGCACGCTCTCCATCCCCGTTTCCACTTTTTTTGTCAAGCCCGGATACCCATTGGCACCGCCAGACGACAACTTGTTTTACACGGGCCCGTCGTGGGCCACGCTCGCTGACAATTTCTGGCCTCATTTCACCAGTGGCGCCGCTGGCTCCGTCCAGCCGCTGGGCGTTCCCGAAACTTTCCGCAACATGTTTGGTATTTTCTTTCCTGCCACTGCCGGTATCTTTGCCGGTGCCTCCATGTCGGGCGAGCTCGAAAATCCCTCGTTATCGATTCCCAGCGGTACCTTGTACGGGCTTTTGACGAGTTTCGTTCTCTACTTTTTGGTCATTATCTCTCTAGGTGTTTCCACGCCTAGAGCGCTTCTTCACTCCGACATCAAAATCATACAAACCGTCAACATGAGCAGTCTGCTCATCATTGTGGGTGAGGTTTCCACGTCTATCTTTTCCGTCATTATGGGCGTTGTTGGTGCGGCCTCCATGTTGAATGCAATTGCCGACGACAGAATCATACCCGGTCTTTCTGCATTCTCCATTGCAAAGAAGCCGCCCAGGCAAAAGAAAAAAGCAGAGTTGCTTGCCATAGTCTTCACGTGGCTACTTGCCCAATTGTTCCTTTTTGCCGATATCAACCAGGTGGCCACTTTCATCACGATGGCTTTCCTCATGACTTTTTTGGTCACTAATTTAGCATGCTTTTTGTTGAAGGTGGGTTCGGCGCCTAACTTTCGCCCATCCTTCAAATACTTCAACTCCAAAACGGCCTTGACAGGAGGCATAGCATCTGTCATTGCCATGTATATTTGTGATGGTGTTTCTGCCACGTCGGTGATTATTTGCTTGGTGTTTTTAATCATGATGATACATTACTCTACACCACCGCTGACCTTCGGAGACATATCCCAGCTTCTCATCTATCACCAAGTTAGAAAATACTTGCTTCGTCTCAAATTGCAAATGAGTGTCAAGTACTGGAGACCCCAAATCCTTTTGCTATGTGACGACCCTCAAACGTCTTGGAATCTTATTGGCTTCTGCAACCACTTGAAGAAAGGCGGACTTTACATCTTGGGTCACGTGGTGCTATTGGGAGACGATTCAAATGGTCAATCGGGCGGCCTGAACCTGTCGGAGTTCAATGTTGACTCTTTCAAAGAAATTCGGAAGCAGAAACGGGCTTGGGTCAAGTTGAGAGACATGGCCAAGATAAAAGCTTTTGTTCAAATCGCTATTGGACCAACACTCCCTTGGGGTGTGAGAAACGTTTTTCTTGGATCTGGATTAGGAGGAATGAAACCCAATATTACCGTCATGGGCTTCTATGACTTTCACAAACATGGAGTTGAGCTACCGGTAAATTTCCAGGCTCTGCAAAGAGCCCTCCCCACCGATGAATGCAGGAAAGAAAAGAAGGTGTCCATTAACCAGTGGGTGCAAATAATCGAAGACTTGGTGATCATGCAAGCCACTGTGGCAGTGGCAGCCAATTTTACGGAATTGGAATTACCCACCATCAATGGTCTGTGGATGAATCAAAAAATGGCAAAAATTTCGCCGAAAAAAAAACAGTACATTGATTTGTATCCGATCCAAATGTCTAACGTGTGTCTTCTTGAAGATGGAAGATCGGTCTTATCCACCAACTTCGACACTTACACTCTTATCTTACAATTGGGATCGATTCTATCGACTGTTGACGAGTGGAAGAAAAACGGCTATGTTTTACGAATCGTTGCATTTGTTGAGCTCCCTAGGGAAGAAGAAGATGAAAGGAAGCGTCTTGTTTCGTTATTGGAGAGTTTGCGTATTGATGCCGAAATCAAGATTGCCTGTCTCGCTGATGAAACTTTGGACACGTACGACATCATGGTGAAAGGAAATGACGTTAATGCTCTGAACAGGAACACATTTAATCACATCTCGCAGGTCTTGCAAAAAGATCAGTGGTGGGCAAATTTGGTGGAAGCCAGGACAGCTGTGAAAGAGATCATAGCTCAAAGAATGAAGCGGAAGAACAATTCACGTGCCGCCGCCATCAGTATTGCGGATAATGTTTCCGACAATATCAAACCTATTAGTGCCAATCGGACACAAACAGAAAGCTCAAGCATTGGTCGGTCTTTGAAGAACAATAGAAGATACACGTTATCCAACTTGCATGACCAGGGTCTCTCTCTTTCTCTCAATATGAGAACGCAGGGAAATGAACTGTTTTTCAAGTATGAACAATCGCTTGATAGCAGTGATGAAAGTGAGAGTGAACGGGATTCACAGATGGGAAACACCCTGAGCTCCACTTCTAGCATTCTGAAGGGGCAAGGCGCTTTGCCTCCTCCTAAATTTGCATTGGATAACCTGTCTTATCGCCACCCTTATAAGGGTAGGGGTAAGGCTTATGAGACACCAACTAAATCGGTGGCATTCACGAGACCTGAACTCAAACCTACAATGTCACAAAGCTCGGAGCTTTTCCCAAGAGCCTCGCGCAGTAAACTCAGGCCCAATTTCCTGGCCGTGAAAATCCCACAGTCCCGTATCAGAGACGATGTCGAAGAGACTCACGCGGAAGATGGTGAGGATGCTGAACCGTCAATCACATTCGTTCCCGATGATGAAGACTTGGATGATACAAGAGACGAAGAAGAGGTGTCCGAGCACTCCGAAGAAGATAAGAAGCCGGCTCAAGAGGAGAGAATGCCCATCAAAAATCCAAGGATTGAAGCTATCAGCAAGAGCGTGGGTTTCACCGATACCTCCAGCGACAAGGAAGGGAAGCCATCATCGATTCTCACCAATGACGAGTTACAGGAACACTTGCAGTCGCCACATTTCCTTTCCGAAGAGGATGAAGCCGAGGAGAGCCAGCAGGCTCCAAAACAGAAATCAAAGGATGCCTCCGGTAGGGATCTGGAGGAACGGCTTACCTACAAGAAGCTCCAGCGTGAGTTGGATGAGTTTACGTTCAATGATGTGCCGGCCAAAGGACAGTATTTGGTGCTCAACGAGTTGATGAGACAAATATCAAAGAAAGACGAGACCGCGGTCATTTTCTCCACGTTGCCTGCTCCTCCAATCGGAACGCACTCAGACGATGCAGAGTCCATGGACTATACGAGCAGTCTTGCCATTTGGGTGGACGATCTTGTGCCCACGGTGCTTTTGAACTCGCAGACAGTGACGGTGACCACCTCCTTGTAATCGTCGAAAGCGGACAATTGCTACGCAGTCGCTTGGGAAGTTTGGATAGCTTGAGAAGTTTCTCAGACAGCCACAAATAATCAAACAGCTACAAACATTCAGACAGCTACAAATTTTAGTTAGACAGCTACAAATCGTAGTTAGACAGCCACAAATCTCGTTAGGACTTTTGGCTGCAGCTCGCAAATTGTATAGGGTTTTAATTGACCACGAAATATTGAAAGTAAAGAGGCGGTTTAACTGCAACGATCGCCAGAACATTCTCAAACATATAGCAGCACCTAATTTGCCAATCTGTTTCTTTTCTTTGGTTCTGATGGCATATCATTAAAGCTGTAGCGGTGTTGGGGTGCGCGCGTGCGTAGATGAGCATCGAGCCGCACATGGATCTGCTCCAAGTCTACTAAAGGTGTGCATTTTTACCGGTAAAAGTCGCTGAGGTAACACTAACATGTCTGAAGCAGAGCAGCTCCGTCTTGAAAAGCTCCGGAAGCGCCAGGAGCAGTTGGCCAAATGGAAAAGCAGAAAGGCAGGCTCGGAAACCCCCACGCCACAGCAGGTGGCCACCCCCACCGCCGAATACACGGCACTGCCTGCTCCGGCCGACGTCGCCGTGGCTCATAGTGAGCAAGAGGTGGAGAAATCACAGAATCCCCAAGAAACGGATCCTGCGGTTTCGAAAAGGCTCGAAAGACAGCGCAAGCTTGAGGAGTGGAAGCGGAAGAAACAACAGGCAGATGCCGCCCCACCCGCCGTAGTGGGAGCAGGAAAAAGCCCTTCTGGCGGAGCGGCTCTTCCGATAGCATCGCTCAAGCGAAAGCAAGCGGATCCGGCCGTTTCCAGGCCAAAAACGGCCGCCGTCAAGAGGCGCAGTGGTGTGGCCGTGAAAGCCGGGCCGTTTCGCAAAAACGACGTTTTTGGCGGTGCTGGCGATTCCCAGGCGGCGCCGAAACAACTTGCGTTCCGAGAGCCGTCCAAGAAATCTAACTACAATCGCGCTGAGCCGGCCGTAGCCCAGCTGAATGGCTCTGGCCGCAAAGAAGACGTGGACGACGAGCTCGACCGCTTTATGGCATCGCTCGAGGCTGCAGAGCAGGCTGCTTCTTTGGGCCTGCTGCAAAACCACTTTTTTGCCTTTCAAAAACTTGGTAACCAAAAGTTTGGCGCCGTCGGAAGCTCCGACGACGAGAGTGACGCGGCGCAGTCGGACGAAGAGCTGCGGCTCATTCTGGCCAAGCTCAAAGGGCTCCAGAAGGAGAAGGAGCTCGGCCACGTCGACCACTCGCAGATGGAATACGCTCCGTTTGAAAAACGCTTCTACAGCGAGGCGCCCGCAGTCGCCAGCTTGACGGAAGAAGCAGTGCTGACGCTCCGAAAAGACCTTGACGGCATCCGCGTGTCCGGCAAAAAAGTGCCCCGCCCCGTTTGGAAATGGGACCAGCTCTCGTTGCCGCTTCCCGTGCTCCAAACAATCGAGGACAAGCTCGAATATACAAAGCCAACGTCCATCCAGGCGCAGGCGCTTCCGGCCATCATGTCCGGAAGAGACTTTTTGGGGATCGCCCAGACGGGTCTGGGCAAAACGTTGGCTTTTGTGCTCCCACTTCTCCGCCACGTGCAGAGCCAGCCGGCGCTAGCAAAGGGCGATGGGCCAGTGGCAATTCTATTGACGCCCACACGTGAGCTTGCCGTCCAGATTTACAAGCAGCTCTCCTTCTTCACAAAGCCGTTGGGCATCTCCGCGAGCTGCTGCTACGGCGGCTCCTCCATCGAGCCCCAGATTGCCGAGCTTAAAAGAGGCTCTCAAGTGGTGGTGGCCACGCCCGGCCGGCTCATCGATTTGCTAGCCGCAAACGGCGGCCGTGTGTGCAATCTCCGGCGGGTCACGTATGTGGTGCTTGACGAAGCGGATCGGATGTTTGACTTTGGGTTCGAGCCGCAGGTGAACAAGATCTTTGCGCAAATCCGGCCCGATCGCCAGAGCATCCTCTTTTCTGCCACGTTTGCCAAAAAGATGGAGAGTCTAGCCAGAAATGTGCTCACAGACGCGGTCGAGGTTGTCGTTGGCTCCATCAGTGTGGTTGCGCCCGAGATCACGCAGCATGTGGAGCTTTTCGATGCCGCCGACGGTCTGGACGCCGATTTGCAGGCGACAAAGATCTCCAGGCTTTTGGAACTAATTGCGCTGTACAAGAGTGCCAAAAAGCTTGTTTTCGTCGAGAAGCAGGATGCCGCCGACAAGCTCCTTGTCGGGCTCCTCGAAAAGCACGTTGCTTGTGTGGCCATTCACGGCGGAAAGGAACAGATCGACCGGCAGTACGCCATCAAAGAGTTTTCGCTGAAGACCAGCGGAGTCGATGTGATGATCGCCACATCCGTGGCTGCGCGAGGCTTGGATGTCAAGGGTCTAGATCTTGTCATCAACTTCGACCCGCCCAACCACATGGAAGATTATGTGCATCGTGTGGGCCGGACGGGCCGGGCGGGCCGCAAAGGCGATGCCTACACATTTGTCACACCGGCTCAAGAGCGGCCTATTGCCGACCTCGTCAAGGCCATGAAGCTCAGCAAGGTGGATGAGAATACAATCGATCCGCGACTTAAAGAAATCGCAGAGGCCTTCTTGGAAAAGGTGAAGAAAGGAAAGGAAAAGTACCGCTTTGGGTTTGGCGGAAACGGCTTGGCAAAGCTCGACGATGCCCGGAACGCCACGAAAGACAGAGAAAAGAAGGTCCACGATGTGGACACAGGTCCCAGTGCCAAAAAAGCCTTGCCCGACGCCGCCGCCAAAGAGACCCAAAACTTGGATCTTCCAGAGTTCAAGGTCATCGAGGGCCGAGCTGACGAAACCACCGGGCCCGACAAGAGCAAATTTCACTCGCGCATCACAATCAACGACCTTCCGCAGAAAGCGCGGTGGATCGTTGTCAACGCTGACAGCCTCAACGAAATCATCGAGGCCACTTCGACATCCATCACCAACAAGGGCCAGTACTACCCGCCCAAAGCAAAAATTCCTGCTACGGTCAAACAGGGAGGGCGCGAATTGCCTGCTCCGCCCAAGCTCTACCTACTTATTGAGGGCCTTACCGAGCATTCGGTGACCGAGGCCAATCGAATGGTGCGGCAGAAAATGGTGGAGGGTCTCACTCAGGCTGCGCTTGACGAGAACTCGGCGGCCCCCGCGAAGTACAACGTTTAGTGGAACTCCCAGGAAAAGGCTGGAAATCGATTGCGGGTAAAAAAGAAAAAGAAAAACTAAATTAATCACGTCCTGAACCATCAAAGACGCTCGCCGGCCCGAGCATGTGTTTCTGATGAGGATGGTGTGCATGCAGCGGACCTCGGATGGACCCCGCAAAAAGTCCAGTGGCTCTTGCAAGCGGCTACGATATTCCTCCTAGCAGACGAGGAGCCAATAAGAGCCAAACCGGAACAGAGAGAACCATCTTCAATCAAAGCGACATGACCGTGGACCTCACAGTGTTTTCCAAATTCGACAAGTGGATCGTCAAGGAAATAGAGCCCGGGTTCTACCGTGTGGCCTACAACAACGCCAAAACGTTGAACGCCTTTGCCGAGCAGGACTGGAGGGCGTATGCCGAGATTTTGATGACGTTGGACAGCGACCCAGACACCAACGTGATCTTCATCTCGTCGGCGTTTGCAAAGGCGTTCTCCTCGGGCTTGAACTTGAAGGCGGCTATGCTGTTGCTCGAGGGCAAGGAGGACGCGGGCTTTGCCTTCAAGAGAAACCACATGTACAATCACATCCGCGAGTTCCAGGACGCCATTGCGATGCCGGCGCGCATGAGAACGCCCACCATTGCGTTGATGAACGGAGTGTGCTACGGGTTGGCGCTCGACATTGCATCGGCATGCACCATCCGGCTTGCCACGCAGGACGTCAAGCTCTCGATCCGGGAAATCAAGATTGGCATTGTGGCCGACATGGGCTCGTTGCAGCGGCTCCCCAACGTCACGGGCAACAAGTCGTTATTGAGCCAGTATGCGCTCACGGGCGACGTTTTCGGCGCCGAGGAGGCCGTGCGGCTCGGGCTCGTGAGCACCGTGGTGCCAGACTTCCAGAGTGGCGTCGACCGCTGCCTTGATTTGGGCGCCAGCATCAACCTGAACCCGCAGTGGGCCATCAAGGGGACCAAGGAGTGCGTGCAGCACATGGTGGACGGCGGAAGCCACGAGGACGGGTTGTTGAAGATTGCGCAGTACAACGCCATCCACCTTGTGGGCGGCTTGCCGGCCAACGACTTCAAGGCGAAGCTCTAAAGCTCTAGAAAGCCGAAGCTCTAAAGCTCTAAAAAGCCGAAGCTCTGAAGCCGTCTATGGAGGCGACATTCCAGAAGAAACGAATCTCTAATGGCAAATGGCACATTTTCAGAACACGCAAAAATCTAGGAAAGATCATCTGCAATTTATGGCAATCTAGAATTGGCAGACGTCCAGAAAAGGCGAAGCTCCAACTCGGATCGAAAACTCGCCGAGACGGCCGTAGCTTAGCGGTGTTGCGCGCCGCATCAAGAGCGCGGCACGTGACGCTTTGTGGAGAAGTGGAAAAAAACCTCGATGAGAGTCAACGCCAACAAGCACAGCATCGGCACACAAAATGATGCTGATCCGAAGAGCAGCAGGCGCTGCCCCCGCGTGCGTCAGCCGGCAGGCGAGCCGCCACACACGCGCCGCCTCCTCCGCTTCAACACCACCATCAACACACACACACACATCAACACCGACATCCACATCCACATCCACAACTACATCCACATCCAGCAGCCGCTATACATCGCCAGCGACGCTGGCAGCCGAGCGGTTCTTGCAGGGCTTGGGCGGCGGTTTCTGCAGCGCCACGGTGCCACACAAGCCCTCCCGCAGCGAGCACATCAAGGCCCAGCTTCTACATCTTCTCAACGACAAGAAATACGACGCAGTGCTCGACGTGCTCGCCAAATGGGTGTCGCCGCAGCTGGGCGTACTGTGGACAGACACGCTCAGCCACAGGGAGCTCACGCACGTGCTCCGCCAGATGGTGCAGCACCAGGAGGGCATCATCAAACACGCTGGCGGGCTCAAGCTAGCCAGAGGCGACAAGGGCGCCACCAAGGCCGCGTTCACCCATGCCCACCGCCTCCGCCAGGGCATCCGCGGCGTCTACGCCACGCTCCTTGTGGGCCCGGGCGGCGCCCGCCATTTGTACCAGGGCAGAGGCCTTGACCTTGAGTGCGGCGGATCCGAGGCGTTCACAATGTCCGCCGGCGACTACGAAAACTTGGTGCGGCTCGAGCTCCGCAACCGCCGCCTGGACTTGGCCGCCCGCTGGTACGACCACATGCAGCGGCAGCACGGTGGCCGTGTCCACGAGCGCATGACATATGAGCTCTGGCTCATGAAGCTCGAGGTGTACGGCGGCGCCGACATGGCCCTGTGGCCCGTGGAACGCACAGACATCAGCAGCAGGCAGTTATCGCCACAGCGCCGAGGCGCCGCGCCGCAGGTGTCGTGGCTTGAGGCGTTCAACGACTTTATCAAGCACCAGGCGGCGGCGCTGGGCATCACACAGTGTGTGTTTGAGCGGCGGCTCGTGCGGCGCATGCTCAGCTCCATTGGCCTTAGCCGCAACGTGGCGCAGCTTACGAAGCTCGTGGAGCTGAACTGGGGCATCCGCAGCGACGGCGTGGCCGTGGCTGGTTTTGCCCATCCCACACCGGCGCACCAGCTTTTTCCCAATGTGGACGTGGTGGCCGCCGTGGCCGTGGCCATGATGTACAACGGCGAGCACGCGGCCAGCATGCGCTACTTGAACGCGTTCCAGGACATCTACGGCGTGACTTTAGACGGGCAACAGCTGTGCCGCGTGTGGGACATGCTTTTCCGCTGGGGCCTCCACACCACCGACTTTTCCGAGACCCGGGCGCTTCAGCATTACATTCGCCTGACGGGCGGCCAGCCGCACGCGTCGACAGACGTGGCGGCCATTTTAGACGACGCCCAGCGCTCGTTGCGCTTTGACTACGAGGGCTATTTGGCCTATGTGGCGCAGTTGAGAGCCCGCCGCGCCGGCATGGTCGGCGATCTCTGGCGCTGCTACGTGGAGAGCCAGCCGGGCTTTTCCAAACGGCCCTACTTGACGTATTTGCAGGTGTCGAGGCAGGCCAACAGCGAGGAGGGCGTGTATGAGGTGCTAGCGCAGTTGATGAAGAGCCACCACCGGCATTCGGTCAGCGCCGGCTCTTTCAACGAGCCGGGCACGCGGGCCACCACGGCGCGGATCGCCGAGCTCTACAAACACGCCA
This sequence comes from Metschnikowia torresii, assembly GCA_002893725.1. Taxonomy (NCBI): domain Eukaryota; kingdom Fungi; phylum Ascomycota; class Pichiomycetes; order Serinales; family Metschnikowiaceae; genus Metschnikowia; species Metschnikowia torresii. The sequence goes on along the minus strand of NXHD01000003.1, from coordinate 969,735 downwards.
TGAAGACCTTGGTCAACATGAAGGCGGCCGCAGGGCTTTTGGGCCACGTGGGGCCGTTGTTGAGAAAATGGTCGATGGACGCCGGCATGCTCCAGCACCTTCAAGAATGGGTGATTAGCCAGGACCAGCGGTTTATGCAAGCGCAGTTGGATATCGAAGCCAAGCGCTTGCGGGAGGATGAGGAGGAGAAGGACGACTCGCTTTTGGGCATGATGTGAGGTATAGACATAGACCGAAAATAAAGAAGAATAAAATCATCAAAAGAGATTAAGAAAAAAGAAAAGAGAGAGAGAGAGAGGGAGAGAGAGAGGGAGAGAGAGGGAGAGAGAGCGTAAAAACTAAACGTTCGTTTTCAAATTCATCTGTGGCGGCAAGCGGTGAGTTGTTGCTGTGGGTTTTGATATAAGAGGTGTTCTGCGTGCTGCAGATGACTACGACCATTATAAACAGATGTTGTGCTTGATTTCCGGAAACCGGTTCTTTTTGGTCAAGGCAAGAGAAATAAAAAAAAAACCACAGACAAATTTAGAAATTTCATGAACGCACATTGCGTATTAAAAAGACCACCACCGGTGTTTTTCAACTTGGCGCGGCTCTGCCGTTAAACGCAGAAAGACTGAAAAAAGAACATACTAAATAAAGGAAGACTAGACAAAAATGAAAAAGATAAAAGGTGAATCAAAATGCAAGGCGAATTCAAAAAGATCCGCCAGAAACAAAACAGAACAAAACAAAAGTCATATGAGGAAAGCAGAAAACAGAGATCCAGGCCACATCGCCCATGAGCCGCACGGGCGGGCGCTATCTCGGGCGTGCGCGTACCGCCACCCGCGCGCCCACCTCAACATGCCACCGAGTCACCTCCACCACTACAACCAACAGAAAAATGGCCGACGGTTTCGAGAAGATCACAGAAGTCCCAGCAGACTTTGTCAAGGACAGCACAGCCTTCCTCAGAAAGTGCCAAAAGCCAACGCAAAAAGGTACGTGAGCAACGCAGCGGCAGCGCCGCCAGCCGGCGAACACATACTAATTATCAGAGTACTTAAAAATCATCAAGGCCGTGGGCGTCGGTTTTGTGATGATGGGTGTCGTGGGCTACGTGGTGAAGATGTTGCACATTCCCATCAGACACTTGATTGTGTAAGAATAAAGGCTACGTTCGAACAGTTGTAGTCGAGAGAAGGAAGGAAGAAAGGAAGACGGAAATGAGGGAGGAGGAAGAAAGAAAGAAGAGGAGAAAGGGAAAGCTAACATGAGTGAGAAGGCGAGGTCGGAAGACGGCGAAGCGGAATTGAAACTGGCAGAATCGGCGGACCGGAGAATCGGCGAATCAGCGAACCATCAGCACCACCAATAGAATCCACAAAAGCAACAAGATCCACAGAATGTGCAAAAGGCCAGATCGGCAGATCAGCAGGTCCAGTATGGGCGGACTTAGCCGACGATTTGCAGCTGCTCGATAATTTGCCGGGCGATTCCATCTTATTACCTTCAGCAGCTTTGGCGGGCGCACTGTGGCCAGCGGCCGCGCGGCCGTTTGGTTATCCACGCTAAATCTGCGCTTCCCTTGTTCCCATCAACTTCCACACTTTTCTCCTCTTTCCTTTTCCAGTCAATTCAACTTTCACTTCACTTCATTCTCTTTTTCTTTCCTTTTCCTCCTTTCCCTTTTCTTTTTCCCTTTTCCTTTTCTCTCTGGCTCTTCTGTCGCGATGCTCCACACCTCATCATCATCTCCTGCACTGATGCGATGGAGCGAAAAACCCACATCCTCTGCTCCACCTCTGCCACCTCTGTTCACCACCACGCAATGGAAACAACGGCACTTGTCCGCAAATTGGCACACAACGACGCGGCCGTGCGTGCACAGGCCTTCAAGCTTTTCAAGCAGTTTTTGCAGCTGCGCAAGGCACAGAAACTCGGCCCGCTAGAGTACCAGAAGTTATGGAAGGGCCTCTACTACTCCATGTGGTTCTGCGACAAGCCCATCCCGCAGCAGAACCTCGCGGGCGACCTCGGGCGCCTCTTTTCGGAGGTTGTGGCGCAGGAGCAGTTGAAGGAGTTTCACAGCGCGTTCTGGGCTGTGTTTCTGAAGGAGTGGCCGGCCATCGACCGCTGGAGAATCGACAAGTACTTGATGGTGGTCAGAAGGGTCATCCGGCACCAGCTCTTCCGCTTGGCCGGCGACGCTTGGCCGCAGAAGAACGTGGCTGATTTCTTGGCTGTTCTCGAGGAGTGGCCGCTTTCCAACAACTCCAAGTTCCCTCAGTCGTTGGCGTACCATGTTGTGGACTTGTTTGTTGACGAAATCGAATATGTGATTTTCAAGGACTTCCGCGACTACAGCGAGGAGAACGACAGCGACAGCGAAAACAAGGACGATGAGGAGGACGATGAGGAGGACGATGATGAGGACGAAGATGAGAAGGACAATGAGGACGATGAGAAGGACGAAAACGACACCCACACAGCAAAAGACGCAGGCGCCCAGCTCTCCGAAGAGGAGCGCGAGCAGAAGAAGAAGGAGATTCTCGACAGCACGCCGTTGGCCGAGTTGCTCCAGCCGTTCCAAAAGGTGGCCGAGTCAGCCAAGAACAAGGCCATGCAGGCCAAGTGCCACGAGGAGGTGCTTTCCGACCCACGTTTGGTCGAGTGGGGTGTGGCCGGCGACGCTGACGCCAACGATTCCGAGGACGAGTGGACGGGTTTTTAGCATAGAATAGGAATAGAATGACGAAAGAAGAAGAAAGTAGAAGAGAGAAGGAAAAGAGTGCTTAAGGAAGGAAGTGAGGACAAGGCAAAAAGGAAAAGGAAGAAGAGAAAAAAATGAAGGAAGCAGAAAAAATTAAAGAAGAAAAGATGACAGAAAACAACCGAGTGGAAATCGATAACTCGTATCTTCTCTAGCGCGCGTCTCCACATATCATCCATCTCACCTCCATCACCATCTCATCTGCCTCTTCTCCAACACTGTCCCACCATTTTCACCATGGAAGGCGCCCCCGCCAACAACTACATTCCCAAATTCATCCAGGATGTACCGTGGTACTACCGAACAAACAAACAGCGTCAAAACAGCGACAGCTTGGCGCACCACCGCAAAGCGCCAGGCCAAACGCCAATGGACCACAGCAGACCTGCAGCAGGCGGCGGCATCCGCGACGAATTTGAAATAGTCGACGGCGTGGTCACGCGGAAGGCCTCCGACTACGAAACAAAGCGGGACCGCTGGCACGGCCACACGGCACGTGAGTGGGACGAGATTCTCGCCCGCTGGGACGAAATCAAGCAAAAAAAAGCCCACAACTCGCCGCAGGAGCCCAACGACTCCGATGATACGGACTACGAGCTCGAGCTCGAGGAACTAGCGCTCGACCGCTCCGCGTTGCGCTCCGGCCACATCGAGGACCCCATGGAAAAGTCCATTCGGGACCGCCGAGACGTTCCCGCGTACATTATGGCCATCAACGCCAACGAGGGCGGCAAGATCCGCGTGGGCGTCGACTCTACGGCGAGCGTGACCAACGACGACTCGACGTTTGTCAAGGAAAGCGAGGACTCCCACCGCCTCCGAGAAATGCAGAAGTTTGCGTGGGAACAGAACAAGAAGTTCGAGGCAGACCAGCACCGCGCCCAGCAGAAGGCGTACTTGGCCAGCTTGACCGACGCCTCGGCCGCGGCCGAACCCTTGCCTGCCGCCGACTTGGACGCCAGCTTGGAGGCAAATCCTACGTTGATGCTGCTCAAGAGTAAGCAAAGAGACCAGGAGCGCAGAGCCGCGGGCGAGGAAAAGAGAAGAAAGCTTATGGACAGATACGGGTAGCTCTAGCCGCACTCCGGAACGGGAAGTTCCGATGTGCTGTGTCAAAGTGGGCAGACGTGTTATCTATAAGGGACGGATACGGTCGTTTCCGTTTTGATGCTTACTAAAAGCACTTTATCACTGGAAGCTGATTTATCTTCATGGATAAATACGAAGTTCAATCTATTGGACAGACACGAAAGGGTGGTCTATAGATACGAAGGCTTTCTTGTTGGGAGAAAAGCTGTTGACTTTCTTTTGGAAACGATGCAACTGACCTTTTATCCGAGAAAGAACAGTTGACTTTCTGCTGGGAACAGTGCAATTATTTTTCTATTCGAGAAAGAATAGTTGACATTCTGTTGGGAACGATACAATTGACTCTATTAAGGTACAATTGACTCTCTGTATGAAAGAGATTCAGCCAAGTATCTAAGAGACATGCAGTTGACTTCCTAATAGAAATGGCACGGACAATCTTCCAAAGTACGGTGGCCTCAATGACACCCTGGGTTCTTCCATCAGTCCCGCTACTTAGTGCTCTTGAGTGCCCGCACAATCTCGAGGCCCCGAAGCATCTCGGCCTCGGCCGTGTCCAAGTCGTCGTAATTGAGCGCAGAAATGGCAAACTTGGCGTGCTTCTGAGCCTTCGCAATCTGCTCGTTCGTGTCCACTATCGAGCCCAATGTCTCCTTGGTGACGTGGACAGCGCTTGCGCTGGGCTTCCGTGAGGGCGCCTTTAGCTGGCTGGAGGGCTGGCTGGCGGGCGCTTTGTCTGCGGGCGGTTCGGCCGCCGTGCCCACGTTGTTTCCGGGTCTGAACACGTAAATCGACGAGTTTTTGTTGATTTGCGACAAGTCGTCGTCCGGGAGAAACTGCGGCGCCCCCGGGAGACCCAAGTCGCCGTCGTCAGTCCCTTGCGCCTGTGGGTCGAAGCTGGGAACGCCGGGGAGCTTCACCTCGTCGCCGGACCGACCAGGCACACTTCCAGAGCCCTCGGCGTTCGCTGAGGCCACCAGCATATCCTCGTTGGACGCGTCTGTTCTGTCATTCACATCCAAGCCTTGAGTGCTCTCCGAAAACTGGCCGCTGTCTTCCGTGGCGGCCACATCAAGCTCCTTTAACTCGGTCTCCAACTCCTTCAACTCAGCATCTTCGCCCTGAATGGGAACCTCGTCCTTCAACAAGCGACTCAATTGTAGCTTCAACGTCTTCAACTTCGTTTTCACAAATGCATTGAATTCGTCCTCTGTAGTGTACTTTCCGCCGGTGGTTTTGGCGTAATCCACGGCCTCGCTTTCACTGCCGCCGGCGAAAACAGAAAAAAGAGACCAGAAGTTGATGGTGGCACGGAATTTCGATACAAGGCCTGCCTTGTTAGTGCCGTCGTAGCTGGACAAATCCTCGAGACAGCTGTTATAGAGCCGGAACGAAAACAAGAACACGGCGTTGACAGAAAGCTGCTTGCTGCCCAACACCTTCTTCAAATCCTCGTCTTCGCTGTTGACCTTGGTGTTCTCGGTGTCTTCCAAAAGCGCAATGGTGAACGCCTCGATTTCGCCGTTTCCCTGATGAAGTTTGTTGGCAAGGATGTGGTCAAGCACATAGATCTTGCAGAAGTAGCTGACCACAGGATTGGCCTCCTGGAGCTCGACCGACCGCACGAGAAACGGGTAGATTGATTTTTGTGCTTTGATTGCAGGGGGAACTGAATCCAAGCCGATCATGATGTGTGCTGTGGGAATGGCAGGGAAAGCGCTTATATATGGAGGTGCTTAAATGGCGATGTTGGGGATGTGTGGAGAGCGCGGTGGCGCCCACACTCACCAAACAAGTGCCGCAACAGGTGTGGGCTACGAAGAAACGAAAAAGCAAGAAGCAAAAAAGCGAAAAGGCGTTTGAGACGGTTCAAGAAGGCTCGAAAAAGTCGAGACCCTTTCGCTCACGAAAGTTCCTCAGGGCCTCCGACAACCGTTTTTGGTGTCCTATAAAATATCTTGAATGATGCACTCTGTGCCGTGGAAAGCTTAGTGCAAGTTGGGCATTCGCAAGATTTCTCCCGAGTTGTTTTGCGTGTCCTCCTGCAACATGCGGAGGATGTCGGACTTTTGCCACTTTTCAGGTAAGGGCGTCACGTCGTAGTTCTTGGTGGCCCAGTAGTAGATGTCCCAGTCGGGCTCGTCGAGAAGCGAATCGTACTCGTCTAGCTGCTCCATGGTCATTTGATGCAAGTGCTTCTTGGCGAATCGGGACAACAACAAGTCGCTCTCCAAGATTCCTCTCTTTCTCGACTGGTAGGTCAATCTGGCACGCTTCACGTCGATGGACTCGTTTGTTCTCTTGATCGGGTCGATTCTGGCGGCGAGCTCGTTGTAGGATGGATTTTGAGGTTTTCCGTGGTTGAGGCATCTGCTGATGCTCATGTTCTTAGCAGTTCTGGTCCACATGTTAGATGACATTGGTAGGCTGATCTTGGATGAGAAGCTGAGGCGCAGAATTTCCCGCACTTCCGGAAACTCGCCACTCCAGCGGCCCGGCCAAAATCGGCATGGTCTGGAGTTCTGGAGCCATACGTATCGAGCTCAGTTTGAAAATTTTGCTGTAAAAGACTCAACTGCCTTTCGTGATGGCCGACTTTTTCTTCAAGATTTTTTTTTTTTTTCGTCATTCAGCTCATGGACCAACCCATATACCCTAGACGGTGCTGAGCTTCTTGCCAACAAAGCAGAAAGAGTCTTTTTGCAAACGAAAAACGGTCCTAGTAGTCAGCAGCCTCATGAGGAAGTAGTCACCTTTATATACTTTGCTGGACAGCCCACTCTGAAACATCCTTTTTGCAGCCCGCCCCGCATTTCATATAAAAGGTGGCCTTGGACGCGGCAATACTGAGCAGAGAAAAAGTTGGCCAGAGTGTAAGTTCGCTTTACCGTCTAAGCCACGCCGCATTTCTAGACTCTGGAGAATCAGTTCGAGACACGTCTCCACTTGTTCTGCAACAGTTCCAAATTTTTTTCAGTCAGCATCGCCTTTTTGATTCTTGCTCCAGCGTGGCTCCCTCGTGTTGTCTGGGCGATTTTCGGCCGCAGTGATTTCTCGCGCCCACAATTCTACCGAAACCGTCTAAACATCACTAAACACAACATCTCCGCCACGCTCATTCCAACAATACGAGGAAATGGGAAAGGCGGTTAGCAAACTCTCCAAGGAGGAGATCAAGCAGCTACGCGACCGAACTCTCTTCGATAAGCGGGAACTCCAGCAGTGGTACAAAGGTTTTGTTCGAGACTGTCCCAGTGGGCAACTTTCGGAGGAAGAGTTTGCAAAGGTCTTCAAGCAATTCTTCCCCTTCGGCGACCCTACGGACTACTGTCACTACCTCTTTCGTATCTTCGACACCGACAACTCGAAATACATTGACTTCAAGGAGTTCATCATCGCCCTCTCTCTCACGGCCAGAGGGGACATACATCAGAAGATCGAGTTCACGTTCAAACTATATGATCTAGACAGAGATGGAAAGATATACTACAACGACATACTCAAAGTCGTACTGTCAATCTACAAAATGGTCGGGCCCATGGTCGTCCTTCCTACCGACGAGAAAACTCCTGAGCTCCGGGCGGCCAAGCTCTTCCTGATCATTGACAAAAATAAAGAAACAGATTTCTTGGATCTCAACGACCTCAAGCGCATTGTCAAAGCAGACCCCTCGCTACTCAACTCTCTCAACTCATACGAAGGTTTGGTTTGAAACATCATTAGATACTTATGTCTACATTATTAATAATACATGATTAACGTACTGTACCTGTTACTGCTGGCCTTCAACAGCTTCCAACAAGCCATCCAAGAGCTCGTCTACCTCGTTTATCCCCACTCCGGTGCAGAAGCTGACCACCTTCTTGAACTTGGCGGTCAACACACTGTAGTCCAGCATGCTTACCAATTCTTTTTGCAATTTGGAGTTCACAGTATTGTAGGCAGCCAATCTGGCTTTCAAGATCTCGGTTGGCGGTAGCGATTCGGTGAGCTCTGGCGTTGCTTCCACCTCTTCGTTTTTGGAGATTTTATCAAAAATCAGCTTGATGATAAAAGGCTCATCCGCATCAAACTCCACAAGAGAACTTTCATCCAAGGCGACCTCAGTGAAAGGATCTGACTCGTCTTTGTCCTTCTTGAACATTTGGAGCTTGTCATTGATATTCGACAACTGGAGTTTTATCGTATCAATTTGTGAGATTTTCTTGCTGATTGTTTTGGCAGTAAACTTGTTGTTCGCCATGACGACGGTGGCATCTCTTAACTGTTCGTTCAAGTTATTGATCTCTCTGTTTTTTTCTTTGATGGCGATGTTGTACTGCTCATTAGAACTCTCAAGCAAGTCTTGCAAAGATTTGTAGATGCGAGTGTACGTGCTGGAGTCACTCTGCATCTTCGATGATTCCTGGGAGAGGGCGAGATCTTCTTCTATCATCTCGCCAACCCCGTCGTATGGACTTTGCTTCTCCATGATCTCCATTCCCGTTTGAATGAGGTGGATGAGATATTCGTTCTTCTCATCATTCGCATCGATGGAATCGAGAAGCGTTTCGGTCAAAGACAACGAGTTTGGGTTGGCTTTGTAGTTTTTCCGAAGCTGTATTATCTGCTTCACGCTCTCGAAGTCCGTTGGCTTGACGCCCATGTTGTTGGCAATGTCCGCGTCGGCATTGAGCTCGAGAAGAAAAAAGATGAACCAGTTCAACTCATATTCTCCCGCCAAATGAAGCGCAGTGTACCCGCCTTGAGACTCCTGGGCGTTGACAATGTCTTTGCAGAACCTGTTGAGGTTATTTTTCTTGTCTGGACTGGACACGATCCATTCCAAGATTCTGCTGAAGTAGAAGATAGAGCTCTTTGTGTTTTTCTTGGCCACTTGGACGAGGCAGTGGACGAACGTCTGGCGCTTGTTGTCCAAGAGCCACAAGTTCTGCCACAAGCAGTTGCTGAGCATCTTGGAGAACACACCTTTCTCCATGGCATTGTTGACCTGGATGGTGGCCACAAGCGCAGACTCGCCATCGCTATCGCCTCTGATGGGTGAGCAGATGCCGAGCAGGATGAAGCTGCTCACGAGGTTGATGGAGGCCAACGTTGCGGCGTAGTGGAGGGCGGTCTTGCCAGCCAAATCGAGCGGGACGTCAAGCACCGAGCTGGGCTTGATGCCTTTTTCGGCGCACTTGTCGAAAATGCCCTTGAACTTGACCTCCACGACGGCGGCAGTCAAGACGGAGTCCTTGCCGTCGGACTTAAAGATGTTGCTGAAGATCAACTTCGCCTCGGAAACAACGTCTCTATCGCGCTCCAGGAGCGCCAACGGCGGAAGCGTGAACGGGTGGTTGGGATTGGGCGCCGGCGGCGCCGCAGCAGCGAGAGCGGCAGTTTTGCGCTTCTTGGTGGGCGAGTCCATCTCGACGTCGGCGGAAGCCGGGCGCTTTACGGGCGAGCCCAGCGCAGGGCTGGCGGAGGCGTCGGAGGGCGGCAATTGGTCGAGATCGTGCACGTCGACCAAAAAGAGCTTTTTGACCAACTTGTACACGTCGAACTTGACGGCCACGGCCACGGCACGGTCAAACGGGATCCAGATGCCGCGTAGCGCCGGCACGGGCGAGTCGGACCAGTCGTTGACGGCGGCGGGCGGCCCGGCCAACTCTGCGCTGGCCGTGAGCTCGTTGGCCACAAACGCGTGTGTTTGCTGCGGCGTGTAGAACTTCATGGCCTCCAACAAACGGAGCATCTGCGACACGTTGACATAGGAGTCCTGGGCCCGGCGCAAAACAACGAGCGGCTCATCCGCGGGCAGGCCGAGCCGCAAGGCAAGCTTGATGAAGCGCTGGCCCGCGTAGAGCGACGAAGAAACGGCCGGCGGTTGCGTGGGCATGGCGACCGACCGCACGGGCGTTTTGTTGAGGTGTGTGCCCGATAGCTGGCCGGATATGGAGTTTGTTGTGGTGTCGCCGATGTTTTGGGGCGATTCCATAGTGGCGGAGGGCACAGGGGGTATTTGCGGCGGCGGCGGGAGGGCGGCGGGGCGATGGAGGCGACGGGAGTTTTGGGTAGACGGTGGTAATGGCCGTGAGCTTTTCCTGTTTGGGCAGGCGCTGCCAGGGAGACGTGTAGACCCGTGCACCCCGCGCTGGGCGAGCGCGCAGCTGGCGGACTAGCGCGGGTCTGTGTGCAGGAGCGCTTGGAGTGGTGTTGTAGGGCCCCGGGCGAAACGGGTTGTTTTTGGTTTTTTTGGCTGCTTTCTTTTTAATGTTTTTTGTGGGGTCCTTTTGGGCTGGTGTACGGGCGCGCGTTGCCGCCGAAGGCGTGGTCAGCCCGCAAGACGAGCCTTCTTTCAGCCAGCACCGCAGGCCCGCGGTCACGTGCGCCTCATCTCCATCGTGGGGCAGCCACACCTTAACTAGTGGCCTTTAGCTTTAAAGTTAAGCAGCCTCATAAGTATCCCTTTTTCCTAAGCCCGCGTCCGGTTTGCTTGTGTTCGTCGTCCTTTACCTTCTCACAGTTTTCCTTCCCCTCCATCTTCCTTCAACTCCATCTTTCTCCATCTCCATCTTCCTGCGTCTTTCTCCATCTTTCTCCTTCCGACCACCATGGACTACTCGGACCGCGTCAACTCCAAAAAAGGCGCCGGTGGCGTCGCCGACCGCCACGAAACAAACGTCCACACTAAGCAGCGCATCAAGGAGCTCTTGACCACACAAGTCTTGGATCTCGACAAAGATCCCTACGTTTTCCGCAACCACCTTGGCCTCCTCGAGTGCCGGCTCTGCCTCACCACACACACAAACGAGGCCTCGTACATCTCGCATCTCGGTGGCAAAAAGCACTCGTTGAACTTGGAGCGCCGGCGCATCCTTGACGAGCGCCAAAACAAGACCAAAGCCGCCGCCGCAGACGTGTCGCTCTCCACCGTGGTCAAGCGCCGGTGGACGTCCGTGGGCCGGCCGCCGCTCCGCGTGACCAAGATCAGAGACACCGCCACTCTGCGCATGGGCGTGCTTATCCAGGCTCAGTTGCCGGCCATCACCGTGGACGAGCCGTTTTTCCGTTTCATGTCGTACTACGAATTGACGGCCAAGAACCAGAACGTGGCCACGTCGTTTCTCCACCGTGCGAAGGAGAGCTACGAGCACACGGACGACATTGACGCTGCCAACTACCAGTACTTGGTGTTGTCGGCGGAGCCGTACGACAATGTCGCGGTGGCGCTCGACAAAAACGCACAGATCGAGCAGCCGGCCCGCGGGGCCATGAGCGACGCCTACTGGTGGTTCTGGGACCGGGACCTGAAGGAGTTTTTTCTCCAGCTCTTGTTCCGGGCCGACTGAAGGGCCTGGCGTCCTGCATCCGCACAGGGCTTCCCCGGTGCCGCTGGGGCAGTTGGCGCGACTTCCGAGGCGGCCACTGCGACTTCCGGTGCGCACCCACTGCGACTTTCGGCCTCTCCACCTCCACCTCCACTTTCCATCCTCAAAATGACCGATGGATCCAGCGCCTCCTTCGCCCTCACAGCCAAGCGCTGCCACGACATCGTTCACGCCTACTTGAACGACACCCTCCCGGACGTGCACCTACGCCAACGCCTGCCCGCTTACATCCGCCGCCACCACCGCACGCTCATAGTCAAGGAAAAGGTGCTCAAATCTCTAGAAGTTTTGGAGCACGCGCTTGCCCGGCACGCGCTCCCCGAGGTGGCCGTGTCGTACAACGGCGGCAAGGACTGCTTGGTGATGCTCGTGCTCCTCCTCGCCGCCGTGCACAAAATGTACTTTCTGGGCGGCGCAAGTCAGCTACCCGACGACTACAAGCTCGACTCCATCTACATCAACTCGGAGCAGCAGTTTGCAGAGCTCACGCGGTTCATTGAGCAGTCCAACCGCGACTTCTGTCTCAACCTGGTGGTGGTCCAGTCCCAGATGAAGGAGGGCTTCGAGCAGTACTTGCAAACCCATCCGGCCATCAAGGCCATTGTGGTGGGCATCCGCTACGCAGACCCTTACGGCGCCCTGTTGCAGTACGAGCAGCGCACGGACCACCACTGGCCCGACTTCTTGCGCATCCACCCGATCTTGCACTGGCACTACTGCGACGTGTGGGAGTTCATCATGGCCTGTGGCTTGGACTACTGCTGTCTCTACGACCGCGGCTACACGTCGTTGGGCGGCGTGCACAACACCGTGCCAAACTCGTTCCTTCAGGACGGAGACTCGTACTTGCCCGCGTACATGTTGGAGGACTTTGCTGACGAGCGCGAGCGCGTGGGCCGAGGTAAGCCGGATAAATAGAAAGACATGCCGGGCAATGACCGAAACCGACCGAAGCCAACTTTGGGTGCTGACCGGGAATAGACCGGCTGTTGTGATTGGGTCATCAGGCATTGTCATCGGGACATCGGGCTGGGCTCAAGGCGCCAGTTGGCCAGCATCAGCCCGCCACGCCCCACCTCCGGTGCTCAGCCCATCAACATTGCAAATAGACAAACTCGGGCGCCCTCGCCCACTTCTCGCCTTCTGGTTTCTCGCCTTCTGTTTTCTCGTCTCGTCTCCTTGTCTTGTCTTTAATCTGGGCTTCTCGCCTCAATTCTCTTTATTCTCTCTTCATTCTCTCCTCTCTCTTCTCTCTTCTTTTCATTCTCCTTCTCTGCGTTCTCTCCTCGCCGTTCTACTTTTTGTAGCCGGCGGCGTCCGCGAGCACGCGCCGGAAGTACTTGTCAGAGTCCGGACCAACGCCAATCTCGCCCAACGCCCGCTCGGCGCTGGTGATACCCACAGACACCGGCACATTCTTCTGCGCGTCTTCCACCTCGAGCGACCGCATCTTCAAGCAAAGCTCCACCTCCTTGCGGTTGTTTTGGTCAATCAAGTTCTGGAGATACTGGATGTACTCCACGGCCTGCGTGAGAATCTGGCCCTTGTTGGGCTTGCCGTCCTTGGTGCCCGTCAGCTTCGACACGCCGTCATCGTAGCCCGCGTCCTTGCCCTCGGCGAAGTACTCCGCCGGTATGAGCGTCAAGAGCTCCTGAATTTTCTCGTTGATGTTGTCCCGGCGTTTGCGCTCGTTGCCCTGGTCCTCGTCGTCGTCGTTGGCCGCGCCGATCCCGGAGCTTCCCGGACCACCAAACTCGTCCTCCTGTTTGATGTGGTACGCCGAGTTGCGCCGGGATTTGGGTTTGGTCACGCCGCCCAGCGACACGCCTAGTGTGGCGCCGTTCTGAAACGATTGTGACAATTGTTTCTTGATGTCGAGCGATCTCCCGAGAAACTCGGCACTGACCGGGCTGCCGGGGCCGGACGAGACGCCGCTGTTGGTTTTGTGGGCGATATTGATGCCGGCCGCTTTGGTGGGCGACCCGCTAAGGGGTGACTTGTCTTCTCGTTTGTCCATGGCGTGCGGCGCAGGGAAAATGGAAAATTTCGGGTGGTGATTTCGGATGAAAAATCAGCGCTGAATCAATCTGTCGATGCTGGCCTGCGTAGATGGCACTGGTGGTGGAAAGACAGAGATGGTGGGGAAGAGCGGTGGAGTGGTTGGACCGATGTTGATAGACGGCTGCGCGCGGCTGACAATGGGTGCGCTCATGCTGGTTTAATTGTATCGCTGAAATCTTTTCTTACTGGGTCTATTTTTTTATTAACTGTATAACTAAATACGATTAAAACTCACCGAGATGCTTTGTTCCAAACGTGTTTTTTCCTCCTGTGCTTCTCTTCATTTTTATGTTCACTTATCACCTCGCATTGTTCCATCTATTCATCTTTCGATCATTCTTTCCATCTTTCAATCAATCTTTCCGTCTATCAATCCTCCATCTCTGAAATCCCATTTTCTTTAATACCTCTCTTTTCTTCCTTTGTTTGTCGCTTTTCTCATGTGTTGTTTCTTGTTTTATTCTATCATTGTCTGTCTTTCTTCTCTAGATTCCCGTTTTCTAGGGCGCCCCTAAACTATATACACCAGGACTCAGCGGCCGTAGAACCGGCGCTCCTGCAACTTCCGGCCCATCGAATGAAGCCGCCGGCCAAGGTTCTTGGCCCGCCGCTCGTCCTCAGCTGACCAAATGGGCATGCCGCCCGGGTTGTACTTGGACTTGCCCATGCGCATGGTGTGGTACGTGGCCAAGATCTCCTTGAGAATGGCAAACGTCACCACGTCGCCACGAAAGCCGTTGTTCATCATCTCGAGTACCACAAGCTCAATCTCGCTGAGCGTGCACTTTCCGTAGAATACCCAGTATAACTTCAACATCTCATTGTACGTTTGCTGGTTGCACACGTGCGTGTAAAGTCCGAGGTCGTCACGGATGCGGTTTACAAGCGTGAGTGCCAATGCCCCATCCCGAAACCGGTAGATGGCCGCCCGGAGAAGCTCGTTGAAAATCACAGGCACCGTGAACACATTAAGCGGGGGCCGCGCTGGGTTCTGCTCGCTCTGGGCCCGTGTGGCCAGGCAGAGAGTGTCATGCCGCATCAAATACTGCTCCGGCAGCTCGCCCTTGATCTTGTGGAGGTAGAATTCCGCGTCGGCCACACGCTGGAAGTACGCACCCAAAAACCACGAAAAGTGCTCCACTAACGCGGATTTGGACTCAAGCTGCGCAATGTGGGTCGTTGACGGTTCCACTGCAGCCGCAGCGTTGCGCTCGAGGTCCTCGTGCTGCGTGGGCGTGAGTTTCACCGGCGCAGAGCGTGCTGGCCCTGCTGTGCTCATTTTCTGTTCGCTACCCGCCTCGTGCACGGCTGAAAACGACTCCTGAAGCTTCTGAAGCATATTTCTCTGTAGCTTCTCCGACTTCTCCTGCTCGGTCTCCGCCTGCGAGTAGGTGTCGAAGATTTTTTGGAACAACGCTTGCTCATCGCTCACAGCGCGTTCCGGCGCGTTTTTAGAGCTTTTAGTGGACTCGTCCCACATGGCATTGGTACCAGGCGTGGGCGTTTTGTCCATCAAGTCGTCAAAAAGCTTGTCAAACCCCGAAGACTCCGTGGCGGCTGGCTTTTCCTCGCTGAACATCATGTCCGACAAAAGATCCGTTAGATCATCGTTTTGAAAGGTTTCTGCGGCCGAATGCGGATCCACAGATGCGTCTACCTTCTGCAGGGGCTCAGAGACGTTTTTTTCGGGGTATTCGTGTCTAAGACGTTCCTGTTTGTTCTTTGGCTTCGCATCCACGCTGCGAAGGTCGAGATCTAGCGAAAACACGTCTTTGTCCGTGGAATAAAGGCGCAGGCCAATCAAGGGCATCCGAAGATTGCGCTGGACGGCATGCCGAGAGCCCCACGCCACTTTTTGGGCATTTCTTCGTAGAACGGTGCCAAAAGGTCTCATTGCGCTGGAGTGGCTGGGTTACACAGTACGATGAGTTTGGTGATGGCCAGGGCGCGAATTGAAGATCAGCACGACGAGCTCCATCCGCGCCATGTCAAGCGCTGGGCCAGAACCAGAACCAGAATCAAAGTCAAAAACGACCAGAATGAACCTCCCAGCTCGTCAAAAAATCCCAAAATAAACACTGAAATCTCCTGAACTCGTCAAAATTCTCTTAAACGTCAAAAGTCACCTGAATGACGCCGCTGCGGCGAGCCGACACCTCTTTTCGAATTATATCCTCGAGCTAAATTAAATGGTGGGCTCCAAAAGCACCAAGTCCGGCTCGGGAGCCCGCTGCAGACCGGCCTTTGCTGCTTCTTCCTCCCGCTGCCTGTTGCGTATATTGAAAACGCCCTTTTCCGGGGTGTTTTCGCAAAAGAGATTCAACCCGCTTGTACCTAGAAGACTCTTATAGTCCTTGTGCTGGATATCCCACTTCGTTCCGAGGCGTTGGCACAAGTAGCCCACCACGTCATCACAGAAGCCCAATAGGCTCACATCGAAGTTGCAATGCTGAATCTGATCTTTGTTGATCAAAATTTGAGGCGTGTTTTCGGGCAACTTTTGCACAATGTCGCTCACCGGTGCCACCTTGAGAGATGTGCCGATGCTGATAAATAAGTCACATTCTGCCATGTCTTTGCTGATGTTCGAGTAGAACACCCTGGGCAAGTCCTCGCCAAAGAACGTGATGTTGGGTTTCATCACCCCGAAACTCTCGTCAACCACGGCTGTTTCGGAGCTTTCAAGCCTCTTTCTCTTCTTAAAGCACTTGGGGCAATATGGAATCTCCCGTCTTCTTATGTGCGGATATATCTCTTCACCCTTCACCTCATAGTCACAAGTCACGCAACTGGCGTAGCCAAACGAGCCGTGGCACTGAATGAGTCGTGAACGGTCGATCCCGGCGTTTGTCTCCAAGTCATCGATATTCTGTGTGTAATTTCTCAAAAGCTTTCCTTTATCCTGTAGAAGCTTGATGAAGCTGTGAAGGGGAGCATACACTTCGTCTGGAGGAAGAATCATGTACGCGATGGAATAGAAAATGGAAGGGTCAGTATGGAAGATCTCAAGGTCGAAAACCTCCTGCGGGTCCGAGAGTCCCAAGTGGGAAAGTTTGGAGTAGAAACCTTGCGAAGAGCGAAAGTCGGGAATGCCAAGACTAGTGGAGATACCTGCTCCTGTGACAACTAGAATCTTTTTCGCTTGGAGGATGCCTTGCAACACGTGGTCAATGCTGAAGAAGTTTTCCAAGCGGGAGCGCAATTGGCGCACCCGCTTCATCGCTAGATGCAATAGTTTGATGAGCTGAAGTAAGTTTTCACCGTCGGCGAGCGGTGGAATGTTGCGAGGAACAAAGCCTAGTTTCAGGATAAGACCCAAGATGTTTTCGCTGGTGGCGGTTTCGGGCAAGTACTCTTGGAGAAACCGCATTGTGCCCTTGTTCTTGAGGAAGCGGCGTGTTTCGTAGATTGTACGCTTCATTGCCATCTCGCTGCTCACCTTCGGGGCCTCTGCGGACGCCTTGAACACATCCGGCGAGACTTCCTCCAAGTCCGACGAGCCCATGGTGAACGATGAGTTTGACGACAGACGGCTCTTGGGGATATCAACACCGAGGTTGCCTTCACTGGTCGTGCGGGCAGGCCCATGCGGGGCTCTCGGGTCTGCCTCGGCGACGGCGCCGTCTTCGCTGTCACTATCGCTATCGGACTCTTGTATGAACGGCTTGGTGAAGCTGGTTGTGGCTGGGCGCGAGCTGGGAGACTGTGGATCGGGCGCTGCGGCCAGCTTGTTCTTCTTTACCGCCTGTGCCTGATTCAGCCCGCTATCGGAGTCTGAGTCGAGGAGAATCACGTCATTGGTGGACATGATGGCCGGTGGACGAAAAAGCGGCTGCCTGGCGCGTTGACTTGATGGAGCCGCAGATGGTGATCACGTGCGCGCCGCTCCCGCTTCGCTGCTGCTGTTAGCTCCTGCGCTCGCGCCCTCCGGCGTCGCAGCCATGGCTGCCTGTTTTTTTAGCGGGTGGGTCGTGGCGGCGGGTCCGCTTGGCACAAAAACGCTTTTAGTGTCAGAAATTTGAAACAAACTGTCTTTTGGCCGCCATTGTGGCGACTGCACGATTGTCGGCCGCCTGGCCGCCTGGCCACCCCGGAGCGGCGGCCTCTCGTGCGGCTCTGGGCAGCCAGTGAGCCACCCCTGGATTCGCGCCGCACGGAGACGCTAAAAGCAGCCGCGTGCTTGGTCGATTTACGGCCTTTTCCAACCCACCGCCGCAAAACGGGCCGAATGCTCTTGATCCCTTCTTCGCCCTGTTTAAACGGGAATTTCGCTCAGCCTCTCTGGAGAATGGCTGCTGAAGGCCGCGTGCCGTGCCGCGTGCAGGGTTCCCTGGATGGACAGCGCTTCAAGCCGTTGAAACGGGCAGGGGGCGCCCGAGATGAAGCGCGGACAGACCTGCTGGCGCACGTGGTTCGAGGCTTCTAGAATCGCCAAGCAAACCAAACAACTATGGACGGTTTCGTCGGCGTGCAAAAGAAAAGGGGGCCCTTGCTGCGTTTTTGCAGGCGGACTGGCGGCATCCACTCATGCTACTACCAAACACACGCGGCGCGCCGACGCAGTGTGCAGTGCGTGGGCTCGGCCACGTCCCGCAATTTTTTCCACTTGGCCGGCCTCTCCCATTGATTTCTCCATAAAGATGTTGGACAACGTCGAATTTATCAAGACGCCTAAGGCGCCTGTCCCCCCAAAGGCCTCCGACGAGTGCGGAATCTTGATCACCGACTCTCCGGCCATCAAGAACGCGCCATTGCCCGCAGACGGTCCAGGAAGCAAGCACTTCTCCAACTGGGCCATGGGCTCCTTCTTGGTGCTTATTCCCTTGTTTGTCACGCGCAAGTTGAGATTGGGCTTCAAGACATGGTTATTCTTTTTCCTTTTGTTTGCCATCCCCATCATGATGGCCTACTGGACCCTCTTGTCGTCCTTCTCGCCAAGACTCAACGAGAAGGTTAAGTTGCCAGGTAAGCCCGTGTCCCACTACTTGGAGTACCTCACTCCTGAGTTGAAGGCCAAGTACGAGACCTCCAACAACGGCCAGGGCACCAAGATCCCAATCGAGACCTTTGTCGAGTTGTTCATCAACGGCAAGGTCGAGTTCAAGGGCGACTGCTTGGACGTTTTGGAGTACAGACACGACTGGGCCAACTTCCGCTTCACCTTGTCGCTTTTCAGATTCTTCTTGTTGGGTATGATCCCAGAGGTGATCATGCACTCCAAGTCCCAGGACGAGGAGCAGGTCAGAGACCACTACGACCGTGGTGACGACTTCTACACCTGGTTCTTGGGCCCACGCATGATCTACACCTCTGGATGCATCAGCGACATCACCAAGGAGGAGACCTTGGAGGAGTTGCAAGACAACAAGTTGAACGTCGTTGCTTCGAAGATCCAATTGAAGGAGGACGACCGTGTTTTGGACTTGGGCTGTGGCTGGGGTACCTGGGCTGCCTTCAGTTCTTCTCAGTTCGGTGCTCGCGTTACTGGTGTTACCTTGGGTAAGAACCAGACCAAGTGGGGTACTTCTCTCATGGAGAAGTACGGTGTTACTTCCGAGCAGTCTAAGATCGTTTGCTGTGACTACAGAGACTCGCCTGAGTCTGACAAGCCAAGCGGCAAGTACGACAAGATTACCTGTCTCGAAATGGCCGAGCACGTTGGTATCAGAAGATTTGGTGCTTTCTTGGAGCAGGTTCACGAATCCTTGGAGGATGACGGAATCTTCTTCTTGCAGTATGCTGGTTTGAGAAAGACCTGGCAATACGAGGACTTGATCTGGGGTTTGTTCATGAACAAGTACATTTTCCCCGGCGCCGACGCCTCTACTCCCTTGGCTTTCGTCGTGTCTGCCTTGGAGAGCGCCGGTTTCGAGATTGTCACTCTTGACAACATCGGTGTGTCCTACTCCGCCACCTTGTGGAGATGGTACAGAAACTGGATCGGCAACAAGGACAAGGTCGTCAACAAGTACGGTGTCAAGTGGTACAAGATCTGGGAGTACTTCTTGGCCTCGTCCACCATCACCTCCAGACAGTCTGGAGCCACCTGTTACCAGTTCGTCTTGAGAAAGAACATCAACTCCTACCAAAGAATCAACTACGTGCCTGCCATGAATGGTATCAAGACCCCATCTAAGGAAGGTATCAAATGGGCAAAGGAGTAATTGTGCTGGTGGGGCCCTTTCCGAACGAACCTCGGCCCAGCCGCAGGCACGTTCATGCGGACACGCTGTCAACATAGCCGGCCTTCTGCCGCTGGAATTGCCCGCACTCGGCCGGAGTAAGCCAAAGCCCAACCTCCTATCCAACAGCCGTACATAAATTACTAAATTCTTTGTCACACTTCTGCTGGAGTTCCTGCTGACTTCGATCATTGTAGCACGCCTGCATGTGCAACGGTTTCTTATCAAAGCGCCGTCGGGCCGAGCCAAAACACGGGTATCACCGAGGTGTACTGGGGCCTAGAGCCTCCAAGATTGGCGGGCCTCCGGTGGCCCGAGCCGCCCCGGCGCCGGCCGCCGGCGCGCGCCCTCCGCACGCCTGTCTGCACACCCGTGGATAAGCTTAAACCCGTGCATCCTCATAGTTAAGCACCCTCTTCCGGTCACAAGCGTTCCACCGAGGGTTGACTCCGACCGGCGCAAGCATCCGCTGGATGCAAATCTGGGGTACCGCATGAACCTGATTGTTCCTATATAAGGACATGATCCCCACCCCGTTCCTGCTCCCCAGCCCAAAAGATAGTTTCATCACCTTGTGACTTTATTCTCAGCCACACATCCGACTAAACTTCATCACCTGTTATCTGAAATGTCGTCGCCTTTCCCAACCACGGCCTCCAAGGCCAGCGGGGTTCAAATCTTGGGCCCTATCCCTGCCAACGCTAAGCACATTTTCACGCCCGAGGCTTTGGCTTTGGTTGCCACTTTGCACAGAAACTTCCAGCCCCAAAGAAAGCAATTGTTGGCCAACAGAAAAGAGCAGCAGAAGTTGAGAGACCAAGGCGTCTTGCCCGACTTCTTGCCTGAGACGAAGCACATCAGAGAGGACCCAACCTGGACCGGTCCTCCTTTGGCTCCAGGCTTGCAAGACAGAAGAGTGGAGATCACCGGCCCCACCGACAGAAAGATGGTTATCAATGCGTTGAACTCGGGTGTCGCCACATACATGGCCGACTTTGAGGACTCGTTGACTCCTGCGTGGGCCAACTTGGTTGACGGCCAAGTCAACTTGTACGACGGTGTTCGCCGCAACTTGTTCTTTAAGACTGGCTCCAAGGAGTACAAGTTGAACCTTGACCCTAACAGACACATTCCTACTTTGATTGTCAGACCCAGAGGCTGGCACTTGGACGAGAAGCATATCTTGGTCGACGGCGAGCCGGTCTCGGGAGGTATCTTCGACTTTGCCATTTACTTCTACAATAACGCCAAGGAGGCCACGGCCAGAGGCTTTGGTCCATACTTCTACTTGCCCAAGATGGAGCACCACTTGGAGGCCAAGTTGTGGAACGACATTTTCTGTCACGCCCAGGACTACATTGGCATGCCCAGAGGTACCATTAGAGGCTCTGTCCTTATCGAGACCTTGCCAGCAGCATTCCAAATGGACGAGATCATCTACCAGTTGAGACAACACATTGGTGGTTTGAACTGCGGTAGATGGGACTACATCTTCTCGTACATCAAGTCGTTGAGAAACCACAAGGAGTTCATCTTGCCCGACAGATCCCAGGTTACCATGAGCGCCCCCTTCATGGCTTCTTACGTCAAGCTCTTGGTGCACACCTGTCACAAGAGACAAGTGCACGCCTTGGGTGGTATGGCCGCGCAAATCCCCATTAAGGAGGATGAGGCCAGAAACAAGGCTGCCATGGAGAACGTTGCCAAGGACAAGTTGAGAGAGGTCCAAGCCGGATGTGACTCCTGTTGGGTTGCCCACCCTGCTTTGGTCCCAATTGTGTTGGAGGTGTTCAACAAGCACATGAAGGGACCAAACCAGATCAACGTTCCGCCCAAGACCCCATACAAGCCTGTGACCGCCAGAGACTTGTTGAGCCCATACGTGCCAGACGCCAAGATCACCGAGCAAGGTATCAGGGCCAACTGTATCATTGGCTTGTCGTACATCGAAGCCTGGTTGAGAAACGTCGGCTGTGTTCCTATCAACTATTTGATGGAGGATGCTGCAACCGCCGAGGTTTCCAGAACCCAGCTTTGGCAGTGGGTCACCCACGGCGCCAAGACCGACGCCGGCAAGGTCATTGACAAGGCCTACGTGGCCAAGCTCTTGCAAGAGGAGTATGAGAAGTTGGCCAAGGCCGCCAAGTCAGGCAACAAGTCCAAGCCAGCCTTGGACTACTTCAAGCCTGAGGCTTTGGGTGAGAAGTACTCTGACTTCGTCACCTCCTTGATATACGACGATGTGACCACCATCGGCAGACCAATCACTGCTGAGAAGTTGTGATCGTCTTTCGGTGTTTGATCCAGTAATGTCACAATTAAGTATTATGTCTGCAATGTCACCAATTGAGTTATCTTGCCTTAGCAATATCACAAATTGAGTTATTTCGTCTTAGCATTGTCACAAATTGAGTTATTTCGTCCTAGTATTGTCACAAACTAGGTTATCTCGCCTTAGCATTATTGCATATCAAGCAGTCTTCAGCAATGTCACATTCTAAGTAGTCTTTCAGCAATATCACAAATGTAATTTGATCCTAGCAATGTCACAATTAAACATAGCCAGTGAAGCGGGCCGGCAGCGGATTTGGATGTCAGTATGACAGGATTCTGACAGATTTCAAGGCCCCGTCGTTTCAATTATTCCATTACTTTTGCCTATTCGCATCCCAAACACAGAACGTAGTAGAGCACAACGAGAGCAGAAAACAAAGAAGCGAGTGGACAAAAATGAGTGGCAAGCGCCTCGACAACGTCGACTCTATTCTGTTCTGAAATTTGGTATAGTTTATTGTAGGCCCGCAAATTCATAGCAAAATGGGTGTGTTACAATGAGGCCGGTGCCGTTTTGGCATGGAGCGCGAGCCCACAAAAAAATCAGAAACCACTAGATTATTTATTTTCAAGGCAAGAAATAAAACACAACATTAAAAAATAAACCAACAGTGGAAAACACAATGTTTTTTTAAATTCAGGGCGTTCGGAAAGACATGCGGGCCATCGACAGAAGTGGCTGCAAACACCGCCAAACAAGCGGAGATAAGGCTTCACCACGTTAAACTGAATCCTCAATTTGTCCCAAACCACCTTAAAGCTCCTCCCGCCAAGCGCCTGTTTCAAGCTATATCAAACTACTCACAACCAGCAAACAAAAGTGGGAATACTCTAATGTCTCTCGATGGACTGTGGCTGCAATTTCTCAAACGAAGACCCGGCCGATCCGTGAACTATATAAAGAGGGCGCCTCCCCAATGTGATCCAAGAAAGCAGCCCCACAGAACACGGCAAATTGCTGATCGGCCTGATCGATACAGCCGGGCCGCGCCGTCTTACTTCTCCGCGCTGGCATCGAAAAAAAACGTGCTCCGGCCAGCCCGGCGCCTGTCCGAGGCCGTGCGGATCATGCCACCGCCATTCAAATTACACGATTAGCGGCCGCTGAAGGATCCACGGAGGAAGAGGCGTTTCGGGAAAAGAATCGCCCAGAAAACACGGTGGGCAATAACAAGCGCGAAGTTTCGAAAAGCCTGGCGCTTACCATCCTTCGGCGGCAGCGACGCGAAAACCGGACCCACCTAGCGCCCCACAACATCCACGCGATCCAAAACTCATCTCTTTTCCTCACACCAGCATGATTGCCAGCAAGAGAAAGAAACTTTTGGGGTTTGCCTTGTCGCTCACGCTCATATTTGGCCTTCTATACATCAGTTCGGAACGCTCCAGGTCCGCTGCTGCGCATGTTTCGCCACAACAGGAAAAGTCGCTTCTAGACTCTCACAACAAGGACTCCACCGATGAGGCCATTAACTTGGAGATCTCCAAAGACAACAAAAAGGCCGCCGCGGCCGACGGCGGTGCTGACGAGACTGCAGTCGATGCTGCAATCGTTCCGGACCTGGCACAGGCCTTAGCGGTGCAGGCGGGTTCCACACCTTCCGAAGCCACCAAGCTAAAAGTCTGGGGCGAAGACTCTGCTGACGTGGCCGATTCCAAAGACAGCGACGTTTTCGATGCTGCCAGCGAGTTCCTTCAAATCAGAGCATTGTCGCCCATCACCATCTTCTCGAAGACATACTGCCCCTACTCCAGACGTCTCAAGAAGCTCTTGCGGGAGAACTACTCCGTCACCCCACAATACCAAATTGTCGAGTTGGACAAGCACAAGCATGGACAAGAGCTCCAGAGCTACGTGGCCAAAGTAACGGGCCGGCGCACGGTGCCGAACGTGATTGTGGGTTCGGCGCTGCTCGAGAGCAGAGGCGGCGCAGACGACTTCATGGCGCTCCACAACGAAGGAAAATTGGCCGAGACGCTCAACACCTGGGGCGACAAAGCCTTCAAAGTCACAAAGTTGGAGATTCCTTCAAACTCCTAGGCAAACAACAAACACTACATCTTATGACCTTGCTAATGTAAGATTAAAGTAAATACACATAGTTTCCTTTTTTTCCAAACCGACAGGCTTAGAACTTGGTGAATTGCTTAGACTTGGCGGCAGAAACAGCGACCTTCAAGACGTTGAATCTAACGGTCTTGGACAAAGGTCTACATTGACCGACAACGACAACATCACCCTCTTGGATACGGAAAGCTGGGGAGACATGAGCAGCAACGTTCTTGTGTCTCTTCTCGTATCTGTTGTATTTTGGAACAAAGTGGAGGTAGTCTCTTCTGATGATGATAGTTCTGTGCATTTTGGTGGAAACAACAGTACCGGTCAAAATCTTACCTCTGATGGAGATGTCACCGACCCATGGGCACTTCTTGTCAATGTAAGAACCCTCGATGGCGGTCTTTGGGGTCTTGAAGCCCAAACCGACTTCCTTAACCCATCTCTTAGCCTTCTTGTTGGCCTTGGCCTTTGGGTTGGTGAAGATGTGTGGTTGCTGAAAAAGTTAGTATTCGGTTTAGTTTATCAATAGTAACATGATTCGGCGGGCGGTTTTCGGGATGGTTTGGTTGCTGTGGTGGAACTCGAAGTGAGGAAAAATTTCAGGGCGCATCGATGGAGCGCCGTCTTTCAACAACGGCGGACAGTTGTGCTTTTCGGATCATGACAAATCACATGATGCTCTTGTGTGAAATCGAACATACCTTTTGGAAAGCCTTCTCAGATTGAACGGTCAATTCGGTAGCCATCTTGTCGAGTGTTGCGTCTAGTAGCTAGTGGAAGTTTACTGAGATTTTTTTCTAGGTAATGCTCGCGGGAGAAATTTTTCGAGCGTGCCGTGCACAGACAATCGCAAGCTGATGTGCAGGTTCTAGGGCTTCAGCCCTTACGCGTGGCTGCGCACGCCGTATGGTGGTGATCCTAGAAGCACCCTGGTACACTTTGGGGCCAGCATGGACGGCTTGTTTGCATCTGCTTCGGTTTTGATTTGCTTCTTTTGGCTCATTCACTTCTGCTTGTGTTGATGTATTCTTTTAGTGCTTTCACTTTGCTGCGCGTCCGGGACGGCTCCAATTAACATTGGAATGCTCCGGATTCCTTCCACAGGGCAAAATCAGTTGAGCTTTTGAATTTAGGAACTTCCTTCCTTTTCCTCTGGGTGATTCGGATAACTGATAAAAAATTGAAATTTATCTGGTGGCCAAAAGGAGGCGGCTGAAACACCCGGAAAGAATAGCGGCCGCCGTCCTAGAAGCATTGGAAAACAGCGTTTGGCCCATTTTTTGTTCCTTTTTGATGCAGCTGAAGGAAACGCCTAGCTGTTGTTGCAGCACCATTGCCAGAAAAAGCACCAGGAAATTGGTCGCCAAAATGGCCGTTAAAATGGCCGGCAATTTCTCGCCCAAGTGGGCTTCCGCACATAGTTGCAAATCAGGATTGCGTCCTGCACCGGGCGCTTCCCCATATATCGCAGATCGCGATAATCACGATGCACCAGAAGATCACAGAGTGCACACCACGCTGTCTTCGTAATGACAGACGAGAAGATCCCTGCGAGAATCAACATTCCGCGGCTCCGTGTGTCGTCCTACTCTTTCAACGACACAACACATAATGAAGCCAACGTCAGCCAGCGCACGGTGTCCTCCTCCACCTCCCTTTTGAGCACTCCCAGCAACAACATTCGAAGAGTGCAGCAACAGCGAAACCTCCCGAAGCAAGGCCCGCCCAAGCAGCTGCAGCAGAAGCGAATCCTGAAAGATGCTGCTGTTCCTTGTGTGTTGTCCAAGGGAACGGCAACGAAGAAGCTCCTCAATCTACAGCTGCTGAAGAAGTCGCAAACGCAGTTGAGACCGTTCGTGCTACGAAAGCCCGAGGCCTTGTCCAAGTACGACTACTCTGCATTTGTGACCAGGCGTCCTGACAACAATGACGGCGCGGCAGAAACGCTCCTCACAAACTTCGTGAAGGAATCCCAGATACATGCGTGGGAGTCTGCGGAGAAAACAAGCGCCTCGATCATATTCGACTCGGGGGGCCCAACCGACAACGCCATCGCAGATATTTTTGATGCAGCAAGCATCGAAAGCACTTTTGAGTCCGAGGCTTCCTTCGACCTGGAGGATATGTTGGCGCAGGAGGGTGCGGACGATAAACAGGGCACTGCCAAGCTCCTCAGATCCATTCCCAATTATTCGAAAAAGGAATTGGAGGTGGTGTTGCAGAACTACAATCAGGTTAAAACCACGGCTACCATGTTGGATCCCGCACAGGTGGAAGAAGCTGAGAAAAAGGCATTGTGGCTACACCGTCACCAGCAAAGCGTTGCTCAAGAGCGTACCTTCAATCAGAACCAAACACTCATGGGAAAAAGAAAAGTTCAAGTTTTTCACAAAAAAGAGGTTCTCCGCAAACTCTTTGGATACTGCAACAACGTCAACCAGGATCACATCACAAACAACACAGCATACTCTTCGTTTGATAACGTATCAAACGCGCAAAAAGCATTTCACGAAGACAAAGACGAAGTCATGAATCTTTTGGAGGAGGATAAAATCTTCGAGCAGGAATTGCTTGGGCTAAGGCACCTGCTCATGCCTGAAACGCTCGGACAATCTTGTGAAACCATGTCGCTAAAACACGACCAAGCGTTGGACCACCTGCATTTACTAGACATGACAAACTCGTGGCTTACCTCTTCCTATCACAAGGAAAGCCTCATCAATTCTACAAGCCAATTTCCTGCCGACGATCCCGCCGAGGACCCTGAATTGGTTGCTCACACTCTCGCCCAGCTCAAACAGCGCGTTCGTGATGCCACCGCCGACTCTTGAGCTTTTTCGCTACTCAAACGATTGCTATCCGAAATTGGGCATCATTTTCCTACTGCCGACTTATTTGCAAGATTCTG
Organism: Metschnikowia torresii; assembly: GCA_002893725.1. Taxonomy (NCBI): domain Eukaryota; kingdom Fungi; phylum Ascomycota; class Pichiomycetes; order Serinales; family Metschnikowiaceae; genus Metschnikowia; species Metschnikowia torresii. The sequence goes on along the minus strand of NXHD01000003.1, from coordinate 942,974 downwards.
TGGCACATTCGACCTAATGGCATGCATCATACAGGTTCCCAATCTGGTGTGTGTGTACCGTTTGATGCCTAGGGGCAGGCATGTTGCCACATAACCGGAGGATGATTATTAATGTTTACTTTGCCGAGGCAATCGATTAGAAACTCAACTCAACGGCTTGCCAGTATACAAAGGTGCTTCAGCATGTCGCCCACCCAATTCACTGCTGCAAAGCATTACGACTATTTGGTTATCGGAGGTGGCTCCGGAGGTGTTGCCTCTGCTCGCCGTGCCGCTCTGTACGGTGCTAGAGTCCTTCTTGTGGAAAGTAACTTTGACAAACTCGGAGGTACCTGTGTCAACGTGGGATGTGTTCCAAAGAAGGTCATGTGGTATGCAGCTGATCTCGCTCACAAGAAGGAACATTTGAAAGCATACGGTCTCGCAACCGAAAGCCACCACGTGCAACACGGTGAGTTTGATTGGGCCACCATCAAGGAGAAGAGAGACGCTTATGTCAAGAGATTGAATGGCATTTACGAAAGAAACTTGAAGAAGGAGGGCGTTGAGTATTTGTTCGGCCGTGCTTCCTTTATCAACGAAAACGGCGATGTCGAAGTCGTTCTGAGTGGCGACCAAGAGGCTGCCTTCTTAGGAAAGAACTTCAACAAGGGCAAGAAATTGGTTTTCTCTGCTGACAAGGTTCTCGTCGCTACTGGTGGCCAAGCCATCATACCTCCCAATGTCGAAGGTGCCCAATTGGGAACTGTGTCGGATGGATTCTTCCAGATGACCGAGCAACCAAAGTCTGTTGCCATTGTTGGTGTTGGATACATTGGTGTCGAATTGGCCGGTGTCTTCGGCAGTCTCGGAACCAAGACGCACTTGGTTGCTCGTGGAGACACAGTTTTGAGATCCTTCGATGACATCATCCAAACTACTGTTACGGACTACTACACGGACAAGTTGGGCATCAATGTTATCAAGAACTCCGGCAGCGTGGCCAAGGTTGAGCAGGCTGGAGACAAAAAGAAGGTTTACTTGGGTAACGGCGAGATCTTGGAGGTGGACGCCTTGATTTGGACTGTCGGTAGAAAGGCGTTGCTCGACATTGGCTTAGAGAAGGTTGGCGTCAAACTATCCGCCAAGGGCACTGTCGTTGTGGACGAGTACCAGCAGACGTCCAACCCCAAGATATTCTCATTGGGAGACGTTGTTGGTAATTACGAGTTGACGCCCGTGGCCATTGCTGCAGGTAGAAGACTCTCTAACAGACTCTTTTCCGGAAAGGAGGTCTTTGCGCAAGACAAGTTGGATTACGGCAACATTCCCTCCGTTGTGTTCTCGCACCCAGAGGCTGGATCTATCGGATTGACCAGCAAGCAGGCCATTGAGAAGTATGGCGAGGAGAACGTCAAGATCTACAACAGCAAGTTCTTTGGCATGTACTATAGCATGATGGAGCAAGACCAGAAGTCGCCAAACGCATACAGATTGGTGTGTGCTGGCCCAGAGGAGAGAGTGGTTGGTATGCACATTGTCGGAGACTCTTCTGCGGAGATCTTACAAGGCTTTGGCGTAGCTGTCAAGATGAAGGCCACCAAGAAGGACTTCGACAGCTGTGTGGCCATCCACCCCACGTCCGCCGAGGAGCTTGTGACGATGACATAAGCGGCGTTGCTGGCGTGAGACATTTAGACCGAGCCATGTTATTAGAACGAACGTCGGCGTCTTACTTCGTAACTATGTACTGAGTACTGAGTGTAGGCAGTGGCGATGGATGTGACACTGCCTCCGGGTTGAGCGGAAGCGGCTGTGCATTGGGAGGAGCGGCCAAAAGAGGAAGGCAGCGACTAGCGCTTCTGGCGCTTGGGCGGCGGTCCTCTGACGGGCGGCTTTGGTTTTTCGCCCGGTTTCATCAAGAACATCGGGGCGTTGCGCAAGATGTCGGGCACGCTGACGAAGCGGATCATGGAGCCGCGCACAAACACGTGGCTCATGTGCGAGGTCTCGCCCGTTCTGCCTTTTGTTCTTGTGACGTCGGTCAACGACAAGTTCATGTTGTCTTCGTTTTCAACGAGCTTGCCTCGGTAGGTGTCGCCGGTGGAGAGCTCAAGCGACACCACGTGACCCTGAGCCTCATTTAGTAGGCGCACGGGGATTCCAGCGGACATGGTGGGGCAGGTGTGGGGCAAGGGAGCGGAGGGGCAGAGAAGCTGGAGTTGGTGGAGGTGATGGAGGTGATGGAGGTGGTGGAGGAGATGCAGTTGATGGAGTGCGGATGGCCAGCGCGCGGCGGAGGAGCGCGGGTTTTTCGGGAGGCCTTTCGTTGCATTTTGGAGATCTTCAGTGCGGATCTTTTTGGACTTTTCAATTATTCTCTGCGTTCTCTTTTGGGTGTTGCGGATTTTTGCTTCGGCTCGGTCTGTTCAGCGCCTTGGGCTTGTTACCCTTTTTGATGGCGGCTCCAGCAGGCTCGCTTTTTAGAGCCAAGCAGGACCGCGCGCCGAGGCTGGGGGCCAAAGCCAATGGCGGAGAGAAACAAAGGAAAAGAAAAACAGAAAAGAGAAAAAGAAAGAGAAGGAGAAAAATAGGAAGGAAAAGGGAAAAGAGACAAGCAAGGAGTAAGAGAAAAAAAGCAAAAGTTGATTTTAAAATAAAAAGAGAAAAAAAAAAAACAATCCAGCTCTCCCGGCCCGCCGAGCCGCACCGGCCCCATCGCCGCTCTTCGCCGAGCATCGCACAGCGCCGCAGTTATCGGCCCACGAGCCAAAAGTGGAGCTGCGCCGCCAGCGGGCACCTGGGCTTATCTTGGCCGCTGCGCCAGAAAGTTGTCTTTGGCCTTTTTCCTTTTCCCCTTTCCAAGCTCCTTCTGCCCTTCTTGAACGCCACCTCTTGCCGGCAACAGCGCTCTTTTTCATAATTCGTGTGCCCGGCCGCGCCATCTCGCATCTCCACATCCTCCATCCCGATCTCACCACCTAAGCTCCACCAAACAGTCCAAAACACCAAACCACCAAAACGCCAAACAATCCAAAACACAAGAAATACGAAAAAAATGTCCTCTGCCAAGCGCCACCGCAAGCGCGTGCCGTTGTCGTGCCTCAACTGCAAAAAGCGCAAGGTCAAGTGTGACAAGAACAAGCCGTGCGCTGGATGTGTCAGCAACAACGTCGGCCACCTCTGCGTGTACGTGGAGCCCACCTGGGCAGACTCGCTGGCCTCAGCACACGCGCCGCCCGCCTCGCTGCTGGCCGGCCCCGTCTGTGACTCTGCCGAGTACCGCCAGATGCACCTGGCGCTCCAGGCCCAGCTAGCGGCCCAGGATGCCCAGCTCCGCTGTTTGCGGGCCCGTTTGGCGCTCGTGGACACCTCCGGCCAGCCGACGGCCACGGCCGCCGAATTTGCCGCCGCCGGCCCGCTCCTGCTGGTGCTGGCGGACCCCACGCCCGTTTGCGTGCTCCAAAAGCTCCGGCCCAGCGCCGATCCGCTGCCGCCGCCGCTGGTGCTGTCCGACGCCCTCTACACGATGCGGGCGTTCCGGGCGCCACTTGAAGACAATTCTCTGCGGCCGCCGCCGCTCGCGTCGCTCTACTCGTGGCTCAACATCATCAAAATCGACCCACAGCTCACGTCGCTCTGGATCCGCATCACCAACCTCCAGAAGTCTTATCACATGTACAAAACGACGCTCCTCAGCAAGCGCCCCAGTGCTCCTGCTGCCACGCCGCAGTTCGCCTCGGGCTTGCCGCCGCCGCAGCCAGAAGCCCCACAGCTGCTTCATCAGTGCCCGGTGGTGGCCTGTGAGTTCAACTTAATGCTCGAGGAGTCCAACCCGGCATCCGCCGCCCCCAAGCGTGACACCAGCCCGCTTCCCGTGCGCCCGTCCGAAACAGCAGCCGATATTTCGCTCTATATGGAGACGCTCTGGGCCCGTTTGACCGACGCCAGCCACGGCGCCAGCCGCCTCAACTACGCTCAGCTCCGCTTCCTCCTAGACTACTACTTTGGCCACGCCGACGGCGCCGCGGCCGGGCATGTCCAGTCACGGCCGCTTCTTGCTTTTTTTGAGCAGCACATCTTGGATCTTTTCGTGGAGGCGTCCACCGGCGACGCTCTTTTGCAGGCGCTCCCGTTCGAGTCCACCGCGCCGAAAGACGCCGTGTTCCTCACCTTGATCGCCAAGTCGCTCTACTTGTCCATGCTCGCCTTGATTGTCGAGGAGGCCTGGTGCTCGCTCCACCTGCGCAAGGATATGTCGCCGGAGCTCAAAGAGGCGTTTTTCGCCCGGTTTCCTCTCGAAATGGTCAATTCCAGCGAGCCCAACAGATTCGTGGGCGTTCTCTCTCAGCTCTCGAAGCATCTCGCCCAGCTCTATGCGAGCCACTTCCGCCCGAAAATAGAAAATCTGTTGGTCATGGTGGTCCTCCTCGTGGCCTCCCTCAATCGCTTGACGGTCCTCTACGGCAGCAAAGACTCCGACATCGACGTCTCGGGCAACTTCTCGAAATGTCTTCTGTTGCTTCTCGAGACCCTTCACATGGGCAAAGAGCATCTCCAAATCTGGCTTCCTCCTGCGGAAATCTCCTTCCAGCCTCCCGTGAACTCTCCTGTGACTCGGGACGCTGTTCGCCTTTTATTTTGCCACACTTGGAACAACTTCACCTGCATCGTCAACAATGTCGTTTTTAACATAACGCCGCTTCTCCGGTCGTGCAGTCACTTCAACAGAATCTTGGGCTTTTACTTGAGCTTGATGGCCAACTCTTCCATCAATGAGCCGCACATAGAGTACTTGAAGAGTTTGACAGGCTCGTCCGTCAAGAGCCAAGCGTCCTCTCTCGAGCACTCCTTGCAAAGCTGTTTTCTAATTAGCCATTGCTCCTCTGTGATTGCAAACTCTGTCGTTGATCGAAACAAAAAGTCCTCCATAGCCAAGTTTTGTGCATTATCATCGAAAATAGCCTATTATTTGAAACACAATCTTGTCGACCATGACTCGTCGTCGCGTACATTTGAGATGGTGGTGACGCTCATGTATTTGGACTTGTTCTTGACATACGTCGTATTCTTGCAGTTGGAGGATCTGCGCAAACTTGACAGTTTGCCCAGCGTACTTCAGGCTATCATCAACAAGTACGTTGACATCAATCGCTTTTTGAGAACCAGTATCGCCGAAGACAACGGGACTCGGAATGAAAATTACGTCACCGCCGCGTGCGCCGAAATCCTAGCAAGATTGTCTCACTTGATCTCGGGAATTTTGATTCGATTCCGTTCCGCAACAGATTCCAAAGGCAAAGACTCGGATATCACCCAACACAGTGAACTAGTATACAACCTGACACTGACATCCAAGGCCCCACTGTTCACATTGGCTGTCGGACAGAAAGAGCACATCATCCACGATACCGACCTGGTCATCAGCTTGCTCGAGAACACTTCGCTGGGCAAATTGCAAGACAAGCGAACGAAAATTTGGAAGTTCTACATGACATTTGTCCGGAGTCTGCACAAGATGAGCTCCAGCGCCTACGCCAGTCTCCACGCAGAGTCTGTCAGGGCCGGCAAAGCCCTTTACAAATGCCCCATCATGTCAACGCCAAAGCACAAATACTCGGCCGCCCGGATGGAAGCTCGGTGTCCGCTTGCGCATGGGAAAGGCTCGGGTAATGCGCCTACCTCGACGGCCGCCAAGTGTCCTGTGACACATCAGGTTTCGAGCGAGGCGGGCGAAGGGTGTCCGTTCCAAGCCGGCGCCGACCGAGAACCAGAGCGGGCAGGGCCGTTGCAAGCATTCGAGTCAAGCACTGCGGCCGATTCCACATCGAACTTGAAGCGGGAATGGCATGGCGAGTTTGGGCCGAGCGACGCTTTTCCAGACGCGGCCATGGCCGGGCGGAAGCGGACGCCGCCGCTTTGTCTTCCCGGCAACATGAGCTTTCCGGCGCCCATGGTCGCGCAGCCCTTTGTTACGAGCGCCATGCCCGACTCGCAAATGCCCACTGAGGACATTGACTGGGACAGTCTTCCGAACTTCAACTTCGATCTTCTCCACGACGACAGTTTGCTCCAGCAGTTCGGCGGCGATTTTGGCAACGGCGCCATCGAGGGGCTTTTTCTGTGAGTGTGAGGATTAGTGCTTAGCGAGGCGGGCCCTCCAGCGTTTAAGCACACTACAGCATTGTTTTTTATGGGAATTGAGAATTCAGGTGATCATCGGGCAAACCAACGCACACCGGGAAACAAACTCATACCGGAAACAAACTATACCAGGAATCAAAACAGACAAGGGCAAACAAAACCTACACCAGGAAACAAAATCATACGCGGAAACAAAGTCATAAGCGGCAAGATTTCTGAAGTGATACTAGCCGTGACATCGCATCGCCGCAATGGCGCCCAGATGCGAAATATTGATGGCACCAATAAAAGGCTAATAGACAGTCGGCGCCAGCAAAATGTAACCGTATTTAGTTGCGCCCGTAGATTCGCCATTTTGGCTGTGCCAGTGGACTCACCTTGAGAACTTTTCGAAATTCTGTGGTTTTTCCAGAAACCTCAGTCTGCTTCTCTAGACGCCAGTTTTTCACGTGCTGATCCACACCGCGCCGCATCAGCAGTGGCCGCGTAGCAACAGAGAGCTCAACAGCACCGGCAAGCAAAACACTTCCACAGCAGCACAGCACAGCACAGCAGCCTCCTGTCCCATGAGCAGCTTCCGCATCCGCATGAGCTTCCCCGCTCACATCAGGCTCGCGGCCCGCGCCGCCAGACACCGCCCATACTCTCAGGCCAGCAAGACCAGCAAGACCAGCACCGCTCCAAAACGCCGGCTCTGGACAAAAGCCTTGGCCGGAACGGCGATGGTTGGCGGCGCGTTCTATGTGGCCAACCCCACGGTGCACAAGGCCGTCAACGACGTGGCGGCCACGGCCGAGCGCGTGTCTGTGGTGACCGTGGCCACGGCCAAATGCTTCAAGATCTACCGAGACGTGCTTCTGGAAAGCTTCTCAGACGAGCACGTCCGCCAGCACGCGCTCGACCGCGCCCACAAGCGGGCCGCCGAAATCACCTTGAAGGCGTTGGAGAGAAACGGCGGCATCTACATCAAGCTCGGCCAGCACATCTCGGCGCTCACATACCTTCTTCCGCCAGCGTGGACCGAAACCATGACGCCGCTCCAGGACCAGTGTCCGCGGTCATCGCTCGAAGACATCGAGCAGATGTTCCGCTCCGACATGGGTGCAGACCTCGGTCTGTACTTCAGCGAGTTTCTGCCCGATCCGGTGGGGGTGGCCTCGTTGGCCCAGGTGCACATTGCCACGCTCCGAGACTCCGGTGAGCGCGTGGCAGTCAAGGTCCAGCACCCGTTCCTCGCCAAGTTCGTCCCGCTTGACATCTACTTGACGCAGACGGTGTTCTCCCTCATGCACAAGGTGTTTCCCGAGTACCTGATGACGTGGTTGGGTGATGAGCTTCAGAACTCCATCTACGTGGAGTTGGACTTCTCCAACGAGGCCATCAATGCCGACAAGACCGCGGAGCAGTTCCGCACGCTCGGCGGCCTCACGGCGTTGCGTGTTCCTCGCGTCGTCTCCGCAGAAAAGAGAATCTTGATCATGGAGTACGTGCCGGGCGCCCGCCTCGACAACTTGGACTACTTGAAGGCCCACAACATTAAGACGTCCGAAGTCTCGTCCTGCTTGTCGCACATCTTCAACAACATGATCTTCACCCCGCACGTGGGGCTCCACTGTGACCCCCACCCGGGAAACCTAGCCATCCGTGCGGTGCCCTCCAGCGAGAGTAAGACGGGCCACAACTTCGAGATTGTGCTCTACGACCATGGCCTCTATCGCTACATTCCCTTGCAGATGAAGCGGGACTACTCGCATTTCTGGTTGGCCATTTTGGACAACAATCTCCCCGAGATGCGCTACTACGCCGAGCGGTTCACGGGCATCAAGGAGGACCGCAAGTTCCGCATTTTTGCCGCCGCCATCACGGGCAGAGATCCCGACAACGCACTCAACTACGACGTCTCGTCTGTGCGTGACGACAAGGAAGTGCTCAACTTGCAGCATCAGCTCCACTCCGAGGAGGGCGTTCTCGAGGACTTGATGTCCATTCTCAGCAGCATGCCCAGAGTGGTGTTGTTGATTTTGAAGACAAACGACTTGACGAGAAACCTCGATGAGATGTTGAAAAACCCGCTTGGTCCGGAGCGCACCTTTCTCATCTTGGCCAACTACTGCGCAAAAGTGGTGTACGACGAGGCTGTCGAGCAGAATGGCCACCGCTACCGCCGCTTGTCGTGGCGCTGGATCTCTTCAAACATGAAGAGCTGGCTTGCTTACCACAGAAGGCTCAGTGCGCTCTACATTTACGACGTGGTGATGTTCTTCCGCAACAATAAGGCGAGTTTGAAGCATCTTATGTCTAGCGTGTAAATAGAAACGTTTCTTAGAAATTAGATAAGATGACGCGTGTTCAGCGGTGAAGATGAGGCGGGACGCAACCAGAATCACGGAGAGGCTGTGCTCATGAGGAGTTCTGCTTGATTTTCAGCAAGAGGTCATTGATCTTTGGCCCCATCATGGGCTGGCCCTTCTTTGTTCTCTTGGATAGACTAAGCTTCTTCTTCTCTCTCTTTCTATTGCTTTCCTCGATCTTCTGTCTGGCCTCCTGGACTTTGCGGAGTTTCTCTTCTCTCTGCTGGTCCTTTCTTTCTTTGGCCAATTTGGTACGTTCTGCAAACATCATGGGCTTCTTTGGGGCAGCCGACTTGGGCGGAGCCTTCTGAGAAGGTAGTGGGGCTCTCAGCCTCATCGAGTTTTCATCTTCGTCATCTTCAGAGCCAGATGCGTTGTTCTTTCCAGATTCCTGCTCTGGGTTTTCCTCAGCAAGACCCTCCTTCTCCAAAAGCTTGAAGTAGTTCTTTCTCAAACGTGCGCGATGGACCAACGATTTTTTGATTTCTTGGTTCTTGAATTCACGGAGATCCTTATGCTTCTGTTTGCCCTGGAAAGGCTTTCTTTTTGCGTGGTTATCTTTCATGGTAGGAAGAGTGCTGGGGTTGTGATGAGCATCAGTGCGATGATCAGCGCGATGCTCATGAAAATCGGTCGGGCCGGTGAAACTGGCACCGAGCCAGAAAAAAACCTTTACTGGGCAATTGGAAAAGGGATGGCAAAAGAAAGTATGGCAATCTTGTGGCTTGTATGTTTTTGTCGTTGTAATTTTCTTTTTTTTCTTTTTTTTTCGAAGACTCGGGTTTCCGGCAAAGATTGCAACAATCGGAATGCGAGGACCGATGGTTGAAATTCCAATTTGTATGAAGTGCACTGACGAGTTGTTCGACGAAAAAATAGAAGAGGAAAAAGAGAACGAGAACGAAAATCACCGAAATCTATCACTCTCCGTTGATCTAATGCTTACAAACCTCAGATTGGAGCCAAAATCAGCTACAAATAAACAGCGCCTTCTAAACCACCCACTCCATATCACTCGAAACCAGTACACCACATACATGAATCGGGCTTATCAACGAATCGAAACATCAGCATCATGTCACAGTATCAAAAGCTCCCTAAGACGGAAGAGGGCACTGATGGGCTCTCACAGACGCCTCTCAGCTACACGTCCAGCTCCGCAGCTTTTGACAAAAGTTCTGGTGACTCTGCTGCTCACAATGATGGACATCACGGTCAGCATCTTAATGAAGACTGGCTGTCGCCCATAGGAAGCCCGAGAAATAGCTCCCGGCTAGAGGAGTTTGAGATTGACGTTGGGGAAGATGAAGGAACCTCTAGCATGCTGATGGCGTTCATGAACATGGCGAATTCCATCCTTGGCGCCGGTATCATTGGCCAACCACTTGCCATGAAAAATAGTGGATTGGTGGGTGGAGTTTTGGTGATGCTTCTTCTAACGCCGCTCATTGATTGGACATTGAGGCTCATCGTGATCAATGCAGAGCTCACCAACACCCGCTCCTATCAGGATACCGTTTACCACTGCTACGGCCGTTATGGCCGCTTGCTCTTACTACTAACCATCAGCTCTTTCGCCTACGGTGGATGCATGGCATTTTGTGTCATTATAGGCGACACAATCCCTCACGTGTTGAAACAGTTGCTCCCCTCGGCAATAACCGCACCACACACGGCTCTTGGCTGGCTTTTCCACCGCAACGTGATCATCGTGCTTTTCACCACATGCATTTCTTATCCACTTTCACTAAACAGAGACATCTCCAAGTTGGCTAAAGCATCGGCATTCGCTCTCTTGGGAATGTCCATCATTGTCATCATCACCGTTGTTCGGGGCCCCATGGTAGACTCATCTTTAAAAGCACCATTGACTTCTGCTGAGAAGTTTGTGAGTCCCAGACTATTCCAGGGAATCTCAGTCATTTCTTTTGCTTTGGTCTGCCATCACAACACCATTTTCATTTACCAATCACTTAGAAATGCTTCTATCAAGAAGTTCTCCCTATTGACCCATATTGCATGCGGAGTTTCGCTTTGCTTTTGCTTGACGATGGGCCTTCTGGGCTTCATTAACTTTGGTCATAACACCAAGGGCAACATTCTTAACAACTTCAAAACCGACGACTTGTCGGCCAATATTGCCCGATTCTGCTTTGGACTCAACATGCTCACCACATTCCCTCTAGAGATTTTTGTCGTCAGAGACGTTCTCAAGGACATTGTGTTGGCAGGCTCGGCTGGCCTGGACGCTTCTAGGAGAACGGCGCAGCTTGAGCTCTCGAAAAAGCAGCATATATTGATCACCACATTCCTTGTCTTCTCCTCCATGTCGGTCTCTTTGTTCACATGTAACTTGGGGATGATCTTGGAGTTAATCGGAGCAACGTCCGCCTCGTTGATGGCCTACATCATTCCTCCCATGTGCTACTTAAAAGTCTCCAAAGACAAACTAGACTTTGCCAGAATCACATCCGGCGAAAGAATGAAGTTTTTGACGACAATTGCTGTTCCCACTTTGATGTGCACATTCTTCGGTATCTGTGTGATGGTAATCAGTTCTTATCTGACCATCAAAAATAGCGGAGGAGACGGATTGGATTCTCATTGTGCTGCAGAATAAGTGGAATGAATTAGAAATCTATACAAGCCAAAATACATCACTTCAAATAGCATTACTCGTCATCTTCATCGTCCACTATGCGCCTTCTTCTTCTGTTTGTAGCCTCTGATGCAGTTTTTTCTCCCACCGTATCTGGAGAAAGCTCTGCAGTGGCGGACGACTCATCCGCAGAGGCCGCACCAAGAGCTGGTGAGCTTTCTTCATCATCCAGATCGGCGACAAATAATCTTGCTGCTCTTGTGACTGCTTCTTTGACATGAGCGTCGACAGACGTGTTTGCAATCTGAGACCAAGTTTCTTTGAACAATTTGAGCTTCTCCCTCTCGTTGATGCCGCCACTTTGCGCAAGAAGTTGACGAAGTCTTTCTTCCTTTTCGAAGAATCTATTGCTTCGTTCTTCATCAGAGTCATCGTCAGAATCATCGATAAGCTCTGCGGACTTGACAATTTGGTTCTCATCATCGGAGCCGAGTTCCAAGCGAGAAACATGTCTTCTGCGTTTACGCGTGCGCTGTGGCACATCTTCGATCTCCCGGTGAGCGTAATCATCCACTTCCTCGTCATCGTCAACAATGCGTCCACCTCGTCTTCTCTTCTTTTGATAAACTTCCGTGTCATCTTTAGAATTGGAGTCCGAAAAGTCATAGTTTTCGTCATAATACTCTGATGCAACCCTTTCATCGTATCTTCTCCTGCGAGCTAGACCTATCACTTTGTTGACATTTTGATGGTCAAGTTCCAAAGTTGAGGCTTTTTCCTCATCGATCACGCCTCCGGCGCTAATTTTATCGAGAGCTTCGATGCCAAAATCAATTTGCTCTTGACTGTAGATCAGTCGTTGTATTTGGTCCAAGAAGGGCTCAATGTCACCCACTCCTTCTTCATGGATCTGCATCCACTTTTCAAGAGAAGCTTTTGCTTCTGAAACATGTTGAAAACCTATCAATGGGCTGAGAGTAGTCTGATCATTCTGTAAGAACGGTAGCTCAAAGCCAACAACCTCAATAAGAAGACGCACATGAGCATCCGAGATAAGAGTTCTTCGATTGGCAAGATTGAGACGAAGCAGGTTGGCAGAGAAGCCTTTCTTGAGGTTCTCCATGATCCTGGCAAGTTCTTTTGCCAAGAATTTCATAAACTTCGTGGAACTTTTTTTCTTCAATATATGATAGACCATGACACCAACTTTATCATACAACGCCTTGTCCTCGTCGATGAACTGCAAAAGAGGTGCTGACCTGGGCTGGACCGCATCGTTTTCGAAATAACTGCTTTTAGGCAAAGCGCGAGAAGTGCTAGACTCATTTCGGTGGGTAACTTCCAAGTCTCCAGTACTGAGAAACCCTTTCAACTCGAGATTCTCAAATCTGGGGAACAATAGTTCTATGGCCCCCGGAAATCTGTCCAAACCGAGTTTAAACTTTTTCATGAAAAAAACAATAAAGTCATCGACATGGCGCCGAATACTGGTGGATTTTGGAAGATAAGCCTGAAGTTTGTACAACAACAACATGAAGTCCAATCTAAACAATGCAGAATAATCTTTTTTGGAAACAAACAACCGATGAAAAAACGAGATTCCTCGCTTTATATCCTCGTGAGTGAGATCCTCAAACCTGGAAAGGTACTCGATATGCGTGGTGATTGTGTCAGCATGGAAGAATTTGACCTCAGTTTTTTTGTAATTGAGCTTCCGTTCGCGAGTGATATACCGAATGGCTTCTTCATCACCATCTTCTTCTTCATCCGAGCCTCGGTCGATCAAGTCCATATGGTCTCTATCCATTTCATTGCTGAGGCCAGATTTGGAGTCCAATTTCCTCATTCTTCGTCTAGTCTTGATGAATAAGCTGACATCTTCGTTGGCCAAGCTTTCGAAAGATTTGAGCAAAATGCTGACCAAATTGACAACAACATGTAAATATTCAGGGGAGTGTTTGGCGGCGGTTCTGGGAATTTTCTCACACATGTCCAAGAAGTGGTCTTGAGAAAAAAGCTTCCGGATAATTCCCTCTGCTAGCTCTCTGTCCTCATTGATATCGGATTCAGTTTGAAGTTCAATCTCTTTTCTCGACTTCTGTTTTACAAAAATAGAGTTGGAAATGAGAAGCATTTCTTTCAAACATATCATTGCGACATGTAACGAATCATAGTCTCTGCTTTCATGAGAAGACCGGAAGTATGAAATGAGGAGAATGAAATTAACTTCTTGCAAAGCGGCTCCAACCGACCCGTAGTCTAGTCCATCATCCGCTGGGGAAGGTGAGATCTTGTTGTCCAAATAGAACTGATTCCGCTCTCGCTTGTAACGGAAAAACCAGGATATAGTCAGGAAATATGATGCGAGTTCTTGACCATCAATTGCATCTAGAACGCCTTGTCTGCCCAACGTACTGTCATTGGCAAGATTTGTCAAATGGCGTCCGACGAAGGTGAGTAAATTATTATACGACCCGCTTGTAAGTAGGTTGGTGAGAAACTTCGACAATATCTCCGCAGGCTTCTTCCCGAGAAAGACAGATGTGTGGCTGACATATTTGTTCGAATCATTCTTGAAAGAGGTGGGTTTGTGCCAATTTTTCGACCTATCAAGCTTTTCGAGAGTGTCATGTGTACTTGCCAAGGCAGACTGCCCGGAGACCGCGTAGTATGATGCATTATTCGAGTCTTGGATTGAAAGCAATGTGCCAAAACGACCGTGGCGGGTTGAAAGTGAGTTCTTCTGGTGCTTCTTTCTGCGAGATTCTTCGGAAAGGAGGTCCAGCAAATCCATTCCTTTGACAGAAGATGCCGGTGGTACCGTGGTTGTCAGGTTCAGCACGTCCACGCTTCTACCGAGCAATTCTCGCGTATCGACATTTTTGGTAAATAGAGAAAAGCACTCCATTGCCAAGAGCCCGAAAGCCTCATCATTTATGTCATTCTGGACGGAGTGGGCTATCATATTAAGAAATAGCAAGACGTTGTTCTTCTCGAACGTTGTCAAGACGGCCGCAAGACTGATGTCCTCTGGATTGATGCCGTCTGGAAACTTCGAGGAGTTGGTGATAGCTTTCGGGCCCTTCGTGGCCGGAAGCGGTTCGATATAGAGCACATTTCTGATGAAGAACATGATGAGTCTGAGAATACTGAGATCGCGAGGCTCCCTTTCCTCGCGGGGGACTTTGAGTGCATTTAGACCCAAGCGGATGACAGCCTTGAGGGTCTTACCGCCCTTGTAAGAGAGGACATGGTACTTGTAACGTAGCTGCGCGCGGCGGTTGGTTGTCTTGGAGGTGTAGTCTTTGAGGAGCGTGTCTTTGTTGACATCGGTGGGCCATGTGAGGAGCACCAAGAGCTCCAAAGACGCAAGCATGATCTTGTCGGTGGTTCTGGAACGCACCACGCCCGGCGGAGGCTTGTCCCATTGGCAGAGGATGACGATCAAGTCATTTGTGACCAAGTTGGACTCTGCGCATGCGTTGGCCACCTCATAGGAGCCCGACTTTTCGTCCACGGCCCGGATCCAGCGTTTTAAGTCCTTCAAGCAGGCCAAAGCGTCATGGCCCAACTTGTAGTAGCCCTTTTCCGACGCGTGGTCGGGCCCGCCTAGAGCGGAGACGAGCACAGACACATGGGCCTTCAAGAGACGCGACGTGGCCGAATTTTTGGGGTGAGACGACGAGTTCAAGGTATCCAAACGGTCTTGAGGGTGGTCGATGGAAGGAGGGGACGGCGGAACCAGCAGGGCAAGTGGGGGAGAGCTTTCGGCGCCATGGTGCTGCTCGTCCGAGACAATGAAGTCGGCGAGCTCCTGGTCATCGCTGTAGTGTTCTTCTTCCATTGGATATGGCGAAAGTTAGATTGAGAAGCGATGGTGGAGCTGAGTAGACGCGACGCGCGGGTGCGGCGCAGACAGGCCAGCGAAAGAGACAATAGAGAAGGGAGAGGTGGGAAAAATAATATGAAACTTGAAAAAACAGACAAATTGAAAGGGTCAGAAGATCAACGGGAAAAGGAGATGGATACAGAGTGACGGGACGGACTTGATTAAATCAGACGGCAGCAGAGGTCAGAAGAGGTGAACAGAGAGCCAGAGGAAAGTGCACAAAAGGGACAAGCAGATCTGTAAGCAAGTGAAGCGAATCCAGAAGATATAATCAAATTATAATCGAAAAGAGAGATTAGAAGAGGAATGCAAAGAGAGAACCCAACAACAAAATGCTCTTAAACGAGAGAACAAAAAATTCAAAGACCAAGATAAAGCAAGACAAGGAACTGCTGAAAAAAACCGCCATATCGGCCCCGCTCGTCTGCGCGGCTGGATCGGGCGCGAAACCCAACACCGGGCCGTGCCGCTCCACCTTATGGATAGATACGAAAAACAGCACCGCCGGGGAAAAAATGGTCGAAAAAAACCAAGAATAATAAAAGGCATTTCCAGAAAAACCCCATCACCCGTGTTGCTCGAGCGCCGCCGAAAACCGCCGAATCCCGCCCACATAAAATCGACAAATGCCTACACCCGTGCCTCCGACCCCAGCGCCTTCGCGCCCATCCTACTCACTTATCGCTTCCCCACATCTCGCCCAACCAACCAAAAGTCACCTCACCATCTACGAGGAGCCGCCTACCCGCTCTCCAGCTTCATCCAGCGAACTCCCGCGGCCAGCCCGTCCTGCCAGCGTCGTCATCCCTGCATCCAGCCCCAGCCCGCTCGCACGTGACTGATCCACTCCACCAAGAGCGCCGATAGCCCGTCCCAGCCCCTTTTGCCGCTCTTCCCATGGACGGAGCCTCCAAGAAACGCGTCCGCACGCTCACCTCGTGCCTGGTGTGCCGCAAGCGCAAATCCAAGTGTGATCGAACGCGGCCCGTGTGTGGCACCTGCAAAAAGAAGTCCATTGCCCATCTCTGTGTGTATGAGGACGACTTTCCCACGGCGCCGCCGGCCGCCGGCCAGAATCCGGTCTATATGCCCATGAACCACGGCACGACTGGCCCCCAAACCCCCCACGGTCCTCAAGGCCCTCATGGTTCTCATGGCCCCCACCACATGGTTCCCATCGGCCCGACCATGCCCTATCCCCAACCGCCGAACGCTCACCAGCACCATCTAAACGTTCTCCCGCAGATCTACCGCGTGAACGTATCAAAGGGTATGTGGCCACCGCCACCAATGCCTTATTACGACCAGCATCCACGCCAACACCAGCATCTGCATCAACAGCAGCAGCATCAACAGCAGCAGCATCAACAGCAGCCGCAACAGACCACAAGCCCGCAAGCCCCGCCGCCTCGCACAGACATCTCGCCTGCCGTCCCCGAGCGCATGCTGCTGCCGCCCGATAAAAGAAGCTTTATAAAGCCGCCTCCGGATGCCATTCCCCACGCCAGCTACGAACAACCGCCGGCCGTACCGATCCTTCCACAGCCCCTCAATCAAGACACTAAGTCCTCGACCCCGCTCAAGCCTTTGTCCGGCAGCCATCCGCCACCCATCATTGTGCCCCAAAATCTTCAAGAAACCCCGACTGTTTCCCCGTCGCACGAAAGCCACATGCTGACAAATAGCGGCAGCCTGATGTACACCACGGCGCAGAACGTGCTGGCCACAGAGTCTTCCGCGTCCTCGTTTGTCAAAAAGTCCGTGCTAACATCTGCCCGTTCCGACCCTCGTGCTGGCTCCATCTCGCTGGCGTCGACAGTTTCAAACGACGTCGCCCGGCCCTCGCTGTCGTCGCGTAACCAATCGCCCTATCACCACTTGAACGACTCCATCTCTCACGGCCTGCCCACAGACGAAGCGAGCTCCGTATCCCATATGCACCAGAAACGCTCCAGTGTGCTGTTTGTTCCTGATGGCCCGGGACAACACAAGTACCAGAAACGGTCGTTCCATGAGAGCTTCAAAGAGGAAACTCCGAAACCCGAGTTCATTTCCATACCTGTCGGCCAGAACACCTTACATATATCTGTGACAGATACCATGGATGCATTCTCCAACGCATCGAGCACCCTTTTGATCGAGGGTTTTGACTGGCAGCAGCAAGGCCCGCTCTCATACGTTGGATTGACTAAGCGGGATGTCTTCACGCAATCAGTTCGTGCATTCACCATGAGTTTGTTCAAGAGCAAGCAATTTGAAAACTTCAAAGAGAAAAAGGAGAATGCGGCCAGATCGATCTCCGCCTCCTTGGCCCCCGGCGATGCCTCCGACTCGAAGAATGACTCCGACATTGAGAACGATCTCATAAATGAGGACGCCTTGATCACCACCAAAATCCATGCCAACAACGAAGAGGGCACGAAGGAGGCTCAATCAAACTATACCAACTTTGTCCACAGCATCCCCGCGTTGGATACCTTGAATTATTCGGCACCCGCTTTCCACAAACATGTGGAGACCTGCGTCTTGCTGATCCTACCCACAAAAGAGGGTTTTTACGAAGCCTTGAACAGATACTTCGACTTTGTTCATCCTTTCATTCCTGTTTTGCACAAAGAGTCCTTTCTTCAGGAAACAAAGAAATTGTTGAGAAGACAACATTCGGGAGCCATCGATGCCACTTATTTCCAACATTTCTCCATAAAAAATAATAATCATTTGAACTTGGCCGGCCAATTGTTATTAGCAATTCGACTCGGTTACATGACATTGATTTCAAACACTGAGATTAATGCAAGATACACCCCTGTCGAGCAATCCTTGATTAAAGACATTACGAGATTCAAATCGGACCATTATCTTAGCATTGTGAACCTTTGCATACCGGAGAATAAGAAGCACACAATGTCTACGTTTAAGACGGTTCAGAGTTTGTGCCTACTATTTTTTTATAAGTCAGTCGTCCCTAACGACTGTCTTGGACTTAGTGGCTCGGACTCTCAATTGTTGTTTGGGGCCATTGTCAACCATGCATTTTCCATTGGCCTCAATAGGGATCCATTACAGTACACCACAATCAACAGTATTCCCAAAACACCAGAGTTTGTGAACACGTGGCGTATCCTCTGGAAAACAATCGTGAATATCGATTCTTCCATTGCGATGTCATGCGGCACAAGGCTTATCATACCGTCGCTTGATGTTTGTGATGTGGAGGAGCCAACGTACGATTTTAACCTCGAGGAGTTGATGGACGTTCTGTCCCGTTATGATGACGTCAATAGTTGCTACAGAAAGATTGTTCAGAAAATCACCAACCTCAGCAAGAAACTCAAGGTTATTGAGTTGCTCCAGGAAACAAGTATTTTGGAGAACATATTCTTGGACTCCTTTGGCAAAGACTTTTTTCGAGACTACATTTGCACGCCCGCACCACCTGACACGGCGAGCTACAGGGCATCTCATCCTAATGCCCATGAAGAATCGCTTTTGAAAATACGAAAATTTCTTCTATTCATCAGCACGAGGGCAAATCTCTCCTGTTTGTATTATCTCGTTGTATTGCATTATGAGCAACAGCTTGACAAAGATAGCAACGCAGAAATTGGAGCTGGTATTGAGCTTTTCAAAATATTCACTCGAAGCGTGGTTCAGTTAGTCTACATCATGTCGTATGCTATCGACAACTCTCAGGAATTGTTTGGCCGTTCCTTTGACTACATTTTGACACTGAGAATAGAGAGAGCAATGATCAAAACGCACAATTTCGTGTCCTCTTTTTTCATCCGTCTCATCAATTACAAGCGGACCCTCATGCTTAAAGAAAGCGACAGTGACGACATGCAAGAACATAGGGACGTTCGGATCGAAATCGTCGATAATTTGTTCACGATCTCGCTACTCGAGGCAGAGCTTTTCGTTGGACATTTCCGGCTGTTGGGAAAAACATATATCAACTCCTACAAGCTTTACGTCATGGCGTTCTTCGTTTTGAAGCAATGCATGGAAAACCCGGCACTTTTGTTTGCCGGGCTCTCAGGCACGGAGCCGCTGTTTTTCTATGACGGGACAAACATGATCCAGTTTTTGTCAAACGATGAACTCAAGAGCTTGTGCAAGCTATGCGAGGAGTTTCGGTTGGCAAAGGTGGAGCTGCTCCGTCGACAGAAGGAGCACATTGACGTTGCCACTCTCAGCAACCCAGATCCCATCAACAGCAAGTTTGTGAGCAATCAAGCTACGCCCAAGGAAGAAGCGCCATACAACAATGCGATGCATTTTGACAGCAAGCGGTCCGGCAAGTATGAGGAAGCCTTAAACCAAGATCCCGCAAACAGCTTTGATGTCACGCTAGCGAACCGAGCAATGTACGCCAACGAGAACACTGTGAACACTTACGGCTTGTTGAAGGAAAAGCACATGAACGGCGAGTACCAAAGCGAGATTTTCGACGAGCAAAGCATGATTGGAAATGACGAGCTTCTCAAGTTATTCGAGGTCTACGGATATCTCAACGACTAAGAATCTTTGCGCCTGACCGGGCCCGAACAACTAGCGAAAAGCGAAAAGTGTCAGCCCGTCAATAGACGGCTTTCATAGAACTGAACGCCAACATGTGACGATTCAAGGCACTTTGTAGCTGACTCAAATCTTATCCTGGGGTAACCTGCAGGGAGTGGCGAGATGGTAAATAATCGGTTATCGCTAAGCATCGCATCGCCTCTACACTGTGTTGCCGATGCAAGCCCCCCAGGTGACACTACTATGAACGATAACCTGAAACAAAGAAACAGAGTGATTTTGCTGTGCTTGTCATGCAAGAAAAGAAAAATCAAATGCGACCGCCGAGCGCCGTGCCTGTCTTGCGTCAAGCACCAAATAGCAGACCAGTGCATTTACCTCGATGAAAACTTTCCAAAGCACCAGAATATGCAAGGTGGAATTGTGTCGGTGTTTCGAACGAACCTTCCCAACAATAATGCCGAGCCATCCTCGGGCCAGAGGCTGGCGCCGGCTCTGCTGCACGACGGCAGCTTTTCTCCGTCAAGCAGCGCCTCAAACGGCTCCAAGAGAGCTAGGACGGAAACAGATTCTTCTCGCCTGACGAGAGACGCCTCTAGGGATCGGGCGGGACTCGAGGCTTCCCAAAGCGGCGTTCATTATGAATTGGCTAGGCTCCGCAGCCGCTTGGAATCGTTGGAAAGCTCGGTGGTGGCTTCACAACCCAGCGGCATTTCTCCAGGCGAAACCCCGAACCAAACATCGAAGTTTACCCCCAAAATCCTCAACACGCCTCCCGTCCATACAAGATTCCGGCCTGCGAATTTTCCTAATTTCATGAAGCAGCCGCCGCCGGGCTCCGGAGCGTTTGGGTCGCCGCCGCCTTTCTACACGCCTCACTACTCTCCCGGCTTCAATACTTCCGCATCTCCAGCCGTGCACTGCGAGCCTCATTTGCATCCGTTTCCGAGAAACTCCACTCTGTCGGCGGAGTACACCACACAACTGCTCAGCGAACCTACGATTTCCCTGCTTTTGGTGAAAGACCCGACACCGTCCAGCGCCACATCTATTTCACAACAGAACAACCAACTACCGCCTTTGAAAAAGGAGAGCTGGTCGCCCACCGGCGCCAGTGATATTGCTGCCTCAACGTGGCCCGGGCTCAATCCGTACGATGCTAGCAACCTTGACGAGAGCATCGACTTCTACCACGGCCACGCGATTGTCACGGGCAAAGGCAACATCAATTTAAGCCCTTTTTCGTGGCAATCGTTTGTCAGGGAAGACACGGCGTTGAAGAAGTTGTGGGTCCACTGTGGCATGCTGATTGCAAAACAAGCCGAAGAAAAACATCCCAAAGCCGAAAATGGGATGGGCATGACCCACAAAGCCGATTTGAACAAAGAGACCATCATGATGGGTCTCACGTTTTATGAAGGAAAAATGGACCAGAGCTTGGATCTCATCGAGAAGCTCATGCTCATTGTGCCCGACAAAACAACTGCGTGGATTTTAATTGACCGATTTTTCCTGATTGTGTATCCGTTCTATCCGTTTTTGGACGAGAGCGATTTCAGAGAGAACATAACACGCATCCTAGGCAACTCTCGGGACGGCGAGAAGTATGACCAGATCAACATTGGCAAGAAAACCGATTTCGCGGTCTTGGGATCCTTGCTCATCATCCTACGGCTAAGTTACCTATCGGTTTTTTCCAATCAGAAAGACGACAACGAGAAGATCCTCCAGCTGCTAACCACGTCGGATCTATCGAAGTACATTTTGACCCATCCCGTGAGCATCGAGGTCATCCCGCTTGCCCAGGCCTGTCTCGATAAATTTGACTTGCGTGAGAGAACACAAATGCCAGTGTTCCAGTGTGCGTTGTTTTTGAGAACATACTATAGCGTTGCTCCGGAGGCCGGCGGATGCGCAGATGGGTATGAAGCAAATGTGTTCAACTCACTGTGCGTACATGCTGCCTATTGGATGGGTTTGAACAGAGAACCCTATCGACTCAAAATTCATGACTCCAAGAAGATCGACCCGAAACACGCAAATCTCCGCCGAAAGCTTTGGTGGTTCGTCATGCTCATGGACATGAATCTGTCGTGTCACTTTGGCTTTCCGCTTATGATTGATGACCTTTACAGCGATGTACAATATCCTTACTTCTCACCTGAAGAGGTTTTGGACGAGACGGAAGGAGCCATTTGCTGGTTTCTCAAGACTGCCAGCGCCTTATTTGATCCGTTTCGCCGTTTGTTGAGAGAGAGCACGAAACTAAGGGAGCCTTTAAAAGCAAAAACGCTCACAGAGCTTCTTACAGAGCTCGAGTTAGCTGTGAGCACAAAACTTGGGTCGCTTTCAGCTATTTTGCGCCCCACAGAGAAGTTGCAACATACCTTCATTGGTGTATTGAAGTGCAAAGTCTATTTGCACCTCAAATCGTTCACATTGTCCGTTTTCTACCACTTGTTTTTGAATTATGAACGGAATCAGAAACTGGATCTCTGCTTTTTTTACCTCCGCAAGTTTCTATCCATTGGATGCGGCGAATGCTTGGTGGAAGCTAGCAATATCATTACCAAGTCGAGGGAGATATTCGATCGGGATAGTGAAATTCCAGCTCTTATCATCACGCCAACACTTGTTTTTTTAATCCGTCTCATCACCCAGTTTATCTTGGCGATACTCATCAGGGTTACAAATGACTTAATGAACTACAAGGAGAACTCCGCTCACGACGACCCTTACTTCCAGCAACTCCTTCAGACTGAAAGGCATCTCAAGAAGCTCGCCAAACACGGAATTCATTGCTTGTCAAAGGTCAGCCACAGATACTACCATGCGTGGCAATTGTCGAAGACGTACACATCTCTTTTGACGCATGTTCTTTCGCTGAATTTCAAAAACCGCGAGAATGTGAGCGGATTCAATCCCATGAAATTAACCCCCGAGCAGCTCAATACGATTAGCTCTATTCTTGACCTGGCCAGTCGGACAATCAGCGCCAACCAAAGAGCCGATGAGAAGGCAAAGGCAGCCTCGGACTCCAGCACAGCCATGTGCCCTTCACAGGCGGCCTTCCCACCAAGAGAAGCTTCGAATGAGTTATCCATGCACACGCAAACGCCCAAAGTAGCTATTGCCTCGCACGACTCCGGTTCTGGGTCCACGTTGCCCAACACGCCCGCGTTATTGTTGGAATCCGAAGAAGATCAATTTGCTGATGCGGACGCGGACCGCTTGTGGTCCCAAATCAATAACATCACCAATGCCCAGCGATCCGAAACCGAGATTCACTACGACAACTTCAACACGAATGGCAACGGCAAAGCTCCTGAGAAAATCAACCTATTCATGCCGAACATGCCCTCAAGCATGGACGAAGACCTCTATTTCCCCATGGAGTTTGGAGGCGGCATGGAGTCTTTTGCATACTTTCCGATCTAGCAAGCATAGTCCGGCCCTGGCCTTACGAGTATATAGCTAGTTCAATTATGCTGCTTAAGCCAAAGTTAGTTTTTTTTTTTGTTCCACCAGATGACGTCTGATTTTTGTAGATCTTGGTGCCGGAGATTCTGATGCATTGCGGCTATTTTGGCTGCGAAGTTTGGGCAAGGCAGAATGTTCGCGTGAGCATCATCCATCTCATAAAGTGAAAGCCCATCTCAGACTGTGAAAGCTGTGCACGAATGAGCCATGTAGCTGGCCGGCCTTAAATGAATTCCATATCAATTGTTCTGTGGCCGCGACAAGTGCCGGTGGTGCTTCTGATTTGGGTTCCGCAGTATATAGTCCTCAAAATTATGGGTGTTGCTTTCGGGGGTGGTGTTGGCCGCGTTAGTACTCGAAAAAAATGTATTCGGGATCATGCCGGCAGGAAGGCGGGATGCGAGATTTTCATCAAATGTTGTAGTTCGAAAATCTGTGCCATAAGTCATTGCTTCTTTTGCTGAATAACTGCGGCGTACACTGGTGGGCTCCACCAAGGGCAAACGGTTTGTTGGTTCGCAAGCGTACATAAGTTTCTCTAGACGGCTGAGTGATAAGTTCGCAAATCAAGCTGTAAGCTTTCGGTAGAGTCCTCAAACGTGTTGTGTCGGGTAAGTAATCAGCGATTAGCCATACGTTTGTTCTTGGGCTTTCATATTCCTGGCGCATTTTAAGACTTGCGATTTGTTTGACTGCCAATCGTTTCCTTTTGATTCGACAATCAGAAGTTCTCGGTCTTGCCTTTCTTTCTCGGCTTTCGTTTGTAGATGAACTTCCAATAGTCTTTCAGCTTCCAACAGTTAGAGGTGCTCCCTTTCTTCTATACGCTCCTCGCATTCTCAGATCTCCTTATCAAGGCTTTCGTTTCTGTTTAGGCCATTTTTGAATCGGGTGCCGACACGTCCAACTAGTCAACATAAGTTCACGCATTTCCAAATGTAAGACTGTCGCTTGTTTTCAAAAATTGTTTCTTTAGCTTTTTAGTCCTCAAAGTGTTGATGTATTTGCTTCCAACCAAGCGGTTATCGAGCTAGATGTACTCGATCCAAGTCGTGGCAGCCAGAGCCCTAAGCGGGTGTACGGATGTTCAAGGGGTTACCCGCACCACGCGCTCCGGGACATACTTAAACTCGGGCCCAGTGGAAATTTTCACCGCAGTCTTCTTTACCAACAGAAATTGTATGTGACAACCACAAGGACAGGATGATGACAAAACGCTGTGCACCAGTCAGAGTACTCTATTCATGATCGACCCAGTATACCCATATTCCTGACTTGTCCTTTGAAAATGGCATAAGTACTAACTTTAAGGGTAATCTAGAGCATTAGATGGAATAGGCACATGAAGCAACGGTCAGCTGAGAGCAGTCTCAGAGCAGGCCTTATGGACCAGCACAAGCTTAGGTGTGACTATCACTAACCTCGAACCGTAGACGACCGCTCGTGATCATTTCTCCACGTGCAATCACGATGAGGATGAGTTCGGCGAGTCGAGTTTCGTAACTGCGAGTGAGCTCAGATGAAACTCAAAGAGAAACTCAAAAAGCTTGGGAGTAACTTGAGGTTAAACTTGAGAGGTAACTTGAGGTGAAACTTGGAGTGAAACTGAGTGTGAACTTGAAGTGAAGCCTGAGGTGAAACTTGAAGTGAAATCTGAGTGTGAACTTGAAGTGAAGCCTGAGGTGAAACTTGAAGTGAAATCTGAGGTGGAACTTGAGGAGTGATTTCAGGCTAAAAGTAGATGAAATCGAGGAGTGATTTCAGGCTCAAAGTAGATGAAACTTGAGGCGGCACGTCGGAAGACCCCAGGCAGCCCCTCAGGTGCGTTTGAAAGAGCGGTCTTATCGCCGGCTTGGGCCCATTTGAAAAATAGTGCCCAAACCAGCAACGCACGCTCGCCGCCCCACGGTGAGACAAGCGTCGCTAATGTGAGGCGGCTCAGGTTGGAGGCACGGGACTGCTCCTTCGGCGCGCGGCGAGCAGGCTCAGCCGGGGCGGGATGGAGAAAGCGCGCTCGAGGCTTTGGGGCGCCCCAGCGTGTTTTCGCGCCGCGAACGAGGCGCACGCCATGGGGCCAGAGCGCGGTTTGGACCAAACTCTAAGAGAAGTTGTTTGCAGCGCCGGCGCCTCCGGTGCTGTCAACCATGACAGGGCGTTGGAGGCGGAGGCAGAGGCGGGGGCCGTGGAGACAGGGGTGGCCAGGGGCTGAAAATGGCGTTCGGGGAAAATGGCGTGGTGTGGATTGGGGCCGCGGAATGGGGCCGATGGTTCCGGCGCTGAGAGGCGCCGAGCGGAAGCCCCGATCGAGAAGTGGCGCGTCTCATGCTGGCCCCGCTGGTCCAAGTGGCCGCGGTGGCCGTCCATGGCCGCTCGTGCCTGGTGCCGGGCCCGTTACTTTTCGGTGTGTGGGTATTGGCCGTTCGAGCATTCTCATCACTTTACCAAAAGCATCTGCGCTTCTGTCGGATCGGCCTCGGGCGCAGCGGCATTCCTGGCTTTTTGCTGCTTTGGTGCACGCGGAGCCCCACGCGGCGCCGGCCCGCGTAACGGCTGCGAATGTTTGCGCGCCGCAGGCCCATTCTGTCTATCATTCCGATTCCCACACCGGCAAGCCATCAACGGAAAGCAAAAACGGAAGCAACAAAATAAAGGGAATGAGGGCGGTAGGGAGGAGACGGCCGCACTCGACGCCCGCTTGGTGGCAAAAGGGCCGTGTCCATGGGCCTCACAAGCCCCACACGGCCAATGGAAGGGATGGCTGTTTGAAAGAGCGGATGTTCAAAAGGGCGGGTGTTTGAAAATGTTTATCATCGGGACGGTTTGAAAACGGATGTCTGTTCGAGACGGGTTTTTGGAGAGGGATGTCTGCTCGAGACGAGCTCTTGAAAAGAGATGTCTTTCTGGTTGTTTGAACAGGGATGCTTGTCTGGAATGGCCGCTTTTTAGAGGGATGGCCATGGCCGCCAAACTGGCGTCGACGTATTGGCCACCGTGAGTCATTTTTGTTGATTCTTTCCAACGCCCATTCGGGCCACCGATTCGTCCATTTCTCCGAGATTCACAGAATTGATTTCGCTGTTTAACCAAAGGGTCCGCCAACTTCCCATTGTCCTTCACTTGCCGCCAGTCCCTAAGGCCTGCCTTCACCATTGTTAGCGACTGTCGCCTACCCGGTGGAACGCCCCTGGCAAATTCGGCCATTTAGCCGTTTTCGTTAAACTACATGCCGCTAAAGGGGGGCCCGCGAGGTTGCAAATCAGAACGGCATGCGTGGACCAGTTCTGAATCAAGAACGGAATGGCCTGGAAACGAAGCCCGCCCGCCCAAGACCCGCGCGAGCCGCCCCTGCCGTACCTTACAATTAACCCTGTTTGGCCTCGCGTGCATGGGCGCCCGCGTGTGCCGTGGTGCATATGCCAGGCGCGTTGAAGGGGAGCGTCGTGAATCTGGCCAACGCGCCACCTGCGTCGCGACACCTTTGTGATGGTGCAAAAGTCACTCCTGCGCGCTCACTTATATAACAATGGGCGATCTGGCACCACAGGAATGTTTCATCCATTCCCATTGTTTCAGCATAGACTACCCGCAACACACACGCCGGCTCCCTTCCCAAAGTCTCGTGAAGCCCCACTCATACCCGTCAAAGCACCTTGACGCATCCTGTCACATCTCGAAACGGCACTCCTCCAGCCCGTTCTTCTCTGCTACAAAACACCGCGTTTCACCATGGTCTCCTCCCTCGACATGAAGGCCCTCGCCGTCTTTCTTAAGACCCCCGTTTCCCAAGACATGGTCCACAAGTTGGTGGTGACCACGTTACAGGTGATTCCGTGCCAGGACGACAAAAACGCGCAGAGCGCTGCCGGCTCCAAGCCCTTGCCCTCGCTCATGACCTTCATCAACAGGTTGGTGAAGTACACAAACGTCTACACCGGCACGCTTATGGCCACGTTGGTGTTGTTGGACAGATTGAAGCAAAAGCTCCCCAGAAACGCCCTGGGCTTGGCCTGCACCAGACACCGCATCTTCTTGAGCTGCTTGATCTTGTCCTCAAAGTACCACAACGACTCGTCGCCCAAGAACACACATTGGGCCAAGTACACCGACGGCCTCTTCAGCGTTAAGGACGTCAACTTGATGGAGAGACAGCTCCTCTACCTCTTGAACTGGAACATCAAGGTGTCAAACGACGAGATGGTTGCATGCTTGTCGAAGTTCTTGGGTCCGATCAGAGAGGAGATGGTTGCTGCCGCCAAGATGAGAAGATTCATCGAGACCCAGCAGGCCGCCGCCGCCGCCGCCGCCGCCACGCCTATCGCCACGGGCTACCCCGACTCCCCCAGATACGCCATTTCGCGCAGCTCCTCCACCACGTCCGAGTTGTCGTTGGGCCGCGACAGTCCTCATTCGCCCCACTCTTACCACACAAGACAGAGCTCATGCAGTTCGGTCGAGTCTCTCAGTCCTGTGATGCTCCAGAAGCTGTGGGGCGGCGCACAAGTGCACCCCAGCATCGAGCTAGCCGCTTGCACACAAGAGCGGAAGTTGAACAGAATGATCAGCTCCATGACGAGCCGCCGCTGATGCGCCGTCCGCCGGTCTTGCTAGACCAATTTCGCATTGCATATCCGCAAACACGTTTTGCCAAGTTTCAGTTCTTAGAAATTATTATACACGGAGGGTTTACGAACAAGCTCGAGCGT
Source organism: Metschnikowia torresii (assembly GCA_002893725.1). NCBI lineage: Eukaryota > Fungi > Ascomycota > Pichiomycetes > Serinales > Metschnikowiaceae > Metschnikowia > Metschnikowia torresii. Next base: position 915,308 of record NXHD01000003.1, on the reverse strand, counting down.
AGTCAACACGTCTCATTGAGGGCGTAGCCAGTGGTGAGAGGAGGGAGATGGCCAGTAATAGAAGTCTTATCAGGGCCAAAGCCAGTAATGAAAGTCTTATCAAAGGCGTAGCCAAGACCGGCCGTCGCAGCCCGAGTCGGGCCTGCTGCACCCGTGCACCACTGCACTTATGCAGTTGTGGATCATACCTTCTTCGCTAGATAGCGCAGGCAGCACAATTTGGATTAGCATGAACTTCACCCTGAGGCCGCTTTTGGGCTATAAGAAAGCGTTGTGGCAGCGGCGTGCGCTAAGTGCGTCGACAGTCTACCAAAAAGACAACAAGGTGCTGCTCAAGCTGCTCGGCAGCATTCTCCAGAAAGGCAAGGTGGGCAAGAACAATCAGCAAGAAACCACAGAGAAATACAAGGACAAAAACAAAGCAAGCCGCCCTGGCACCAGCAGCCCGACCACAGATTTGAACGCGGCCATGGTCCAGTCCATGGACGAGTTTCAGGACACGTACGCAAGCGAGTTGGAGAACGCACTGAACCAGATCTGCTTCATGGAAAAGGACGACTTGCGGATCCAGCAGGCGCTCGATGGCGGGCGGCAATTTGGCCGCGGCCACTTGGGCCTGGCGCTCAAGCGGACGTATGCGTTGAGCACAATCCCCAGCGAAATCGACGTGCTCCACACGCCATGGAACGAAATCCAGCAAACCTACGACACACTCCGGGCCCTAGACGGCGACGCCAACGTACATCACAAGTACAAAAAGAAGCTCCAGATTGACACGAGAAGCCTTAGCTTCATGCGCAACCGGCGCCTCACGGATATGTGCAAAACCATCCGGCGCAACCAGGATCACCACCAGCTGACGTTGGAAACCGTTTTGGACACCGTGCACAAATATAACGTGGTGGGATTCGACCGCAGCATCTCGGGCGTACCGCTCATGAGCGGGAGGCACCGACACACGGGTGGGCGGCGGCTGCGAGAACAGGCACCGATTCCGGTGGAGTTGTTGGAAGATCTCCGGCCACACGAAACCGTGGTGTCCATCCGCAAGAAGGATGCCAACTTCATGAGCGAGGACGCGTCGCAGGAGAGCATTTTGCCACACGACATCAAGATGAGCTCCACGGAGAAGATCTTGCGCATGGAGGGCAAGCCCATCATGATCGGGCACATTGAGGACTACAACACGTTGGAGCGGCTGGCGCCCGACTTGCGGGCGCAGATCGAGACGGAGATCACGAGTTTGCAGCGGTTGCTCTCGTCAGAAATCAGCCGCTCCACAATCTCGCTCTACCGGGACTCCAGCGGCGGTCTCCGGCGCAATGAGTACATCATGGTGGCCAAGGTGCCGTTTGCGTGCCGCTTCACCGGGCCCACGTTCAAATTCTTGTTCAAGTTTTTCGACTTGGTGCCGTTTTACGGATGCGTGATGCTCTCGTTGAAGCACTACCACCGGCTTTACAAGCACTTGTTCAAGGTGGTGCTTCTCAATGTCGCTGACCAGATGGACTCGCTCATGCGCATCAAGTACAAGCTGGCCCGTGATAAGCACACCTTCACGGCCAAGGTCCACAAGCAGGTGCACGAGTTGGTGGGCACACGGCTCATGCCGTTGGCCGTGGACCAGCGCACCGTGGTGACGGGCCACTTGGATGCGTTTGTCCATAAACAGGTGCTCTCGTCACCGTTTCTGAGAATCTACTGGGTGCCGCAGCCGGCCGAGGCCCGGCGCACGTGCGGTACTCTGCACCGTCGCTCGGCCATGACTTTGCGCTTGATCCAAGCCAGCAAGGTCTAGTGGTCTTTCTTTTTTTAATTTTGCTTCCTTTGTTGCTTTCCCCGGCCTTTTCTGAGCCTAGCCTCTTGTGGTGAAGCCGCGCTATTCTGGCCGCTGGCCGCGGAGGTGCTGGTGTCCTACACAGACGCCGAGCGCACCGCTTCATCGCAAATTTTCAACAGCGTCAACAGCGTCTAGCACCAACGATCCTCCAATCATGCCCTACAAGAAGGTGGCGCAGACGAAGGCATTGCCTCGCTTGCCCAAGTTGAAGCTCAAGAACTCGGTGCCCAAGAACACCAACCAGTGTTTTGTTTTGATGTCTTCTCTTTTGAACTGCTGGGCGGCCAACGGAGAGGGTTCTGGCCAGTGTTCTGTTTTTGAAACCGAACTCAAGACATGCATGGAGACTTTCAAGCCCGCCAAGCCCCAGGCCGGCTCCATCAACTACCACGCCAGCAGATTGTACCCCAAATTCACCAAGGTCAACGACTGATGCGCCCACATTGTACATAGGAATCGACGGACAGGAATCATTACTGTTGCCGGCCGAGCCGATGCTGTAGTCTTTGCTGGGCGGATACTTTGTAGTGAATTTTGGCAGATGCTTTATTGCTTCGGCCGTGCTCCGGCTAGGGTTTTTGAGAACCACCATCCAGGGTCCTGGTCCACTGTAACACCCGGACAGCCATGAATGGGCTCCGGAAACATAGACAAAAAAAAGAACGGAGCCGCTGACGGAACAAGGAGAGATTTCCAAAAAAGAATGCGATTTCTGTGGATCGAACACAGGACCTCCAGATCTTCAGTCTGACGCTCTCCCAACTGAGCTAAAACCGCTTTGTTGATGATATTCCAGAGGTTCCTTATTATCACAGTACAGTATAAAAGAATTGGGTTTCTTTATCTCCACCTCGAAGACGTTGTCTCAAAGTGTGAGTGAGGATCGGTCTTGAACTCCAAAGGCTCTCTACTCCAGTGAAATACAGCTATAAGAGTCCCTCAAAAGTCCGTGGCTAATCATGATTTTTCGGAAGATGCATTGAAAAGAAATGTGATAATTAGCCGAAAGAATTGTAATAGTTAGCCAAAAGAAATGTAATAAGTAGCCAAAAGAGGTGTCATTAAACCCGCCGGATCACCGAGGATGATTTTCCGGGAATCTTCACCGAAGATCATCGGTCACGTGCCCATATAGATTCTGGCCAATAGATTGTTTGTACAGCGACATTTTCTCTTCAGACTCGAAAAGGAACAACTTACGAATGTTTCAGCATAGTTCTTGCGACAACAACCTCGGCTTCTCGTATATCCAGCCTCAAAGTGGTACCCTAGCAGGTCTACCAACCAGTACACCCTTACACCAAGTTTCACTGGCGCAATTCCGACTTGAAACCGCCTTGGGAAAAGCCTGAAGATATATTGCTTCTCTTTCCGACGCATTTGTGTCGTCGTCAGGCCGGGTGACTAAGTGGAATATGCGACTATATATACTCTTCCCCATCTGGAGCTTTTGCTTTGCGTTGGGCGCTGCCAGTTTCTTAGAGTCCTTTCCTATCAAAAGCAACCAGTCCAACTACATATTAGAGCCGTTTCTTGTTGATGTGGCCATCGATACCGACAAGCAGCTCCTCAAGTTCTTCGTCAACTCAAAAGTCCACCAGCGAAACACTTCGGCCCGGATCCCCCTCATCACGGATGTCAACGGCATCACCAATCGATACACCACTCTCCATGTGATAATAGAGTCCATGGGCAAGACGTTGGTGTCAGAAAACCTACGCTTTTGTGACACACTAGCTGTGAAAAATACAACAGCCGCCACATTAGCGGAATCAAGCGGATCCCAAAACTCAAGCTCAACTTCTGCCACCGTCAGCTCAAGCAGTTCTGGCGACAGCGTTTCCGGCTCACGACTGGCCCAATCCTCTGTAATCCCTTACACAGTGGGCCAGTCAAACGGCTTTCTCAATCTACCGCAAAATGACATTTTTGCCGACACAGAACAGGCATTTGTGGACGCATCCATGGCAAGGTCTAATCAAACCGTCGAGTCATTTTTTTCCAATTCCACAGGCAGTCTCGTGCAGTGCCCTCTCCACCAAAACGACTCATTTGCCTTTTACTATCAAACAGACATTTCTGACTCCAGCAGATGGTCTTCCTATAAAGTGACATTCACGGTTGTTTCCAACGACGAGATCCCAGCCATTATAGGCGGAAACATGTGGTATGTGACGCCGACGAACCAACCAGCGGGGCTCCGTTCTCTTCTTATTTATGGAATTCTTCTGGTCTGGGCTTTCTCTATTTTTGTTCATGTCGTGATAATAGCCGCGTCACCTGACCAGGAGACCGACAACCCCTTTCTTATCGAGGCGTCGGCCATTTGCAACAAACCTTTATTGAGGCAACTCGAGGCGAGCCCCACGCTAGCATTCACCTATCTTCAGTTTGCATTTTTTACCAACGGCCTCAATGTCCAGTACCCTGGGTTTTTGCAACTTTTGATCAGCAAAATCAAGCTTTGCTTGTTGATAGGCGGAAACTTTCTTCCGCAGAGCTCTTATTCCATGCGTGACATCGAGAAGGACAACGTGCTCAATACATACCATGTTGGTGGACTAAAGCGTTTACTAGTTTACAGCGCAAGCGGTCCCGTCTACAACATGTGGGCTAACTTCATGATAGCTTTAGTTATATGGATTTTGTCAGCCATTGCTTTATTTCAAGTCATGATCTTTGTGAAATATTTGAGGCATAAGTATCAAAGGTTGTTTCTGACCGGCAGCCCCACTTCACCCGGATATGAATCCCGAAAGGCCGGTCCTTTCTTTCGATTCAAATACTCACTCTTCACGAATATATGGGCAATCGCGGGCGTTATAATCAGGAGTTTCATGCAAGAGTTTGGATTTGTGTACCTTGTTATGACGCTATACACATTTGCTACTTTGAAGGAGCGGCCCAATGAGTTTAACTTGATTAACAGCATCATAATGCGACTTGATGCCTATGACAAGCATATCCCTTATGATATTTTGATGCGATGGAATCATTTGACACCTCCTAAAAAGCATGAATGGGCTGATGGTGATTCTAAGGCTTATGGGGCTCAATTTGACAGTCCTTCGCTACGATTGAATGACACTCAAACATTACAGCTGTATCAACATTCACATGTTTACACTCCGCCTGGAATCATAGCCGCGTGTTCTATTTGTCTCCTGTTGTGGTTTGGGCTCTTGTTGTTTTTTCTCATACGCTATTTGATTCCATATCTGTTCAAAGGAAAGGCGTCCGAAAAGATCAAAAAACTTTACACATCGGTGTGCTCAATTGTTGTATGGGCATGGGCTTATAACATGTACAGGCCAAACCGGGTTCGGTTTGCAATCGTGCAAAGAGGGACCTATGTTTTTGTACTGTTTGTGATTGCTTTCCTTCAAGGATATGGAAGCGTGCAAGTAGCGCTTATCATTTGTGCAATGACTTTTAAATTTGCTTTGATGCTTTGCATGTGGCCCTTTTATCTATCTGTCTCTTGGCATTCGATACCACTAATTATGGCTAGTGCAGAACTTTTGACTGCCCTCTTGACTATTCCTTACATCAAGAGTCTTTCAGTCTCCGAAACTTCGAGGACGTACGTTGCGTACACGCAATTGGTGTTACATGCTGCTGTTTGCATATTCTTTGCCTTACACATGATCTATTGTCTCGGCTTAACTTTTGTGGCGCACAGAAAGGCTTCGAGTGACGAAAATTTGACACCTTCTGAGAAAGACTACGGCGATGGTATTAACATGCCTCCGGAGCTGTCGAGATGGTCCACATCACCGCCGAAGGGATCGAAGAAAGTTGACGAGAGCCCAGACACGGACGACGATGATTCCATTTATTATCGTTTGCAAAGTGATCGAAGACTTCTTCATACACCCTCCGCTTCTGCTGAATCGTCGGTGAAGAACCTTAACACCAATTCTCCTTCCGAAGAAAGCATTGATTATAGGGAGGTAATCGCTAAGAAAGACTACACCACGCGGGAGGCGGACAACATCTACCGCCAATTTTTTCATGCCAGCGAAATGGATCCTGAAATGGAGCAATTATGGGAAAGCAGAGAGGCGAAACGCAGAGAGGCTCAGGCCTCTGCTGCTTTCCGGCAAAAACCGCTCCCCAAAGAATCATTTTTGCGTAAAATTTTCAAAAGGAAACCAGCGAAGGGTTTTGAAGTCATGAACAGGAAGGCATTGGTGGTGAGAGATACTTCTTTGCCAAGTGTTGAGAACCCCACAGCAGATAAAACCAGTTCATCTGGTAAAAATTTACAAATTAGTGAATAGTTATCGAATCTTGGTAAAACAATGACTGGTTCTAATATTATTTTTAGTGTGATTTCTTATGCATTTCCCTCAAAGCAAGAAGGCCAACTATGCCACCCTTTGCTTCTTGGATAAGTGAGTGTCTTTATCCTCGAATATGTCTTTTTTCATTATGTTCCGCAAGAGCTTGTCATCATCGATAAATGAAAATCCTCCATCAGGCTTTTTAAACACTGCATCTGTATCCAAACAAGCAGTCAATGCTTTGTATTCCGAGATTAAGACAATATTGGCCATTTCGGCCCTGTCAGATGGGTTCTTGTCCGCAGGCGGAAAATTTTTGGAGGCACGCTTTGGGTACTCCGCCAACCTTATGTTCAATATATGTTTGTAGTCGATCAAAAAATGATTTGTGAGTCTCTTGCTCTCGAGTAGTTGGTAGCACTTTTTGTAGACTCTACCAATTGCTCTGGCCTTCACGGCAGGAGAAGAGGAATTGAAGACCTTTTTGTGATTGATGGCTGCTATGATGACGAAGAGCTGAATGAGGAAAATCAACTCAAAGTCCACTTCGGCATCGCAATGGCAGTCGAACGAATCGAAGACAAAATCCTCCACCTCATCATCCTCGATGTCTTTCAAGATCGCAATGATTTCCTCTACCGTGTTAGACGAAAGACTGGAGTTCTCTGCAAAATGTTTCATGACTGTTTGTAGGGAAATTTCGCCGAAATCGTGGCACGATCCTTGGGGCTCCACATAGCCGTAACGGCGGAGAATTTCCGCGTTGGGGAGCTCTGAATAAGTGTTGAACACCTGGGCGCCTTTTTGTATGGGCTTGATGGCTTTCATGACTAGACCGTTCCCCAGGGTCACCAAGCTGGCATTATGCTTGTTTGTGTCGGCATTGAGCGTGTCCGCGAGCGGGACCATTGATTTGATGAACAAAGAAGAGCCCACCGATGCATGCTCGTCCTCGAGGACAATCTCGTCGTCATCATCATCATCATCATCATCGTCATCATCGTCACTTCCAGATGCGTGTTTTCGTTCCGATTTCTGATTCACATCGAACGAATAGGACAAAATGACCGAGGCGGCGCGAGTGAAGGTGTCCTTCAGAACTTCACCCACGTACTTGGAAAATGAGTCCGACAAGCGCTCGAACATATCGTCTGCGGCCTCACGGCCAATGCGGCTCACCACAAGCGACGGCTTCAACATCTCGAGTTCTTCTTCGGACCAGTAATTCAACGTGTCGAGTTTGGCAGCCTCAAGCGAGAGCGGCAAGAAGTCCAAGTACGCCCGCCAAGGGCTACTGGGCTGGGCCTGTTCAAACACAAGCACTAGTATGAGGGCCTCCCATTGAGGCATGGCGAGAAGTACGTCGGCGGCGTCCGAGTGAGTTTTTATAAGAGAGCAGTTTCGGGCATTGAGGCAAGCGGTCACGGGCACAGTGAAGAGCTCTTCGTCCTCGCTAATGTCAGCGGCAGCAACAAGCCCCATTCCCTGGCCGGTGTTGTGCAAGCTGGCGATTTCGACCTTGGGCGAGGTTTGCACCGCGAAGGCCGCAAGCCACGATTCAAACGCGGCTATGCTTTTGTGCTTATGCTCAATTTCTGCCATGGCTCAAGAAGAGAGATTGGTTTTGGGGCGGAGGTTTAGATGCGATCGCATCGCGCACCATGTGTCGGGCTGGATGCCGGGCCGGCGGCCCGGGAAGGGTGCTCCTTTATAATGGAATCACCCGCCGTCTTGATTTCTTCTTCTTTTTTTCTCTTCTTTTTCTTTTGAGGATTCGAAACCGAAGTTCCGAGAGTTAGAATCTTTGTTTTTTCGGGGCTGACTGAATAGGGCCTGTTCTCATTTCGGCCTTAATTCATCGCTCGGTCTATCGTGGGCTTTGAATGTAGGCGCTCTGTCCATTTAAGGCACTGAATTTTAAGCGCCCGGGACCGTTCGGCTGTGACTAAGCGGCAATGGCCAATAAGCCGAAATATTGAGGAGAGCACCCACAAGTCACTTTGGCCAGCGCAAGCGACCACATACCATCTTGGGCTTTACACACAGCCACTGGCATGGAAGCACCAACAGATTCACGCTAGGGATGTTTTCTCAGCTAAGTAGTGGTAGCTTTAGCAAATACTAATGGGTTAAATGTAATTTCACAGCCTTTGGGTTTGTCTTTGGTTTGTTTCAGGATCTAGCCATGGCTGATGATATGAGTGTCCGCAGCTGATCGTCGCTAAAAAGCAAAGAAAGCAAGCACTCACAGCTGATGGCTTGGAAAATAAGCGGTTTGTTTAAAGCTTGCAGCCGTGGGGCTTCATCAACTCATCTTGTGCTTGCAGCCATTTGGCCCCGAATCAACTTCTTTTGATTGCAATCCATAACGCTGATTTGGCGTAGGGCATAGCCACTACAGCCATTCAGCCTGTGTAAGCATTAACACCTTGTTCGAGGAAAGGTCATTTGAACGTCAAAACGCTTGTCGCTGCAGCCCATTCACCGCTTATCCATTTTCGGCCTTGCAACGTCGTCGTCCACCACACGCACCACAATTTTGCCATCCTTCAATCGGACCAGGCCAGGTTCCCGGCGCATGTACGAGTCGTCAGCAAGCCCAAGCGCCACGAGCGATCCGGACGTGTTGACGGACATGTGGGAAATGGCGGGCGGCTCGTGGCCATGGGCCAAAAGCTTCATGCGCTTGCGCCGGGCCCAGTTCCACACGCAAACGGAGCCGTCGCCGCCGGCCGTGAGGAGCGTATGGTGCTTCGGGTGGAACGCAAGCGCCGAAACGGGAAACACATCGAACAGGGGAGAAGCAGAGGCAGAAGCAGAAGCAGAAGCAGAAGCAGAACCTGAAATGGAAGGAAAACCAACGGCCTTAGCAGGCCGCCGGTGGCACTTGAACGCAAACGTCTTGGCCGCAGCGTCGGCCGTGGCGCCATAGTACTCCACCGACACGCGGCCGTCCACGCTGCCGATTGCGTAGCCGTCGTTTTGTGGAAGAATGCGAAGAGCCGTGGCCTGGTGGCGGAGGCCAGAGGCCCGGCGTTCTGTGGGCGCCGCGAGGTTACGGGCGTCGTAGAGCTCCACTATCTGGCCGGCCTTGGCGAGTGCTATCGTGGATTGGCACGCGTCAAGGGCAAAAACCTTGGAGCCGGTGCGGACAGCCGCGGCCGGCTTGGCGGCTCTGTCATCGAATATCAGCAAGTGCCCCGCGAAGGAGGAGGCCACCAAGGAGGCGGGGTCGATGCGGGCAAGCGCATTGATGCCGTCGGCAAAATCGGGCGACGGCAGGCCGCCCATGAGCGGCAGCGAGAGCGCCATGTTCTCAAAGTCCAAGAAGCGGATTGTGCCGTCCAGAAGGCCCGCGAGCGTGGCGCGGGCACGTGTTTGGACGGAGGAGAGCACGGGAGCCAGCGCGGCCATTTGCGCGAGCTGGCGCCGTGTGGAGCAGTCCCAAAGGAGGAGGTGTTTGTTGAAGGAGGACGCTAGGAGCGTGTCAGGCGCTGTGAAGCTGAGCAGGGCGACGCTGCCGAAGCCTGCGGGCGTGGGGAGCTCGGAAAATGACATAAAAGGAAGGGGAAAGCGAGGCGGAGAAGCAAAAAGGAAGAAACGAAAGAGAGTGGAGCGGAGTGGGGAATTGGCGTGGATGGAGTTGATGGTGGAGCTGGATGGAAATCGCGATGGAGCCTCAGCGCGCGCGGCTGTGCGCAGTGGATCAGGAAGGCAGGAAGAGAAGGAAGAGAGGCAAAAAAAAGAAAGAGAAAGAGAGAAAAAAAGGTGAAGGGAAGAGAGAAAAAAAGGGAGAGAAAAATAGAGAGGAAGAGAGAGGAGAGAAGTTAAATCAAAGAAAAAAAAAAAAAAAAAAAAAAAAGAAAAAAAAAAGAAAAGAAGAGAGAGCAAAAAATTTAATAAAAAAAAAAAAAAAAAAAAAAAAGAAAACGTGCACAAGATCTACAGCTTCACGAAGAAATAGAATGTAGTCCGGTGGTCAGGTCAAGTAAACTACCTTGGCTTCGCTTCGCCGGCAAAAAGCACCTGCTCCGCCGGGTCCTGGTCGGGCTCCACCCACTCAAAGTTCTCGCCGTGCCGAACCCAGAATTCCAAGAACATCTGCTCCTCGCGGAGCGGGTTCCACACCATCTTGCGCTTGAGAAGCTCCGATTTGAAGTAGTGGATGAGCGCGCGGCTGGCCTCCGGCTCCAGGTCCAGCGAAACAGGCGCCATCAAATCGTAGCCCGCGTGGGCTGTCACGGCCGACACCGGCACGGGCCGCACGCGCGACGTGTGGAAGTTTTTGGCGTTCACCTCGCTGAACTCCTCGAAGTACGCCACGATCTTGTTGATCCACACCATCTCGTGCCGGTGCACATACCGGTGGACAAAACCCGTGTACGGTCGCCACAGAAGGCGGCCCGGTGCCGCGGCCACAATGCGCGTGAGCCCCACGCCCGTGGCAGCCACGCCGGCCGCCGCCACCATCGCCAATGGAGCGCCGAGCTGGAGCGCGTGCACGAGGCCCGGAAACAGCGCCAGCACCGCTGCCGGCGCCGCCCACGCCGCCGCCTGAACCGCCAAGCCCAAGCCTAAGCCACCAAGCGTCCACCGCCGCCACCGCGCAAGCTGCCGCCGCTCGGCCAGCAACTTTGCTGCGCTGTTGACCGTGCTGTCCACCACCTTGAAGCAGTTGTGGAAATCGCCCACAGAAAGAAGCCGCTGCACGAGGTGGGTCACGGCGCCCGTGTGTGCGGTGCCGTCGCGCGCTAGCTGCCGCCGGTAATAGTCCGTAACCATGTGGAATGCGCAGCTGACGTCCAAGTGTTTGGCCGTGGAAAGGTAGGCGTGGACCACCGCTGGGCTGTGCACAGCCACGGGCCAGTGGCGCACCAACACGGCCCAGAGTTCTGCCTCGAGCCGCAGCGCGGGCACGTGGAGATCCAAGCCCAAAAAGGCGCCGGCGCCAGAGAGGGCAGTGTGATTTGGGTGGGCCGCTTTGGCCTGGAGCGCCCGGCTGGCACGCACGTAGTCGGCGACGTTGGCGGCCGAGAGAGGGCCACAGCGCTCAAGCTGCGCGAGCCGCCGCGCGAGCACCTCGTAGTTGAGCGGCGGCCGCGTGAAGTGCGAGCAGAAACGGCGCCATATCATGGTGGTGGAATTGAGTTGGTTGCGGCAGAAGACCCCGCGATGCCGCACGTGATGCGCGCAGCCGGTGGAGAAGTGAAGGCTCCGTTTAGCATGGGCTCTAAATACGTAGGAAGGAAGAAAGCAGTGCTTGAAAATAAATGGGAATAAAGATAAAGACTCAAATGACCGATCAGCCAAACTCGCTGCCCGCCGTCAACCTCTCAATTATTCCCAACATCACTCGGCCATATGACCGGTAGTCTTTTTCAGGCTCTCTAGATCCGGCTCCTCACGCACGTGACGCGGCGGCTGGCTCTTCGCGCCAATCGGCTCCCACCGTCTTTCCCGATCTGCTCGAATGGTAAACACGCCAGCGCCGTGGGGTTTCCAGCGCTGGGCCGCCTCGGCTCGGGTCCTCAAGTCTGACTTCATCATTCCACTAATCCGGTTTCCTTTGACTAATTCATTATTTCTCAAGACCGGCTCATTGTTCCACAGTCTGAACCATAGTTCCAGGTCCTTTGTCTAACTGCTGGAGCCGCTTGATCCACCAAAGCTCAGCTAGCGATCCATCTTTTGCACAAATCATCCCAGCCTGCCTCTTGGCCAAACGAGCCCAAGGCACCTGAACTGAATATCCAAAGGAGAAAGTCCGCGGTCCTCGTCGGACTGTATCGTCTCTCGTCTAAGCCAGTGCCTCTACTGCAACACTCGAGACTCCTCGATTGCCAAAGCCTTTTGAAGCCTTTCTTGATCAAAGCCTTTCTTTACTAGCTTTTCTTTATCAAAGCCTTTCTTTACTGAAGTCTTTCTCGATCAAAGCCTTTCTTTATCGAAACCTTTCTCCACTGAAGCGTTTCTTTACTGAAGCTTTTCTTTATCAAAGCCTTTCTCTAAACCCTGAAAAAGCCTCTCATCCCCACCACTGCTTCCATCCATGAACACCGACGCCCCGCACAGCACAGCGTCGTCGCTAGGAAGCGACCAGAATTTGTCGTTGCTTTCGGAGCCCGGCCACCAAAAAAAACTACGGGCCCGTGACTCTGCTTACTCCGTGCTTTCCCACGGCTCCTACAACCCCTCGGAAGTGGGCCAGGCCATTCCGGTCTCCGTGCACGGCAGCCCCGAGGGCCAGAAACACACGCTCCGCCAAATGTACGTGAATTCGCCCGACGACACCGAGTCGGTTTTGTCCGGCTCGCTGGTGCACTTGGGCCGGCTCGACACCATCAAGAGCTCCACGAAAATGGCCCCCGAGGCGTCCGCCAGCACGCAGTTGGACTCGGTGGTGCCGCCACGTCTGAAGCGGCGTCCCGTCAGCGAAATCATTCCCCGCTCCTTTAAAGTCGACCCGCCCGCGCTGAAGCATAAGAGCACCCATTCGGCAAGCATTGCCGACGACTTGGACATGCTCATGGAGCGAGCCCAGGACTTGCAGAGTGAGGACGGCGCAGAGCCGCTTCGAGGTCCCTCAGCGCTTGGCATCGACCACGAAAACGAACCGGACTCCAAGAATCAAACGGACGCCAAGAACAAAACGGACTCCATCAACAAAACGGACGCCATAAACAAAACGGACGCCATAAACAAAACGGACGCCATAAACAAAACGGATGCCAAAAACAAAACGCCGCTCAACTACAAAAACCCCAAACGCATGTCTCGCGCCGCCAGCGACGCTGCCGTAATGGCCAGCGATGCGTCCATCAACCACTCCGCCAACAGCGTGTACTCGTCCCGCAGCGACATGCCCCACACAGGCAGCGCCAACCCCACGCGGTCCAACGCCAGCAACGACAGCTTCCGTACTGCCGACGACATGCACGGTAGCTCGCCCATGGCGCTGAGCCCCATGATGCTTCCACAGCGGCCCAACGCAGAAAACATGCGAAAGGCCCGCCAGGTGTCGGCACGGCACTCGTCGCTCCGGTTGCTTGATCTTTCGGCCGCATCTGACGCTTCGGCCGATGCTCAGTCCGAGCGGACGTGGAAGGAGAGCCCTCGCGCCGGGTCCTACTACGCTTCCGAGGGCTCGGCCAACAGAGACGCGTCGTTTTCGTCTTCCCGGGCCTGGAACGCTGCCTCCGGGCCAGGCACAGATGCCGCGTCGTCTAAGTACACAGAGACCGATGACGGAAAGGACGGCGACGGGAAAGATGGCGATGCCGGGATCGAAAATGACCTCGATGACGCCAATACCACGCCGGTGGGTCAAATTTCCCCGGAAGTGGCGCAGGACGAGTCTTTCGGCTCAGTGGTGGTGCTTGAGCCCCAGGCACCAACCGAGCTTCCGGACGAGGCAAATGTGCTTCCGGCCGCCGCCAATATGCTTCCCGCCGAGGCCAATGACCAGCTTCTGGGCGAAGCGCCAACAGCGGACGACGGTTTCTACGACATCGAAGAGGACTCGGTGATCCGCAAGCCGTCGCGAGCAAAGTCTGTCAAGGACAGCATTCGCCAGCCAAAGAACAAGCTGCACAAGAAACACAGGCGCACGAGCAACAAGGCGGCAGGCGGACTACAGCTCAAGCCGTTCTCGTACAACACGTTGGTGCAATTGCTCGAGAGCGTCAATGGTACCGTCGTTGGTGAGGAGTTTGCCAAGTTGGACTTGCCGATGCCCGAGAAGCAGATGATCGAGAAAATTGTCGATCTGTTGAGTCGTTTGACGCTGGACATGGTCACCGACCGCAACCGCTACGAGATCGGCATGCAGCGCTTGGAAAAGGCCCACCGCGTGCTTGAGGGCTTTTTGTAGCTGGTGTCTTTTTGGGTAGAGGCGCCGTTTGCTTTGATGTAACTACGAAATTGATATCACCTCTTCACCTTCAGCATGAGATTTGCTTTCGAGCTGGTATAGGCTTTTTGACAGTAGTTGTTGAATTGTACCTTTTGTTTCCTTTGTTTATGTTCCTCTGCTCCTTCTTCCCTGTTACTCTTTGAATTTTTTTATGTCTCCTTTTTTTTCTGTCCCTTATTTCGTTTCCATCGCCTACTTCGTCTCCTCCTCACCACTTTCCCTTCTCCCTTTGGATTCCGTTTTTTTTTGCTTTTTTTTTTTTTTTTCTTAGTTCCTACTCCCTTTCAAATTCTTCTCCATCCCCATTGTTCATTCGCCCTTTTTTCCCTTTCCTCGCTCGTATTTTGCTCCGGTTGGGTGCCCTTCTGTCTTAGCCCGCACCCCAGCCATTTTCAGCCTTGCACCCTTCAGCCTTGTCTACCCAGCCGTCTGCAGCACTGCCTGGGCCACCCTAAAATCACCGATAATTGCGGCAGCCGCAGCGGCGCCCACAAACGCGCGGCACGTGACGGCACTCCTCTTTTGCCACTGCCTCGCTTTTCGAAATGCAAAAAAATACACCCTTTTCCGCTGTTTTCTCTGCCCATCGAAATGTCAAGCGGCGCCGCGCTCGACTTGCGCTCTTCGCAAACTCGCGCAGTTGGACGCGCATTGTGCAGGTGACACCCGCAACGGCTGAGCCGCTTAGAGGCAATTTTTGTGGCCAGAGCGACCCAAAAAAAGCAGCAGCATCAAGAAAATCGGCAGAAATTTGCACACGCAGTCCGAAACAAAGATCTTTTTTTTCCAAATTGACATCTTCACCCTCTACCGCCCCCTAGCTCCCGCCCGTCGCTTCGCGGCTCGATAAACACGGCCACGCATGTCCTGCAGAGGAGTCTCACAATCTGCCATGCAGGCGCCAGCTGCTAACCAGCTCCACCAAATCAACTGTTCTTGGAACCTCCCTCCTCCTGTTTCTTTCTGAGAAATCTCGTGGCGCCTCTTCTTGCAACTGCCAATACGCGGCCGCGCGCATCCTGCCCCCTGCTGTCTGTGAGTCTGTTTGCGCCCACCCAACCCCTCCCTTCCCGGCTCCGTTATCAAGAACAATCACAACACAGCCGACGATCTGCTTGGCCAAAACACAAAGCCTTCGCAGCCCCAAGCCCCCTTGCCTTCCGCAGCGCCCGTCACGCTTCGCCGGCCCACCGCCCCTATTGATGCGCCGGTCTCTCCTGTTGCAAGCGTCGTCTCCACGTATCTATTGCTGCCGCTCGCCTGCCTGCGCGCTGTCCCCCTCTGACTAGGGGTATCCGTTCCGCCACCCCCACAAGCCACGCCGCCATGTCCCAGCTACGTTCGCGTGCGCTCAGCCCGGGCTCGCAGCAGCCGTTGGACCCGCTGCCGATGCTTTCGTCGCTTCCCGTCCAGGCCTCTCCTCATCATCGCCCCGCAAACACACAGCACCCTGAGTTGCGCATCACTGTTCCCGAATACTCCCAGCCGCCCCAGCTCGGCGACGCCATCCAGTTTCTGCAGCCCTCGCCGTCGCTCCCGCTGCCGGACTTTGGCTCCATCACCCAGCTTCCTACCCCTGTGCTCACCAGCGGCACGTTTCTGAACATACCGCACCCGCCCGCTGGCATCGACCCGCCCGCAGGTGTCTTGGGCTCCAGTCCCGCAGAGGGGATTGACATTCGCAAACGCCAGTCAGGGGGCTCATTTGCCGTGGGCAGAACGAGGGCCATGTCCTCTCTCGATTACGATCGCATGCCCTACTCCGGCACGAGCCCGTCGGCCCATCCTTTTCGGAGCCCTCCGAAGCCCCGCCACATCTCCAACCCTGCTAAATTGCCCGATGTCGTGCCGTCTGCAAACTTCCCGCTGCCTCCTCATGAGAAAGACGGCTCTGGCTTGTTGAAGGCCGTGTTCAGGGCCCCGCATCTTGGCCGCTTCTACCAATGCACCGAGCTCCTCGGCTCCGGCTCCTTCAGTAAGGTGCTTGAGGCACGCAACACAGAAAACCCTTCGGATGTTGTCGCCGTCAAAACAATCGAAATGCCTTTGGATGGCTCGCTCTCGATATCGAACTTCAGATCCTACATCGTGCGAGAGCTTGGCATCTTGTCCCACATTAAGCACCCGTGTATTATACAGCTCGTGGATTTTGACGTATCGTTGGGAATCTCCCACGCTGAAATCGAAGCGTCTTACAACACCGGCGAGTCGCCCGCACAAAAGAGCGCATTTCCAGCCGCTGACTTGAGAAGACAAAACTTCTTCTTGAAGTACTGCGCCGGTGGAAATTTGTTTGATTTGCTACTGACCCTGTACAAGACCGCACACAAGTCTACCGGCTTTTGGAAGTTGATGGCTCGTGTGACGGCAGAGCTCTTGGTGGCCGTGTCGCACCTCCATCGGCAGAGAATCATTCACCGGGACATCAAGCTCGAGAATGTCTTGCTCAACACTGATCCCACCCGGAGCATGATGCCGCCTGTGTGGGAGCAGCATGATGCTCTCATCTCCTTGACTGACTTTGGCCTTTCCAAGAGACTCGAAGACGAGGGCCAGATGCTCACCACCAAGTGTGGCTCGCAAGACTACGTCAGCCCTGAGCTCCTCATGGGCTTAAACTACAGCGGACAATTGCTCGATGCTTGGGCCATCGGCGTTGTCGTGTACAGCATATTGGAGAACAGACTTCCGTTCGACCTTCCGCCGGTCGAGTTCATGTACTCCACGGGAATTTCGCCCTCGGTGATCAAGCGCCGCCGAAACAAACAAAGTCCTGCCCACCGCATTGCTATGATTGACTGGGGCTGGTACCAGCTCAGCATGCTTCTCAAAGACGACGAGATCGCTGACGAGGCCAAGGACATAATGCGCAACCTCGCGGCGCTTGTCGACGCCGTCTTGGTCCGTAAGGAGAGGCGCTCCACAGTGGAGCTGCTCTTGCGGTCCGAAGAATTCCTGTGGGTGCACGAGGCTGTTCCCTCTTCCTTTTTCTGAGCTGCCTAGCCCCCAGCGTTTCCACACGCGTTCACTCGTTTTCAATGTTACACTACCTAATGCACGCTAATCGCATGAACACCGCGCCGCGGCCAACTTCTCCAAGCACGGCCAATTCACCCCAACATAGCCTGCCGCCTCATATCCCATACGCCGATGAGCTGCCGCCAAAGCTCTGCAGCCGTAGCCCATCGTAAATCTTCCCACTGCCTCTCTTGTTCACTTTTCTGTCAAAACTCGACCGGAGTTTATGGCTGTCCTGCACACACCCCGCCATGCCGAGAACCAAAGTTGCAGTGCTAACATGTGTAGGCCAGACTGGTGATACACAATCTTTCGCCAAACCGCCCGCCCTTGTTCTGCGGAATCCACCGTGACTCCTAGCTGACTTCCTCATCTTCAGAACCCGTTTTTGCGAGCACCAGCACGTGTCAGCCCGTCTCACGGCGCCGGTGAAAGTTTCTATATGAACACCTCGACGCCCTCCAGCGGTGCTAATGGCGCCAACGGCTCCACCGCCATCGCTGCGAATCCACCATCTAGCCCGCCCCCCCTTCCGCATGTCACCAACAACATCATCCCGCTCAGCAGCGTGTTGCGCTTCTATACACAAGAGGCTTACAAGCAGTTGAGCCGAGCCATCGAAAACTTTGCCCAAACGAGAACGACCGAAAGCGACGTTGCCCGCAAAAGAAAGTTCCTCATGCTCATTGTGTCGCTAAGGCAGGATTTCATCAAAATTTACACGCTTGTCAAGTGGGCCCAGAGATCGAAGGACGTGTCGAGGCTTATAGACCTCCTAAACTGGCTCCGCGGACAAGACTTCTTTTTCGAGAACTTGTGCTACGGCTTGAACGAGCTCAACCACTTCTCCGGTGCAAAGCTTCCTAATTCTGACATTTTGACGTCCTTGGAGGTTTTGGTCAAGGGCAGACCCCAGCTTCCCTCCTACAACTACCTCGAAAAGCCTTCCATCTCTCCGCAGAAAGTGCAGCAGGTGCTTAAGGACTTGAACTTGGCGCTTACCGCCCGAATGGCGTTGTTGGAGGACATTCCAGAACGTATTCACAATAACTACGTCATTAAGGATGGAAGACTCATCATCACCATCCCAAACGAGTTCCAGGTATCGCTCACAGTGGCCAACGACCTCATAGTGGACAGCGAGGAAGACTCTTACAAGTCGCCGTTTTTTTTCATTGATTTTGCATTTCTTTTCGGTATCAACCCCGACTCCGGACTCATCACGCACAAAGACTCAAGAGTGATCACCACCCTTCCACGAACTTCGAGAGAGAAGTTGGAGAACCTAGTCAACCAAGTGCTCTTGAACAGATCTCTTGCAGGTATGTATGAGCTTCTCCATACGTATGCCAACTCCTTCAAGCTCTATCTCATTTCTCGCCAGCTTCGTGACTTGTCTGTCAAAAGTAAGTGGAGAGGTAACATTCAGTTCAAGTATGATACATCTTTAACCATTATAAACTACTGGTCGAGACATTATTTGCTGAAAAATTGGAAGTCGTTCATAGAAATTGGCATTGACAGAGGCTACAACTTGAATTTCCGGTGGTTCAAAAACGGTAAGTACGAATTAGACCACAGCATCCCAGATATCAGCGGTGACCCCAGTGAGTCGGAAGAAATTCAAGACTTTTCCATAGACATCATCCTCAGTCTGGTGATCAACAAGCATTCTGAAATGTTGATCAACAAAATATACCACAAGTATTTGGAGATTGCACCTCCGGACACTATTTCGTTGGTGAACGCTCACCAACTCTTGCTCAAAACAGGAAAGAAAAGATCTACCATCTTATCGATCAATCCGCTTACGGGGTTCTTCTTTTTCACCAACCCATCACCTTTAGAATCCGCTGCCGAGAAAAAGATGAATGGCTTTCCAAAGCAAATCAAGAATAAAGCATTCGTCAGTGAAGGTGACATGATACACAATGTTATCGATAACCTAGTGCAACTTAGATCGGACATGCTTATGAGCGGTCTAAGAATAAAGTTTATTGCGAGAGAGTGGATTGCCAACGACTTCATAAGAATCAATGAGTATGAAACAGTGAAATTACTCAACTTCATTCCCGGAGCTAAAGTGAACACTTTCGATCGGATCAGGTTCTACAAACGTCCTTCTTGGCCTGCGTCTTGGTTTTTGATCAGCATGATAAGCGGATTCTCTTCCAGTTTCCATTGGTGGGTCGCGAGACTTCGCTCAGTGAAGGGCGAGTGGAAAATTCAGTGGGTGCAGCAGCTTTCGTTGGACGAAGGAAATGAATCAGACTACGGTTTCTTCACTTCATTGGCCGATTCTTGTTCTAATGCAATCCTTCATCATTTGATTATTGAAGAACTTCAAAGAAGAAGCATGGGCTATTTCAAGCTTGACACAAAGACAGCCTCTAAACAGTTTCCATGTTTGTCTTCTTCTCACTTGGAAAATCACACAGTCATTGCACTCCATAATAACGGGTCCCTTTTGTCTGTCTCGAAATCCGCCACTACACTCTTTTTGTTAGTCCTGCTTCAGCATAAGGGTAGCTCTACACAACTTCAGATTTCAGTCACGGGACCACTAAAGGATGTCAAGGATAGTGATGTTCAGCTTTTTCACAAACTCGATGTACTTTATGACGCGGAAATCCATACTTTTTCCATTCATTCGTCCGTTAATCTTGCTAACAAATTGGATAGCAACGATGGAGGCGCAAACGAGCCTCTTTTGAGCAATCTTTTGGATCAACTTTCAAAGTTCGATCTGCTAATAAAGATAATTGAGCAACTTGGAAAGACTAACATCAGCATGAAACAGGATACATCTGACCAATTTTTATTCGAGATCGATCCGGTTTACAAACCCTTTCTGTTGCAAGTTGTGTCAAACTCGGGCCTGCCTTTCAATTTGTTACCCGACGCAAATGAAGATCCAAAAGTCAAATTATTAGTGGAGTTCCTCAATAAGGATTTTGATCAATCAAATGATGCACTTTTAGGCGCTTTCAAGTACCTCAAGGAAGCCACACATGTGTTTGGAACAATCGATCAGGTGAACAATTTGATGAAAGAGCGAGACTCTCAGACAGTCGACGACAAGCACACCCGTTTACAATTTGACTACAAATTCTTTGGGCTCAACTTAATTCAATTTGTTTTTGCCTTTGTTCATCCGTCATCACCTTCAGGCAACCAACAGAGAGATAGCATTAAGTTTTCTGTGTCATACAGAAAAGATGTTTTCGCAAAGAACAGAAAACTACTCTTGAGTTTCTCGATGAAAGACAACTTTAACTCGCAGAATTTAAAGTTCAAGAAGTTGTTTGAGTCAATTTTTCTAACCGCAAATGAGCTTCAACAAAAAACTTCTTCAGGTGAAGTATTCTTGAAGCTTAACTATGATTTTGTCATGGACAATAAATTCCTTCAACCATTGATGGCGGGAGTGGCGAAGGCTCTCTTAGATTATACGAAATCGGTATAACTTTGTGCATATTCCCTAAATACATAATTTAGAACTATTACGTCAGTAAAGAACGGTAGCAGCGGTACAAGAAATAGCCAAGATTAAACTTAAGATAACAGTCAAGCTGATGTAAAACCTTTCGAATGCTTTGATAGAGTCCTTGCATAGCTTCAAGTAAAATAAGCACGGAAGAATGATGCAAATGATGAAACAAATAGACGAGCCGAGTATACCGATAATTTTATCAAACTCGGGGAATGCAATTGCAAATACGACAAAGAGAGCATTCACGCCAACTCGATTGATGAATCGTGCAAAATTCTTGATGAGATTAAAAACGGCACTATCTGTGGGCACGATGGAATCAACCCCAAATAGTCCATCCAACGTGGAAATGATAGGCTTTGCATTGAGAGGTGTTTTTGCCAATGGGACGACACAGATCAATCCACTGATCGAAGGATAGACCCACGATGGATATCCCGCAGTTTCAAGAAGATTACTGGTGACCTCATTGCTGCACAAGGAGCCAAACATCAAAAAGCCAATGATGGCCATAGAGCAGTCCGTTAGCATAGTGATGGAATAGGTGGTGAATAATGTTTGGGTGAACTTCTGAGGATGTCTCATATCTGTTTTGAGATTAGGAAAGATGGCATGTCCCCCAAACGGCGCCATCAAGATTCCAAGCGCAATGAAAAACTCTGGGAAGGAAAGGGGCCATAAGTTGGTGGGCATGAACTGGACCAAGGATCCCGGGGAAGCTTCTTTCAATATGCCGCACAAGAAGACTAAGAGTGTGATTGAAATGGTGGATATGATGCCAAATAGTGAAAAAATGGACAAAATTGGCAAGGGCAAAAACGTGAATGGGGTCAACACAACAAATGCCACGAGCTTGAACCTGGTTTTTGTCCAGTAAACCTCGTCGCCCATGAGGGAGTATAATGAGTCGCTGAATAGAAGCACGAGAGAGACACCCAGACCGAGCAAATCTATGAAGAAGAGAATGGAAATGAGGAGTTTAGCAAAGGAGCCGTATGAAGCAAAACCCAAGTCTGCGTATGTCATCATGGTCGAGTCTGTACCCAACGCTTTAGACAAAAGAGTTGCACTCCAACATGTGGTTAAGCAGCAGATGATCAAAAGAGGAAGACCAAAAACCCAACCACACTTGAGCAAGCCAACGGGCAACGCCAAGAGACCAACACCGATCAAGACATTGACAGAGTTAAGGATTGTCTGAGGAGCGGTACTTTGGCCAGCAATAACGGTAACGATATTGCCCTCACCGTCCTCGATCTTCTTGAGGCCAAAGTGTGATGCCACAGAAGCATTAGATATGGCCAGTTTAATGGAGGAAAACGAGCGGGAAGGGAAGATCTTCTTGGTCGGAATCGGAATGGCGTTCGTGGCGAAGGAGTTTTGGCGAGATCTGCCCTGATCGAGCAAATGAGCAATCTCGTCCTGGTAAAAAAGCTCGTTCAGAGCGGCAAAGCTAGAGGGCCCGAGCGAGCGGCCCAAGCTGGCCTCGTTCAAGAGCGTGCTTAGTCTTTCTCCATTTGGCAGAGCCACCATGAGGTCGGGATCAAACAACTCATCGTCGGGAGAACTGTGAGAGTTGGGAGCAAAGAATGAGCGTTTCTTCTTTATGTCGGCATCAATCTTGTGAGCAGCAAACGATTGGGCACGATTGAAGGACGAGGCAAAGTTGTGGAGCGAGTTGACGCCTCGAAACAGCCCGAAGGGCTGATCCAAAATGGACTGTCTTCTCTCCGGGAGAAGGTGAGAGGACTCGTCAAAGGACTCGTCGTCGACAGCAGACATTGATCAGATAATGGAAGATCGGGCGTCAGGCAGCAAAGGTGACTTGGATGCGTGTGTCGACAGATGAGCAAAAGATAGCAAGTGAAGATGGGAAGATTCCATGGCGGGACGGCTTATCGCAGATGCAGTGGGCCTGCAGGGAAGTCGAAGTTTGGGCTGGCAGGGCCGGGTGTTCCTTTTGTTGACGGGTCAAAGTGAGGAAGGATTTGGGGAGGTTTGAGGTGTGAAATATGAGGTGAAATGGGTCAATGCTATTTTGCACTCTTCATGTCCTTTTTTTATCCACTAGTTCTGGTGGTTGGCCCAGGGCAGGCTGATAGATCTCCGTTCCTGTTTTTTCAAGATCGCGCTTCAGCGAGTGCGAAAAGGGTCGACAGCTGATGAGAGACAAGAAGCTCGGTAAAGCGTGGCGTTCAAAACGGTAAAGAGAATGCAAAAAGCGGCCGTTTTTGCGTGTTGGAATTAACTTGGCCTCCGCTCTAACTCACAGAATTTTGCCGCAAAAAAGGCCAAAAGCGCTCGGGCAATTGACCCATCAAGATCCGGCAGCCGCGAGAGGCCGCGCGACATCGGCCATCTCTGGTGCCAGCCAGGGCACAGTGGATCTGAAAAGACAGCAGAAACAAACAGGGCACAGGCAAGCACAAAGCCGATAGAGCTCGAGGAAGGTGCAGAAAGCCAAAAGCAATATAAATACAAGCGTCTCCCCAGAAATTTACAGGCAAAAATACAAAAATCGGCCCACCCATGGCCGCCCAAGAAAGCACCAGTGCCGGCCCCGCGCCAAATCAGGCTCTCCCACACCCGCGCGCGCGTTGGCCCAAGCGGGTTCTATTGCGCGCCTGCACCGTCTTCGGCTCCCAGAACGCACGCGTTTAATTATCGCCTAAAATGTCAAATTGTCCGCACCATCTTTTTCTTCCTCACTTACCGCCATCCGCCGCCATGTCTTACGAGCATCCTTCGGTATACATTGCCACATATTCTAATGTATGTTAATCACGCCGAGCGCGTCCACTGCTGAATTCGCAGCGCTTTTGGGCATCTCTGGCGCCCAGCCTGGCCAGCGGAGAAGCCCCTCGGCTAGCCGCCGCTTACGCGTCGCCGAGAGCGCCATCTTTCCAAATTGCCAACTAACAACCAGGTCGATGTCTACGAGTGCTCGGTGGGTGAGTCGCCCATTATGCGCCGGTGCAAGGACGACTGGGTCAACGCAACGCAGTTGTTGAAGCTTTGCAACTTCCCCAAGGCGAAAAGAACAAAGATCCTCGAGAAGGGTGTCCAGCAGGGCCTCCACGAGAAGGTCCAGGGTGGCTACGGCCGTTTTCAGGGAACGTGGATCCCGTTGCTCGAAGCAAGAAACTTGGCCAAGGAGTTCTCCATCACTGCAGAGATGGTGCCTGTTCTATACATCGACATTGACGATCCAAATCTCATCATACCGAAGAAGTCCCGGTCGGCAGTCGCAAAGGACGGCACGCCTGTCAAGCGCAAGTACGTGCGCAAAGTGAAGAAGGAGGACCTCCTGACCAAGAAGCTCAAGTATGACGACAACCTTCCGCCGCTGGCCATGTTCTCACAGGATTATAACACCGGTGTGATGGGCCGCAACCCCAACATGCAGCAGATGGTCCCCGTTTCGATGCAGATGCCAGGTATGCCTTCTTCGAACCTGCAGATGCATATGCCTCCAACTTTCCAACAGCCAGACTACCCCTCGGCCGATTCCGCAAGCAATATGAACGTGAACATGAACATGAGCATGAATATGGACAGATCAAACTTCGGGTCTTACCAGGTCCCGAGCCAACAATTTTCTCAACATCATCGTCAGCAACTACAGAACACCCAAGGTCTGCACCCATACGTGTCTCATACACACAACACGCAACAGGGCCAAATGCCTTACAACAAATACAACGGCACGGAGAATGTTTCTCAACAACAGCTTATGTATCACCAAAACAGAAAGGGCACACTGTCGCAATCAACAAACGAAACGAATTGGTCTCAGGAAGAACCAAATCGCGATTCGGATACGTCAATCTCTTCTGCTGACCCCAAAGTGGCGCAAGTGTCTATGGATGAGGATAACTCTCATACGGCTCAATTATTGAGGTTCTTCAGCGAGGACAATGCGCCTATTCCGTACTTTCTTTACAACCCTCCTGCTGATTTTAATATCAACGAAGCGATCGATGACGAGGGCCACTCGACGTTGCATTGGGCTGCATCTATTGGTAACATAAGCCTTGTTCACTTGGTCTTGATGAAGGGCGCCAATCCTCTTGTGGTGAGTAATTTCGGATTGAATCCATTATCAAAATCCATCTCCTTCAACAATAGCTATGATTTGAAGAATTTTCCTCATATTTTGGATGCTCTCGAGGTGTGTTTGATCAATACCGATATCAACGGACGAACTCCGTTGCATTACGTCTGTCAATTCTCGAAGGTTTCCTCCAAGTTGGCAGCTCTTACTTATTATATCGATCTCATTTTCAAAAAATTACTTGCAATGTCGGAGAAGAACAACGCCAGTGGGGTCGATTTATTGAAAAATGTTCTCAACCATCAAGATGTGAATGGCGATACATGCCTACACTTGGCTTGCAAGGCCGGTTGCAGCGAGCTTGTCAATTACCTTTTGAATCAAGGAGCTAGGGATGACTTGATGAACATCAGCAACCAAACCCCGAAGTCTATCATCATGCAACTCAACATCCCACTTTTTGTGGCACCAGGAAAGAACATGAACAACCGAAGCTTACCATCTGTTCCTTATGACGATGTCGATGCATCAATGCAATCGAGTGTTGCCTCCGACAATATGTTGATGCAAAACGATAAAAATGGCGCTGCCCATGGAATGAGTACGCCTTTGAGAACCTCGTCGCACTTGATGGAGACCCCAGATACTCAAAGAACCACCATTCAGGACGAGGATTCAGAGGATGTGCATGACAGGGTTAGCAAAGATCAACTCAAGACTTTATTGGAAAAGCAGGCTGGAACTGTTGATGACAATAAAGAAAATATCTTTGTGGACGAGCCATCGAAAATTGCCTACGACTCAGCTTCTACTCCGAAACATACTAATGCTTTTACCACAAGAAGAAACAAGGCTTTGGAAGCCATTGCAGAAAAACCAAATGAAACTGCCAGCTCGTCGCCTCGAGCTGAAGAAATGATTCACCCCCCACAGTTGGACACAAGTGGGCGGCTCTTGAAAACTTCATCTAAGGAGGGTGAAACGAAGCAAGAAAGCAGTATTCCAGTGAAAGACCTCTCCAAAATGATGCATGGCATGATCAATACGCTCACAAAGTCTTATGATCTGGAGCTCGAAAAGCTAGAAGTTGAATCTGCCAGGGTGCAGAGTATATTGGTGGAGAAAAAAGTTTCCGATTCTAAGAGCAAAGAGAAGATATTCTATTTATTGAACAAGAATGGCTTCAATGCAACAGAATTGCAAGGCGCAGTCGAGGAAGTGACGCAGGTTCTCCGGGAATACGACCAGATGTTGGACAACAACGAAAACATGCTCTGCTATCACATTGAGAAAAGCCAGGCCATTGAGTTGGCCACGTCGGTGGAGGAAAACGAGAAGAACGCAGTTTCTTCCGAAGACCAGGGTTTGGAGGAGAAGATCAACCTCAGCATCGCCATGAGCCAGGCGCAGCTCAAGCGAATTCTGATGGTCAAAAAACTTACCAAGACCGTGAAGAATTATGCAATCAACTCAAAGATGAACAAGTACAGAAAGTTGATCAGCTTGAGTTGCGGCTTGCGGATGGAGGACATCGATGGCCTCATAGATGGCATTGAGGAGTCCTTAATGGAAGGACTGATGTGAGTCAGACTCTTCCTTTCCGCACGGCTACATTGTATTATTATTAGCATATACATGATTTACACATAAATTCCAGAGCGTGCTGGATTATTTGATCCCATGGCGTGCTAGCGTGTTGATGGTCGTGTAACATCCAACATCTACAGCGCGACGACTGGCGCGGAAAAAACACTACAAGCATCACCAAGCAACATTTACACTCCTTTTGCATAAAACACGCGACGCCTGCCCCGCCACAATGTCAGCCGGAGGCTCATTCCCCACCACAGAATACAAAGAGCCAAATGAGCGCACAGCCTCGTTGGGTTTCGCGTCTTTCATCCTCAATGGAAACACAGTTCAAGGCGGCCTCAGGTCGCTCACCTACAAGTCTATTTTCGCTGCTCAGCTAGTCGACCAGCTAGACGCCGCTCGGAAGGCGGTTGTTCCCGGATCCTTTCACCTTTCAAAAATCACGGAGGACCAATTCGTATCGGAAGACCGCATCAACACACTCAAACAGCAGATCCAGGAGGTCTCCAAGGGCACGGAAAGCCGCGACGTTCAGACGAGTGAGAAGATCTCTTTGTTCATCAACCAGTTGGATGAGGAGCTCCTCAGTCAGAAGAGCATCAGCGACTCTTACGGCGCTCTGTTGCGAGAGTTTGAGAATTCTGCATCGACGTCACACTGCCCTGTCTTCAAAACAGTCAAGATAAATGAGCCGGTGGAGACCATGGATACCACAGAAGAATTTGACCCCACCATGTACCACGAGGCTGCAGAGCGCAGAAAGCAAGAGAAAAAGCAGCAGGCGCTCGAAGCGCAAAGAAAACTAGAGGCCGAGCAAACCGCTCGTGAAGAGCAGTCCTTGAGCGAGAGCCTAGCCACGCCTCAGATGAGTGACCAAATGAGCATGCCTGACATCGACATGATCACGCCGATGCCGCCTGCCTCGAATGACCCAATGTCTGTCCATATGCAAGCGCCTATGAACCCCCAGATGGGCGCCCCAATGCCGTTTGGAACTGAGCCTGGTATGCCTCCTCAAGGTGGCAACACCGCTCATGTTCAGGGCGTCGAAGGCATGAACCCGGTGTCACAGGCTGACTCGGTCTACATGCAACAAAATCCGTATTATTAGGTAATCCATTCAGCTATATGTAATTAACTTGCACTTGAAAGCTTACAAGTCGCCCAAAACCACAGACTTGACGACCGTGTAATCGTCAATGCCGTACTTCGAGCCCTCTCGGCCGAAACCCGACTCCTTTACTCCTCCGAATGGAAGACTGGCTTCGGAAATTCCGCCGGTGTTGACACCCATCATGCCCACTTCCAACAACTCGGAGAACCTGAAAATACGTTTGATGTTTTGCGTGTAGAGGTACCCTGCCAAACCGACTTCCGTATCGTTCGCAAGCTCTAGAACCTCCTCGTCAGTCTTGAACTTAATCAACGGACACACTGGGCCAAAGGTCTCTTCGCTAAAGATTTTCATTTCCGGGGTAACGTCGCCTAGGAGGGTGAGGTCGTGATAGAAATCACCAAGCTCGGGTCTGGCCTTGCCGCCCAAGATCAACTGAGCGCCCTTAGAAACAGCATCTTCAATGTGTTCTTGCACCTTCTGCAAGGATCTCTCGTGAATCAAAGGACCGTGCGTTGTCTCTTCTTCGAGACTGTGCCCGAGGCGGGTACTGGATTTTAAAGTTTCGGCCAACTTGGCAGCGAATTTGTCGTAAATGTTTTCGTGGACAAGGATCCGGTTGGCACAGATACAAGTCTGGCCGCTGCTGCGGAATTTGGACGCCATGACTCCAGCCACAGCAGCATCCACGTCCACATCATCAAAGACTATGAACGGCGCGTTACCGCCCAATTCAAAAGACAACTTTTTCAACGTGGATGCGGACTGCAGCATCAAAATCTTGCCCACGTTCGTGGAACCAGTGAACGTAACCTTCTTCACAAGAGGATGCTCGCAAAGGACCTTCCCCGATTCGGCCGAATTTGAAGAAGGAATCACGTTGACCACACCAGGTGGAAAGCCGGCCTCGTGCGAGAGCTGGGCAATAGCAAGCGCTGTGAGAGGAGTTTCAGAGGCAGGCTTAATCACGGCAGAACAGCCAACGGCAAGCGCAGCGGCCAACTTGCGGGTGATCATGGCTGCGGGGAAGTTCCAAGGCGTGATGATACCGCACACGCCGATTGGGAGTTTCATGGCGAGAATCTTGCTTGCAGGGTTGGCGGAGGGAAGAATCTCACCGGTGAGATGGGCAGCCTCCTCGGAGAACCACTGGAAAAACGAGGCGGCGTATGTGACCTCACCAAATGCATCAGCGTACGGCTTTCCGTTTTCCAACGCAATTATTTTGGCAAGATCGTCCTGGTTTTGTTTCATCAAGTTGAAGAGCTTCACGAGCAAGTCCGCCCGCTGCCTGGACGTTTGGAGCTTGTATTTCTTAAACGCATTGTTTGCTTCTTCTATGGCGCTGTTGTAGTGCTGTGGAGTATACGAGGACACCTTGGCAAGGAGGGCGTCTTTGGCCGGCGCCTTTCCTGGATCTCTGACTTCAAAAGTGTCTTCGGAAGAAACCCAGCTGCCGTTGATGTACGCGGATGTTTTGATTAGGTCTTTGTTCTTCAACGTTTCGAGTAGTCTGGGGGAGACATGGCCTGCGCCGGAGAGAAAGCGGGCCAGGCCGTTCAGGCGGAGCCCATGATGGGCGCCGCGCAAAACGTATGGCAGGATCATGGCGTGGGTCTGAAGGCGGCAAAAAACAATGCACACTAAGGAGGCATTGGTGGATGTAGGCGCATTTATATTTCAGTCTATCGGTACATCGCCGCTGATAGAGCAGCGGCGCGGCCTGCACACGGCGCACGGTCGGTCCAGCCGGAGCAACAGACGTCAGCAGCAGCGCCTGCGTTTGCGGCAACGGCGGGAGCCAGTTTGGTTTGGGCCGCTGCAACGCCCGAGGGCGTTGGGTCACTTTGTGGATGGTAGCCTGCCCGGCGCAGCCCGCTCGTGGCAAACGTGGGTTCCTGTTACAGTAGGTCCACGCGGGCCTCACAGTGCGCTACGCTGCGGCTTGCGGCTCACGCGGTGGCCAGGGCCGGCGCTCGGTCTGGCGCCCGGGGCCGGATCCGGGGCCCAAAAGCCAACAGCAGGGCCAAAAACAGTCATTGGCACGTTGAGGGCGACCCAAAGGAAAAGGGGAGCAATGACGCTCTGTTCCAGGCCGCTCTGTTTTAGGCCGCCTGTCTTTCTGGCTGGCGGCGTTCTCAGAGGTCGTCGTCGCTGGACAAGCTGCTGACGTCGCTCAATTCGGCCTCATCCGCGTCATCCTTCGTGCTGGCGTCGTCCTCTACCAACAAAACCTCCAGCGCAAACTGCTGCACGTACTTCTTGACGGTCTCAGTGTACTTGGCCTCGTCCTTGGTCATCAACGTCGACGCCTCTGTGTTGAGCGGATCGCTCGGGTTGCCGTAGCGCAAGAGATGCGGCAAGAAGTTCTCGAAGATGTTCAAGAGCCCGAACATCGGCGACCACGTCTGATTGATCACATCGAGACAAACGGAGCCCGACGTCTCGTCGATGTTTGGGTGGTAGATGCGGTTCACAAAGCCGATGGACGGCGATTTGATGGGGTACTGGTCCGGAAGCTCCACACGCAACTTCCACTGGCCGCCGGCGTACGGCGTGTCGGGCGGCCCGTGGAAAATGACGTGGAACTCCTGGAGCGAGTCGTTGATGAGGCTGACCTCGTAGTTGCTCATCATCAAGTCCATGACGTCTTTTTCTATTCTTCTTTTGCTGCTCATTGTTTTTTTTATGACGGAATTTTCTTAATACTAATGTGTGGTGGGCTAATGATGTTGGCCTCAGGAAAAGGTGGTGTGGATGTGTGGCGTGGTGAGGTGTGGGGAACTCCTCCCTCCTGCTGATATGGCATACTGCTTGCGCGAGGTTACGTCGTGCGATGCTACCTCTTGCCGCAGCAGCTACCAAAACAGCATCGCGGCAGCTACAGAGCGGCGCGGCCGCGGAATAGGCTTCGTGTTCATTTCGCTCCGCTTTCGTTCCAAAGGCCTTCTCCTTCTGTATCATGCCACATTCTACACCCTCTCTGCACCGCTCAACTTCACCGCGGCGCCGTACTTCTGCAACTTGGTCAACAACCCGTCGCCCTGCTTGATCAACAGGTGGTACTGGCTGTTCTTGTTGTCCGGTCTGTTTGTCTCGATGATGCAGTTGACACGGTCGATGGTGCAGTTCAACTTGCCGTTGGGGATGAACTTGCACAAGTCCGCGTCCAAAAACTGCTCGCTCACGCCAAAGTTCTGCGCCATCGACTTCAACGACAACGACTTGTAGCTCTCCAAGAGCTGCGCGTACGCCTTGCACCGCAACTCACGCATGAAGAAGTTGGCGTGCACCCGCAAGTACTTGTCGGTGACCAACAACTGGTCGCTGGTCTCCAAGAGGTACGCGAGCAAGCAGTTGTACTGGCACGTGTACAACGAGTTGGTCAAGCTGATCAACGGCTCCAACTGCTTGGCGGCCGAGTAGATGGACAACACCTCGGGCGAGTCCACGATCTTGGCCTTGAGGTCCACGCGGTCCAACGTGAGCACGCCGCTCACAATGGCGTACTGAACAACCTGCTCGTACGTGCACATCTCCGTGGACGTGAACGTGGCCAAGCTGTCGATCAACAACTTGGCGGCCTCGCCGAAGTTGCGCGTGGCCAAATGGTAGAGGCCCTTGTACGTTTTGTAGCGGTTTCTGCGCTCCCAGTCGCCGCCCTTCTCGATGTGGGACTCAACATCGGTAAGGTGCTTTGCCACGCCCTGGTAGTCGCCGAAAAAGAAGTCGAGCCGCGCCAACGTCAACAACACGTCGATCTTGGACCCCGTGCTCTGCGTCAACGTGAGCAAGTGTGTGTAGGTCTCTGTGGCGTTGGTGCGGTCGATGATACGGGTGTAGTACTCCGCAAGGTTGTTTGTGCTGGACACCACGTCGATCTCCGTCTCCTCTTCGGACTCTGCCTGCTGGATGATTTTTTTCAACTCGGCGATCTTGGCGTCGTTGGCGGCCACGAGTTTGTGGTGGAACGCTTCGTCGTAAGGGAAGTGTTGCGGCAACTCTGTGGTCAAGTATTTGTAGTAGGGCGCCATGTCATCTTTGGCGACGGCGGCAAGAATGTCGCTGGTCAACTGGGCGGTGTCGGCGGCCGCAGAGTGCAGCAAGACAAACTGCTTTTGTGACAACGCGTGGTCTGGGATTTTGGGAACGTCCGACTCGAATTGCGCCATGATGGAGGGGGTGGTGGCTGTTGGTGGTGGAGGTGAGCGATTCCAGTGGCCAAAGAGCTGGCGCGCTGCGTGCAGGAATGGGTTTGGGCGATCGAAGATACCACATGATGGGCCGGAAGATGGGCGAGGATGGACGGGAAACGGGGTGCTTTTGGGCCGGGAAATGGGCAAAGTATGTGCAGGAAGTCGGGCCGGAAGTGGTTTCGGCGCTTTGGCAGAATCTGTGCCCTCGACCGGGGCCGAAAGTTCGGCACGGCCGTTTTCGGGGGCAAAGTGGGACGGTTCCAGCGCTCTGCCCAGGCGGAACTTAAGAGCCGCGGCCTGATAGCGGCCGGGTTTCCGGAACTGGGCCTCCTCCTGTCTGCTATTTTTCGCCGGAGCCACGGCTTCCGTTTTGGATATTTCTAATTTTTCACTTCATTCACTTTTATTTCCTCCGCAGTTTACTTTTCTATTACTCTTTTGGCGCCGTCGGCGAAATGGGGCCGCGGCCTGCCGATGTCATATGGTGTGGGGAAGACACAGTGCGTGGGGTAAAATAGAAAGATATAAAGACGAGCTTCCCGCCTGTTTCCAACAAGCCCCCAAAAAAGCTGCCGACAAAAGCAAGCTAAAAAGACGCAGCAGCTGCCCAAATCAACCGCCACCTGCCATGTCCGTCAAAAACGATATCCCCGCCATCTTTCTCGACCAGGTCTCGCCTCGTGCGTTGGACACCATCCAGAAGTGCAAAGACTTTGTCTACGACTACTGTGTTCCAGCAGACCACATTTTCGAGGCCCAACTCCCGACAGACCCCGCTTTGCGGTGGGAGTCAACGCCACCCATCTTGGACAAGCTCCGGCACAAAGCACAGCTGCTTGGCCTCTGGAACATGTTCCTATCAAAGCACTACGCAGAGGGCGGCGGCTACACCAACCTCGAGTACGGCTTGATGGCCGAGTACCTTGGCAGGTCCATGGTCGCTCCGCTGGCCACAAACACAAACGCACCCGACACAGGCAACATGGAGATCTTGGCCCGCTACGGCACGCCCGAGCAAAAGCAGACGTGGCTCCAACCATTGCTCGACGGCAAAATCCGCTCGGCGTTCTTGATGACCGAGAAGGGCACGTCGTCGTCCAACGCGTTGAACATTCTGTGCCGCGCAGAGCTCAACGCAAGCAACAACTTCGTGTTGAACGGCGTCAAGTGGTTTGCCTCGGGCGCTGGCGATCCCCACTGCAAGGTGTGGCTTGTGATGTGCAGAACAGACAACAGTGAGGAGAATCCTTATGGCAACCACACCGTGCTTGTTTTGGATGCGAAAAAGGCGCTTGCCTCGGGCCGTGCCAAGTTGGTCCGACCCTTGTCTGTTTTCGGCTATGACGACGCTCCTCACGGCCACTGCGAGGTGATCTTCGACAACTACGAGTTGCCAAACGAGGCTCGTGGCAAGGAGATATTGCACAAGAAGGGCCGCGGCTTCGAAGTCATCCAGTCCAGATTGGGCCCCGGAAGAATCCACCACTGTATGCGCTCCATTGGAGTCGGCGAGTTTGCCTTGCAAAGGGTGATGCACCGTGCCAACACCAGGCTTATCTTTGGCAAGCCCATGAAGCACAGAGAGTCTTTCCTCAATGCGTTGGCACAACACAAGATCGACATCGAGCGTTGCAGGCTACTTGTGTTGAACGCGGCACACAAGATCGACATTGCCGGGCCCAAAAACGCCATGCGGGAGATTGCAATTGCCAAAATCGAGACCCCAAGAACAGTGCTACAGATCCTAGACTGGGGTATCCAGATGTTTGGCGCTGAGGGTGTTTCGCAGGATACAGAGTTGGCCAGGTGGTGGGCCATGACCAGAACACTCCGTATTGCTGACGGGCCCGACGAGGCCCACTTGGGCCAGTTAGCCCGCCGCGAGCTCAAGAGCTTCCCCAATGTGGTGAACTACTTCGACCAATTGGAAGCGTCTCGGGCAAGAGTCGCCAAGATGTGATCGGCAGGAAAAGTGCACTACGTGCCGCTCCAGGCGGCTCAACGGCAAAACGAGTCATGTAAATCGTTAAATACATATGCAGAAATGAAATTAGGATCTCGGCGAGGTTGTCCGACTCAGCGATCATGCTCTAGTACAAATCTGTCTTGGAGAAGTCGTGGATGAGGCCTCTCTTCAAGTAGTTCTTGGAGCGGACACGTTCCGTGGCGATTCTGTCAGTGTGAATGGCCTTCAACTCCTTCTCGGCTGCCTCAAAAGAAATCTGTTCTCTCTTGTACAAATGTTCATCCTCGGTGTCGATATCTAGCTCACCCAACATAACAACATTCTCACCACGAACCATAAACACACCACGAGGAACCTCGGCGAAGCGGCCGGGACTGGCGTCATCCTTCTGGGGCAAGTATATTCTCTCGTAGGTGTCTTGCAAAACGAGGTTAGCGAACTGGTCAAACGTTCTCAAGATACCGAAAACGTTTCTGCCGTCTCTCAACGTGACAAAGATTTTTCTGTCGACGAATCCGACAATCGCAGCGGCGGTGGTGAAAGCGTAGGATTCCAAATACAAGTCCTCGGCATTGGAAGCCACCGAGTCTGAAGATGCCCGGCTCGGGTTCTGGGCGTCTTCTTGTGGGGACGACGACATGGCTGGAGAGTTTAGTTGTGGGTTCGTTGAGATTTGCGCCGAGGGTTTGCCAGGCGCACGCCCATGCGGGAGGTGGAGCTAGCGCGAGGCGAAAGCAAGACTGGCTGCCATTTTCACGGTCCACTGCGATCCTAAAATGGTTGTTTTCAGGGGCCGTTTTGGCTTTGTAACTGAATTTTGATTCTTCGTTGATGCTTGGGAGATTCAGGAGGTGAGGATCGGCGAATTTTGAGCTGCGACTCGGGCTGACCGGCGGCTAAATCGAGGAATGAAGTCCCTTGATCTCTTATGCCACAAAATCCTATCCTTCTCTCGACAAAAACTGTTAGGCAAGATGAAACTCTTAATACAGTTCCAAAGTCAATGAGGCTGATTTCATGGCCGCTTCCAAAAGCCATAGTCCCTATTTGCAGCAGGCCATCCCTGGGCAGAACTATTCAAAGGGCGGCAAGCACACACGAAAAAAAGCAGCCAAAAGATCACTCTAGTATTCTTAAATAAAAAGCAAGCGAAGGCGAGGCCCGTGCCTAGTTCCTCATTGAAGCAGCTCGATTGGAAGAACAGAGAAGCAGAGACAGATTGGGTGCGACTGCACCATCGGTGGTGCGAATGGGCGCTGCAACATCTACATTGAGCGCACGGCTCATCGCATCATAGTATGTCTTTTTATCAGTACAAGGATACCATCGAGGAAGGAGACTTGGTTCTCGCCTTCGTTAGCAGAGGACTCATAAAGCCGTTCACTGTCAAGAAGGGCGAGTTTCTCAATACTCGTTTCGGCAATTTTGAGCATGAGAAGATGATTGGTTTGAAGTATGGTGTTCAGATGGGAGGAGTCAAGGACAGAGGCTTTGTCCACCTCCTCCATCCGTCGCCTGAGCTCTGGACCGTTTCGCTTCCTCACAGAACACAGATTGTCTACACGCCAGACTCGTCCTACATTGTCCAGCGTCTAGGCATCACTAGCGGGTCTCGTGTCATCGAGGCTGGAACCGGATCCGCCTCGTTCACTCATGCGTTCGCCCGCACGGTCAGCGACGAGGGCCGTCTATTCACCTACGAGTTCCACGAGCCTCGTTTCTTGGAGGCAAAGAGAGAGTTGGAGGAGCACGGGCTCTTGCTGAACAATTGCATGATCACCCATCGCGACGTGTGCAACGATGGGTTTGGCATCGAGAACTTGCCTGAGAAGTTCCAGAAGAATGGCGGCCTCAGCTGCGACGCCGTGTTTCTAGACTTGCCCTCTCCATGGACAGCCATTCCGAACTTGAAGTCTGTCGTGTCGTCAAACTCGCGTGTCGGTATCTGCTGTTTCAGTCCGTGCATCGAGCAGGTGGACAAGACGATCGAGGCGCTTGAAAAGAATGGCTGGACAGACATCAAGATGGTTGAAATCGCCGGCCGCCGCTGGGAGGCGCGGAAGGAAATGATCAGAGATGTCCTGGACGTCATTACTCGTCTCAAGCATATCCAGGACAGGAAGTCCCAAGGTATTGAGAGCCGACGCCAAGGAATTCTCGAAGAAAGCCACGGCGAAAAGCGTGCCTTGAGCGAGGTGGACACGGAGACCCCGCTGCCCGAACCCCAGGAAAAAATGCCCAAGTTCAACCCGTTCGGCAAGGGCCTCCGCATCCGTGAAGGTAACGAGCAGTTCCAGTGGAAGCAGGTGACCAAGATTGAGCCTGAGATCAAGACCCACACCTCCTATTTGACGTTCGCTTTCTTGGTTCCGTCCAAGGATGGTACCTCTGCCGACGAATCGTCCTGAAGCGGGTACGAGACTAAAACATGTAAGAACGTCAATGCGCCTGAGCGTTCCAGACCCCATCCCGCATGACTTTTGTGGCGTCTAGTCCGCGAAACACAGCTGGCGTCGTCATAGGGCTCTCATAGCGCACACATCAGAGTTGGTGCTCCACTAGGTCATACTTTTTTTCTTGAGCAATACAGCTCACTAGAGTAATACAACCGACCGCCCAAGATTCCCACATAATACAAAAACGTAAAACATTGAACGGAAAAGAACAAATCGTGGCCGACGACCTGCCCCAGGTTTGGTGATGATTGGACCGTCCTGCACACAGGACCAACCACTCGTACTAGTTGCGCCTCGCAAGTCTATCAGATAGAAACTACCGTAACACTCAACATGAGCAGTGCTCCGATTGGTATGTCCCAGTGGCACCGGCCAGCGCCCTCAAACAACCTCATTGGATTACTAACCGACAGTTCTCGACCAAGGTACTGGTTTTGTTAAAATCGGCAGGGCCGGAACAAACTTCCCAGACCACACGTTCCCCTCTTTGGTAGGTAGGCCCATTTTGCGTGCAGAAGAAAGAAATGCATTAGTTCCCGATGACATAGAAATCAAGGACATTATGTGTGGCTCTGAAGCCAGCGAAGTCAGATCCTTATTGCAAATCAATTACCCCATGGAGAACGGAATCATCAAAAACTGGGAGGACATGGAGCACTTGTGGGATTACTCGTTCTACGAGCGCATGCGCATCAACACGGAAGGCCAGAAAATTCTATTGACAGAGCCCCCAATGAACCCATTGAAGAACAGGGAGACGATGTGTGACGTGATGTTCGAGAAGTACCAGTTTGGCGGAGTCTATGTGGCCATCCAGGCTGTGTTGGCATTGTATGCTCAGGGGTTGAGCTCTGGTGTTGTTGTCGACTCCGGTGATGGTGTGACCCACATTGTGCCAGTCTATGAGTCTGTTGTGTTGAACCACTTGACCAAAAGATTGGACGTGGCCGGCAGAGACGTGACAAGAAACTTGATCAATTTATTGTTGCGCAGGGGCTACGCGTTCAACCGAACCGCTGATTTCGAGACCGTGCGTCAAATCAAGGAGAAGTTGTGCTACGTTTCGTGTGACTTGAGCTTGGACACCAAGTTGGCCAACGAGACGACCACCTTGGTGGAGTCGTACGAGCTTCCAGACGGGAGAGTCATCAAGGTTGGATCCGAGAGATTTGAGGCCCCCGAGTGCTTGTTCCAGCCCAATTTGGTGGATGTGGAGCAGGCTGGTGTGGGTGAGACGTTGTTCAACACTATCCAGTCCGCCGACCTTGATGTCAGATCATCTTTGTTCAAGGCCATCGTGTTGTCCGGAGGCTCATCAATGTATCCAGGTTTGCCTTCCAGATTGGAGAAGGAGTTAAAGCAGTTGTGGTTGACCAGAGTTTTACATGGTGATGCTAGCAGGTTGGACAAGTTCAAGGTGAGAATCGAAGACCCACCCAGGAGAAGACACATGGTGTTCATAGGTGGTGCTGTTCTTGCAAACATCATGGCAGACAAAGACCACATGTGGATTTCAAAGCAGGAGTGGGAGGAGCAAGGCTCCCGTGCCTTGGAAAAGTTGGGCCCTCGATAACTTGCGTCAACTTCGGATTAAAATTTACAAAACCGTTGACTTCAAGTACGTCAATAGAAATAACAAGTACGTTTCTAACCATGGTCTATTTTATTGAGCATTATATTAGTATACTTTTGTGACGAGGTGGGAGGAGAGGTGCGAGGTGGCATCGACTTCTCATGCAAAATTTAAATCCTCAATTTGTTTGAGAACGGTCTCCACTAGTTCGTCGTAGACATCATCTCTCGGGACTTGGCTGTCTCGGTAATTGTAACCGTAATTGACTGCAGAGTAAATGAGATCTCTGACAAAGCCAGTGCTTACTGCCTTCGGCTTGAGGAAATCCGAGGCGAGACATTCTTCGACTGTCCATCGGTCTTTCGGATCTCTTTCAAGGCACCGTTTCATGAGGATTACCGCACTCAAAGGTACGGATATTCCACCCAATCCCTTTGCGGGGTACTGGATCTTGACAGTGGTGTTGACAATGGCCATAATGCGCTGCTGGCCGGAATACGCTGCGTACGGAGGACGCCCATAAACCATTTGATATAGAATACATCCACACGACCAGATATCTGACGGCTTCCCCACTCTCCATGTTGTTGAAAGAGGCTTTGAAGTGAAATTCATCGTGTTGCTGACCTCAATCAAGGCTTCTGGTGCCATGTAGTTAGGAGTTCCGATTTGAGACTCGCGATATATGTTCGCCGTGTGTTCTGGGACAGCATTGGCGATGCCAAAGTCGATGATCTTGAGTACTCCCTTCACAAAAAGAAAGTTAGCTGGCTTGAGATCACTATGCACAATTCCAGCTTTATGTACAGCTTGAACACATTTGAGCACTTCAGTGGCGTGGAACCGGACAAAATTCACATCGAGCTCGGCGTTCTTGGACAATTTGTTCTGGAGCAAATGAGCGAGATCTAAATCACCACACTCCATGACAAGAAAAATGGAGCCCTCGTTCAAAGCGTGATCTATTAAGGATACCACTCTGGTCTCGTTCCGCAACTTGCGTAATAAGTCAATCTCACCGATGAATCCTTTGACGCAGTTCTCGTCAAACTGATCGAAAGTGACTTTTTTCACCGCAAAGATTTTTTTGTCGACCATAGAGCGGACTTTGTACACTTTCGAGGTACCACCCCTTCCGAGTAGCTCAAGTTTCTCGAACTGTGTCTGATTAATTTGGATGACTTTTTTCGGCTTAGAGTAAGCCTCATCGGGCTTTTTAGTGTGATGATACGAGGCATTGGTGGTATCGGAGTTAGAGGCTATGCAAGGTTTCTTGAGGTCGGATTCCTTAATGGACTGTGGTCTTTTTGGTTTGCGAAAACTGTCAGATGGGTTGGCCGACCGGATGGGATTTTGCGGAATGTCAATTAGTGGCTTTCGGTTTGGATGATGCGTGTCTTGGGTTGGCTCTTGTGCTCTTTTCAAGGCGATAGGGTCCGTAGGTGGGATGCTGTGAGCGAGGAAAGGATTATGTGTCTGAGAGTTCGAATACAGGGCAGACAGGTGCTTCATGCTCTCCAAGCTCTTTATGAGATCTGTATTTTTCAGTGCAAGTGTCTTGCTCCTAGGAGACTTGATGCGTGTTTCACTGCTAAGAATAAGATCCGCCAGAGCGGCGGCGTCGCTGGCCTTTTTCACTCCCTCGTTCTGCTCATCTGCATGGGAGCCGAACAGCGAGTTGATTTCTGACGCTCTTTTGGGCGGACCCAACGACTTGAAGCGCCGCGAGAACTGTGACCGGCGAGGCGGGCCGCCGGTGGAAATGGGTCGCATAGAAGACAAGGCAGCCGCAAACGGCCCAGCACTATTGAACAGTGTCGAAGACGCTGTGCGGACGCCAGGAAGCAAGGTAGACAGGGCGGTGTTGGCACGTAAAGCGTGTACCTTGGCGTCTATAAGAGGACTCCCAGTCGCCTGTGAGTGCTCTCCTGAAGCACGCAGCGCTGAATGACCAGCATTCGAGCGCAAGCCTGGCTTGGAGTCGCTGCTCTCGCTGGTGTTCCCCGTGGAGCTCGCGTGATGCTGGGAGTGGGGCGGCGATGTGTAATGAACGGACATGCTGTTGTTGCGGCTTGCTGGGCCGTTGGAGGAGTTGGCTGACGCGGCGGTTCGGGAGAAGGACGTCATGGAGGTGTTTGTGTGAGCGGAAACCGCGGCGGGCATATTTTTGGGCTCTGCGGAAGCGTCGCCAACCAGCGGATGTGTGTGAGTGTGAACTTCGCTGCGGCCCGCCTGCTTAGGAGAGTTGCAGGCGAATTCGGGAGCACGATGTTTGTTATGATCGGGCGGACGCGCCAGTGACCTTTCGCTCAAAAGCGCGATGCTGTAGGCACTGAGGGGCGGGGGGGCAAACGTGTTGTCATCCTCCGGCACTGCCGAGCGCACGGGGAACGGCGACAAGCTCGTGCCCAAGTGTGTATCCATCTCATCAAGCGTGTTTGGTAGATGCTGGCAAGGCACACGAGGCGCGATCGCTTGTAAACACATCGCGATGTACGGGTGCACACCCACAGGGCAGAGAGTTGTGGGAGGGCAGAGAGTTGTGGGGGGCAAAAAGTGGTGGGAGGGCAGGGCGTTGTTTTCCCGGGCCTAAAAAAGAGTCTTTTCTTTTTCGTGGCGCAAACGTTCTCTTTCGGCGGCAGCTCCTTGTGGCCCTTTTCAATCACTGCCACTGCTGGCGCAGCCTACTATATCATCGCGCACTATCGCGCTCATCACCACTCACCGACTTTTGAGCTAACCACCAACAAACAGCGGAAAATGAGTTTCTTGCGCCAAACGGCATTTGATGTCGAGTACGCGCCCGCACATATCTCCAAATGGTGCTCGTCGCGCACGGGGCTTCAGCTAACCTATATCAGTCAGCCCTCGCCCATCGTGCACGGCTATTTTGCCGTTGCAACGGAGATCGCAGACGACTCTGGCTGTCCTCACACTTTGGAGCACTTGGTGTTCATGGGCTCCAAAAAGTATCCGTACAAGGGGCTTTTGGACAGCTTAGGAAACCGCTTTTTTTCGTCCACCAACGCGTGGACCAGCGTGGACCAGACCGTCTACACTCTCTCCACTGCTGGCTGGGAGGGTTTCAAGACTTTGCTTCCGATCTACTTGGACCACTTGTTCCACCCGACCCTTACCGACGAAGCGTGCCTCACTGAAGTCTACCATATCGACGGGAAAGGCAAGGAAAAGGGCGTGGTGTTTTCTGAAATGCAGGGTATCGAAACCCAGTCGTGGTTCATCTCTTACTTGAACTTGCAAAGAACCCTATACGCGGCCAAGTCGGGCTACTCGTCCGAAACCGGTGGTCTTATGGCAGAGTTGCGTCACTTGACAAACGAGCAGATCAGAGATTTCCATAAGGCCATGTACCGCCCCGATAACTTGTGTGTGATCATCACCGGTTCCGTGGATGAGGCTGAGCTATTGAAGGTGATGCAAGAATTTGATGACATTCTCCCAGCACTTCCCGCTGTGCCCAGCAAGCGTCCATTTGTTGACTCAGACCAAGATGAGCCTTTAAAGGAGACTGTCGTTAAGAAGGTGGAGTTTCCGGATGACGACGAGAGCATGGCAGAGCTTTTGATCGGTTGGATCGGCCCAAAAAGCTCTGATCTCCTCAACTGTGTCGCCGTTGACATAGTGGGCTCTTACTTGACCGACTCTCCCATCTCCTTGTTCAACAAATTCTTGGTTGAGATTGAAAATCCTTTGGCCACCGACATTTCCTACGACACTGATGATTTTGTTAGAACTGGTTTGCACTTCAACATAACTGGTATTCCTACAGAGCAGCTTGAGAGTGTCGATAAAAAGATAAAGTTACTTCTTTCAAAACAAACAATCGAAGAAAACTTGAACTTGGATTATATGAAGCAAATTGTCCAGCAGCAAAAACTCAAGTTCATTTCGCAGACAGAGAAGGACCCAACTTCCTTCACCAATGTCGCTATACTGGAGTTCATATATGGAAACATGGATGGCTCCGATTTGGCTTCGTGGACAAAGGATTTGGAAGAATTCGATGAATTATATACCTGGCCTGCTAAAAATTGGTGTGAATTGATCAACAAGTACTTTGTTCAGAACCATTCGGCCAGTCTCTTCTGTGTTCCTTCATCCACTCTCAATTCTGAAATGAAAAAGGCGAACAAGGAACTTAAGAAAAGCATCAAGGAGAAATATGGCGAAGATGGCTTGAAACGTCTCGGAGACCAGCTTAAGAAAGCGCAGGAAAAGAATGACCTTCCGATTCCAAATGAGGTTTTGACTTGCTTAGGGAAGCCCGATCCGTCCAAAATCGATTTCATAGACACAACATCCTACTTTGGCGGCGCCCTGCCCGATAAACGCGGACGCTACAAGCAAGATGGGCCCTTTTATGAAAGGCTTCAGCTGGACGGGGGCAAAACACCCGGGTTCAACATCCATTTCGAAGATTTCAAGTCCGAATTTCTCACAATCCACCTTTTGATGTCCTCTAAAGCAGTGCCACCAAAACTTTTGCGATACATGTCCATTAT
Source organism: Metschnikowia torresii (assembly GCA_002893725.1). Lineage (NCBI taxonomy): Eukaryota > Fungi > Ascomycota > Pichiomycetes > Serinales > Metschnikowiaceae > Metschnikowia > Metschnikowia torresii. The sequence goes on along the minus strand of NXHD01000003.1, from coordinate 873,284 downwards.
GGAGCAGATTTTCAGTTTGTCGATCCGCAAACCAAACGGTGACTACCTTCCTTATCAAGAAGTGATCTCGAAAATAAATGATGATTTGATCGAACATCAGTTCGATAACGGTTTTGAAGGTCAATTTTTGGATATGTCTGGTGTGAAGATTACCCTCGAGAAGAAAAAATACAAGGAGGGAATCAACTGGTTGATCAATGTCTTGAAATATTCCGTTTTCGAAGAATCTAGAATCCGTGTTATAATTGAGAAGATTATCAACTCGATGCCAGAGAAGAAGAGAGATTCTGAGTTAATGATGTACTCATTGCTATACAGAACTCTCTATACTGACTCGTCGATCAGAAAAGCTCAGGATAGTATGAATACCGAACAGTTCTACAAGGATATGCTCTCAAAAATCAATGGTGGTTTGTTCCATGAAGTTGTTAAGGATCTAGAAGATTTGCGTAATCACTTGATTCAGGGCTCGAACATGAAGGTGTTGGTTTTGGGTGGCTGCTCTGATATCGATGACCCTGTGTCTTCCTGGTCAGACTTTGCTGAGAGCTTTAACCCTCTGCATGCAAAGTTCGGCGGCTTCGAGGTTCCATGGGCAAACGAGTTTAGAACCGATATCGCTAAGAATTGTGCTAAAGGTGCTTACATTGTTTCCACAGCAACCAGCGAGAGTACTCATCTCATATCTCTCACTCAAATTCCCACAAATCCCGTTGACGACGAGATTTTCAAAATTAGATTGGTTTGTGAGCTTTTAGGAGGTGTCGAGGGTCCATTTTGGCGTGCAATTCGTGGAACGGGCCTCGCATATGGAGCTAACTTGAAGGCCAACGTGGAAACAGGCTTCTTGTCATTTACCGTTTACAGAGGTGCTGATGCACAACAATCTTGGGCAACTGGAAAGCGCATCATCGACGAATATGTGGAGGGCAAGTCCACAATTGATGACATCACTGTCGAAAACTCCGTTGCAGCCATTGTTAACGAGTTGGCAAATGCAGAGTCCAACTCATACGATGCATCGGTGATTAAGATTTCGGACACTCTTTTTAAAGATAAAGGAGTCGATTTCAAGGATATTTTCTTGCAGAAGCTCAACTCTTTCACTAGTGAAGACTTGATTGCTACGATGAAGAAGTACTTCTCGCCTCTTTTTAATGCCGAGTCTTCTCTTATTTTCTCGTGCGTCCCGGCTCCAATAGTGGGTGAAATTTCAGAATTTTTGACTGCTGAAGGTTTTACGGTCACAAATGAAGAAATCAATGTTGAACACGATGCCGAAGAAAATGAATACAGTGGTACTGAAGAGGAAACCGACTCTGAGTCTGGCTCCGAATCAGAATCGGAAACTGATTCCGGTGATGAATCTGGTGTCGAGTCTGATTAGTGATTTAGATAACGGTGAGGTAAACACGTAGTTATTTAAATTCTACATATGTTGCATTAGATGACTAAAATTACTCTATAAGATTTTGAAGGCCAAAGCGTCATTATCTTTGCTATCCTTTTTCAAGAACTTGACGTACTTTTTGGCATCTTCGCAGACCACCGATTGATCTCTTTGGACCGCTTTCCACCAGCTGTCGCTCTTCAACCCTTCACAAGCAACCCACTCTGAAATTTTGTAGAATCTCAAATCCCAATCTTTTTCTCCAAAATCTTTCTTGTACTTTCCTGGAAGACCCAAGTTTCTTTGTTTGTTCCATTCGAAGTAACCCTCGGGGCTCGATTGAAAAATCGGGTTGATCTTTGGCCTGTGAACGTGGAGGAAGAGCACATCGGGGCCTTTAGTAAGACCCTTAGCGGAATGGAACGATTTGATGAGACTCCGTGTATCATCGTTATTTTGCGAAAATGGCATTCTGGTATCTTTTTTTGTTAGCTTGAGCCAATCAACCCATTGTCTTTGATAATTATACGATGACTCTGGATCGTACTGAACAATGGTTGTTTCCTGGAAGAAGCCATCAGGTTGTTCAAAGCCTGCCAACCACGCAGCGCTTTCAACCACATGGTAGGGTTCATTAAAAACGTGCAATGCTGGAACGAACGTGTCTCTATCGCCTGAACCTGGACTTCCCTGGTAGAACATTCTCCAGTAATGTGTTGTTCCGTAGATGTTGTAATAGAGGGCGAGAAGAAGGGAGCGAAAGTGTCTTTTCTTAGAAAGCACCATTTGTCCGGTCTCGGTAGAAATTGCATCCGGAAGGCCATCCAAATCGTGGAAGTTAGCCTCCTCTTTGGATCTTTGCAAGTAACCATTGAACTCGTCTCCATTTTTCAAGCCATGGCGCCTGACAATCTCTCCATAGTCAATCCGCGCTATTTCGTAGTATGTCAGGGAGATGGTTCTTTGCCAAATGTCAGGCCAGAGAAGGAACCCCGTTTTCAAGTACGGAGTGGAGGAGAGCAAGGTATCCGGATTTTTCAAAGGCATGTTATCGGCATCGAGCGAGATGACGTGGTCGAAGGATGTGACAAGGAGGCCCATCATTTTGAGCTGGAACTTATCGATCTTTAACTCCTCCAAGAGCTCCTTGCCGACCTCCTCCTCGATGATGAGGCACTTGAAGTTGAACTTCGCACCAAGCGTATCGCAAATGTGGGAGTCGTATTCGCTTTTAGTATTAACAATGACTTCAATGGGAAGCTTGGAGCCCATGTCTCTCACCTGGATGATCGTGATAAGAGCACCGGCCATGTAGGCGCCTCCACCACTAATGACCATGCCGCTGCCGCTAAAGACCCTGTTGGAGGGAGGGTCTATAAGCAACAACTTGGTGACAATTTTGTCGTGGCTCAGGAGGAAGTCTTGCTTTCGCTGAGGCGAGAATTGGACACGCGACAAGAATTTCTTATCGTAGATGACGTTGTCGGTGGAGCGGTGGCAACCAACAAGGTTGGGACCCCGCTCGTCGTCGGTTAAGGGCCCCATGTCGGGCTTGGAGGCGGCAATGACGTCGCGCAAGACGTAGTCGTACCACTTCCGCTTGTTGAAACGCTCCTTGATGGCCTTCTCGACATCGGCAAGGATGTCCTTGAATTTGTTGTTGTTTTTGTTACTGAGCACGGACTGAAGGCCGTCGAGGAGAGCCGCGTCCTTTAATGCGGCGGGGTTCTCCTTGTAGTACTTCAGCTCCAAGCGCAGCAAAAGGTCGAAGTTGACCTGGCGGTAGGTGTGGAGCGCACGGGTCAACTGGTCCATGAGCTTGCGCTTGAGCTCCACTTCGTTCTGCTCACGGAAGCGGTCTTCGATCTCGGCGCGAAGCTCGGCGGTCAACAGGTCGAGGTTTTCCTTGCGGAAGTCGGCCTTAACCTCGTCCCACAACTCTGCCTTCTTGGCCTCGACCAAGTCGCTTTTGAGCGAGGATGTGTACTCGTTGGACAGGAGGAGCTCTAGCGCGGAGTCGAGCTCCTTCAGCGAGTTGGCCACCAGCACGTTGTTTTCGTGGTGGTTGATGAGCACGATGTTGACCACGGCGATGAAAATGAGCACGGCGGCCACGGCGGTTCGCAGCGCTAGCAATTTGGCGATGCTGGACATGGTGGTACTGGCGGGCGGGTAAGGGAAACAGGTGGGATGATTTGATAAAATCGGAACAGATTGGATGTTAGGAAGAGATTGGATGGATTCGGAAGAGATTTGATGGAATTGGAGGTGATCAGATGGAAGCGGAAGGGAAGCGATGGAGGCGATGGAGGCAATGCGATGGCAGCGACGGCGGCAATGGAAAGGCGCTGAGCGGAAAGAGCGACGGGCGGCGGAGTGGGAAGAGCAGCGCTAGCAAACAGTCAAATGACAAAGCAGCAAGACTCCGAAAGCAGAACAAAACAAGCGGCGGCGGCCTGGCCAGGATGGGTGGAAGAAACAGGGTCTGCACGATCGAGTCCTGCGCGCCGTTTATACAGATGTGGATCAGGTATTTTTAAGAATGAGGCTGAGCGAGCGCATCAGTGTGAAAAGGCAATGCGGCGCGGAGCTGGGCGGAGCTTTTTGGCCGAAGCGGCGGCGGCAGCGACCACAAATGTTTTTGGGGGCGCCCGGCGCTTTTGGCTCCTTTTGGGCCGCCTGCTCTTGCCGGCGCCACGAGGACCAGGAGCACTTTTGGTGTTGTGGCGGCTAGGTGTGTTTGGGCTGGTGGCGTTCTGTGCAGGCGCCCCAGCAACGTGGGATGGATGGGTGGGATGGGCAATATATTACGGTACGCGATAAGGTTTGGCGATGTTGTTTCGGGGTGGCATTTGGGTGCGGCGGTGGGCGAGCGTTGTGGATTGCTTTCCTCTTTTTTCTTGTTTGTCTTTTTTTGTCTTTTTTTTGTTTTCCTTTTTTTTTTTTTGATCTTTTTGTTTTTCTGCTTCTTGTTTGTTTTCGTTGCCTTTTTGGTTCCGGCAGCTCGTATTCTAGATAAGGTGCGCTTGTTGGTGCGGTTGAATTTAGATGTGCGCTGCGCTCTAAAATTGCGTGGGCTCGGGCGGTGCCCCTGCGGCCTATTGTGACATCGGTGCCTTTTAATTCAGCCGTGACACCATATGATGTAGGCGACAATCTGGATTGAGCCGCATTGGTCAATTTAGCGCCAGTTGGGTCAAATCATCCCGACGTGGGTCAAGACGGTCCAACTTGAGTCGAAGTCACATGTGTTAATTTAGGCCACTAGGCTCATTTGGTCTTATTTTGAGGCCAAGAAGTGCCACTTACACAATCGCTTGGGCAGAAGTGGCATTGCAAGAGTGGCTCTAAGACTTTATTGCCGCTCCCTCAATTTGGCTCATGGGCTTTGGCTCAATAGGTCCATAGAAGAAAAGTCCTGAACGCTCCATGAGCACATGGGGCACAGGCCACGAGTATCATATATAGGACCACGACGACCACATATAGGACCACGACCACATATAGATCGAATTCGGCTCGATGTCGAGTCTACCAGGTCACAATTTGTGATATGTGGTGAATCACTAGACTGAGGAGCGAATCGCTCTACTTCCGTCACGGTTGTCTTTTCTACAAAATGCTATCGCAATTGCGATAGGTCAGGTTTCTCTTGGGAATACAAGGCGGTTCAGTTGTCTCGAAATTCTCCTTAGGCCATATTTGGGTCATTGAAGTTATTATTTGCTTGAGCCGACCGACTTGCGCTCTGAGGCCAAACTGACTTTAACGAATCGTAATCGCTTCGGCACACAATTCGATTTAGTCGGCTTTCAATCCTTCCTAGAGCAAATTTGTTCTTCTGAATCTTCAAGACACAATTCGGTTTAGGTAGCGCCAATTCTTCTTACACGGAATTGAGCTGGCCGAAGTCATAATTCGCTGTGGGAGACCGTCTACTGAAACCGTCTTTGCCTAGAAAACACTTCTTTGAACGGATGCTAAGTTGCATACGGTTACTAGACTTGGTCAAACTTCACATACTCAGGTCACAGTTCAGGTGAGTGAAATCACGCTTTTGGGGCACTTCACTTGGTTCAAGATCGCCTAAGCGGCCTTACAGAACCTTGGCGAATTTCCAAATTTTTCGGTGAAGTCCACTACACTTGGATGGCACTCTGCTTAAGTCGCTCACTAAGATGGCTGTACTTTATAGTCCACTTTACCGAGGTCGAAATTCTCGGCTTCACATCTCTGTTTCCTATTTGGCTCCTCCCAACTAACCCCGCCACAGTTCCTGCTACTATACCCCCATTCACCCTCTAGAATTTACCATTTCTTTCCTCCAATTATCTCCAAACTTCACCATTGCTTTTTTCCATTTATCTCCTATTTTCATTTCCTTTCTCCAATTATCTCCTAATTTCACCATTTGCTCTCTCCATCTACCGCGTGCTGCAGGCGCGGAGACCATCGCCATCGCCATCGCCATGCATCGCCATCGCGCCTCCACCTTTTGGACCTTTCCTCCCTTCTTTCTTTCCCCTTTCTTTCCTTCTTTTTCCTTTTTCCTTCTTCATGACCACGCTCCGCCCCGTGCTTGGAAGCCACCTCCCGCCTCATTCCGACAAGTGCCTTCTTCCGCCGCTGGTGCTTCAACACACGCTAGACACACACTCTTCATTACCACACCCATTAGTATTCACCGTGAATGGCTCGCTTTTCGTGGGCGTGCGGGAGTTCACCGCCGAGGAAAACACAATCGTGATGCCGCAGGAGATCTTTGACCGGGCCACTGCCGACGCAGCCTCTAAGGAAGCTACGGACGCTTTTACTGTGGCCGTGGCACCCGCGCCGCCGCTAGAAAAGGCCACGCTGCTCTGCCTCAAGCCTGCCGCCTTCTACCCGCACGTGGTCAATTGGAAATATTACTTGGAGTCGTTTCTCAGCAGCCGCTACACAACGCTTCTGGTCGGGCAGACGTTTGGCTTCTTTGACGGTGCTGCGGCCACCGCGATTTCCGTGACTGTGGCGTCGGCCAATGCGCCCACCGTGGTGGTGGTCGATACCGACATTGTGCTAGATATGGCGCCGCTCGACGACATCATGGCTGCACAGCAGCTCCAGCAGGCGGCCGCCGCCGAAGCGCTTGAAAACGTGCCCGATTTGCCCGAATCGGCGCTGGTGGACCTCCAGCCGATTGCCCGCACAGCAGTGCCCACGATGTTCAAGGTGGACATGCGGCGGCAGCCAGACGGGGTTTCGCTCCGGGTGACCACGCCGGGCGACGCGGCCAACGTCGACGTCTTGGCGGCGCTCGACAAGTATGTCACGTTGAACAACTTCCGGTGGTGCACCATGCTGCAGGATGGAGAGGCCTTTTCTTCTGACTTTTCCAAGCGGCTTTCTGTCAGCTCCACCGACGAGGCCGTGCTGGCGTGTCTCCAGCGGCACGCCGACTCTCCCGTTTGGCTATACATCGCCGTGTTTGCGTGGGAACACAACACCAGTGCCACGTTGAGCGCCGGTCTAGCCGCACCGACCAAGGCGGTAAGCGCCACCAGTGACCCAGAACACCCAAAATGCCCCAATTGCATGGCCGCCGTGGCTCCCGACAAGCTCCCGCTCCACGAGGCCTTCTGCCGCCGCCACAGAACCCGCTGCTCGTGCGGCCGCGTGTTTGAAGGCGCTGTGCCGCCGCATCACTGGCACTGTGACCCCTGCGATGGCCACGGCGACGGCGAGCTTCTGAAAGCAAAGCATAATAAGCTCTTCCACTGCGGGCCGTACCGCTGTGACGCCTGCGACGATCCAGCCACCTACGCGTCCATGCTCGACCTCGTGCTGGCCCACAAGGCCACCGTGTGCGCCAGCAAGCTTCACGAGTGTGTGTTTTGCCGCTTGCTTGTGCCGCAGGAGCTTGCCACGCCCGAGGACACGTTTCTCAACTTGACGCACCATGAAAACCGCTGCGGCAACAAGACCGCCGAGTGCTACGAGTGTGGTAGCGTGCTCCGCAACAAGGAGCTTGCCTCGCATCTCCGCTTGCACGCCCTCGAGAAGGAGCAGCGCTTTGCACCGCCCGTGGCCGTCTGCAGCAACGCCAACTGCGCCACGGTGCTCGAGGCCGCCAATTCTGCCCTGCTCTCGCTGGCCGAGTCCTCTCCATTGTCGTTGTGCGCCGTCTGCTACGGCCCGCTATACTCCAGCATCCACGACCCGGCCAACGCCAAGCTCCAGGCCCGTATCGAGCGCAAGTACGTGTTGCAGTTGACCAAGGGCTGCGGCCACGCGTGGTGTGCCAACGCAGAATGCGCCACCGGCAGTGGAAACATAAGGCCCTTCAAAGAGGCGCTTGACCATGTTCGGCACCACTTGCTCGCCCGGGTGCACAGCGTTTTGTTGCCGGTCAACAGCGGGCGCCCTCACGTGGGCCCTGACCGCTTTTGGTTCTGCGTCGGCGAGTCGGCGCTGCGGAAACGGGCCATGGCCGACTCGTTGCTATCCCAGAACGCCCATCGCGACCATATGGTGTATCGTGCGGTCAACCAGAGCTCTGAGGAGCCCATGGCTTGGCTTGCGAGGAACACGCCGAGCTAGCGTTCTAGCTCATATGGCTCTATGGCCTTTCGGCCATTCTGCTTCTCGAGCATTTCTGCTCATATTTCTATGGCTTCTATGGCCCATTCACCCATCACGCTTCCCCACATCGCCTACCCAGATGACGTCGGTCACTGCACGTGAGCAGTTGTTATCGGGCCGCAGACCAGGCCCTATGTGCAGGCCGCCCCGTGGTTACCCAGGCCATCCTCGTCTGACTCAAGCCAGCTGGTCAGACGACAATCTTGGGCCGTGCCGGCTGCCGCAAAGGCGCCTCGCTTTTCGCCGCCACGGTGTTCCGCCGCCACCGCCGCCACTCATTTTCGTCCATCATCACCCGCGCTCTGCTCTTGCCGCAGGCCACCAGCGTTTTCCGCCTGCGCCAACAAGATTGCCTTCTAAAATTCAAACCCACTTCATTTTGCCATTCTCCGTGGAGCCCGCCACGCTACGCGCCCTGCCCAATCCGTAGTTCTCGTTTGAGCCCGTTCTTATCGCTCCGCAGGAGACGCCACACATGCTCCCTAAACGGACGGCACACAAGGTCACACTTCTTGCTCGCTATATATAAAGTCTTATCGCCACTCCTTCTCCACGCCCTACCTCTATTTCCTTCTTCTCCAGTCATCCCGCTGAGAAGGTTATAAAGTAAACAAACGCTTCCCACTCCCCACCCCCCACTCCCTCCATGTTGCTCTCCAGGTCCGTGGCCCTCTCCGTTTTGGCCGCCATTGGTGCCCAGGCCATGATCATCCCCGAGGTCGGCAATGTCGTTGACGTGTTTGGCTCTGACAAGCTCGACAAGTTGAAGGACTCCGCCGCCGCCTCCATCGGCCACTTTGGCCATGCCGTCGCCGACAAGCTTCCTGGTGCCATTGCCTCCTCTGTTGCTGACTACGAGAAGAAGCTTGCCTCTCTCAAGGCCTCCGCCCCCTTCTTGGACAACGAGCGCAACGTCATTCCCCACAAGTACATCGTTGTGTTCAAGAAGGACGTCACGGCCGAGATGGCCAACTTTCACCAGCAGTGGATTGCAGAGAGACATGCCCAAGACGTCGCGACCGCTGACCGCTCCGACGCTTTCTTTGCTACTACTCAAGACATGAAGGTCGAGGGCGGTATTGCCGACCAGTTCAACATCGCTGACATGTTGTCTGGCTACTCCGGCTTCTTTTTGGAGTCCACGATCGACTGGATTCGTCGCGACCCCGCAGTCGCCTTTGTCGAGAAGGACTCTATGGTCTATGCCAACGAGTTTGACATTCAAAAGAGCGCTCCATGGGGCTTGGCCAGACTTTCCCACCGCCAACCTCTTTCCTTAGGCAACTTCAATCAGTACCTCTATGACAATGACGGTGGTGAAGGTGTGACTGCCTACGTCATTGACACTGGTGTTTTTGTCGACCACACCCAATTCGAGGGCAGAGCCAAGTGGGGTGCCACCATTCCTACTGGCGATGCCGACGTCGACGGGAACGGACACGGCACTCACTGTGCTGGTACTATTGCTTCCAAAGACTACGGTGTCGCCAAGAAGGCTGAGGTTGTTGGTGTCAAGGTCTTGAGATCCAACGGTTCCGGCTCCATGTCTGACGTTGTCAAGGGTGTCGAGTTTGCTGCTAAGGCCCACCAAAAGGCTGCAAGCGAGAAGAAGAAGGGCTTCAAGGGCTCAACCGCCAACATGTCTTTGGGAGGTGGAAAGTCGCCTGCTCTTGACTTGGCTGTCAACGCCGCAGTCAAGGCCGGTATTCACTTCGCTGTTGCCGCCGGTAACGAGAACCAGGACGCCGCCAACACGTCTCCTGCATCTGCAGAGTTGGCTATCACTGTTGGAGCCTCCACCATTTCTGATGCCAGAGCATACTTCTCGAACTACGGAAGCACTGTCGACATCTTCGCTCCAGGTCTTAACATTCTCAGTACATACATCGGCTCCGAGACTTCCACTGCAACTTTGAGTGGTACGTCCATGGCATCTCCACATATCTGTGGATTGTTGTCATACTACCTCTCGTTGCAGCCAGGCGCGGGCTCCGAGTTCTTTGTCTCAGACAAAGGTGTGTCTACCACGCAGTTGAAGAAGAATTTGGTGAACTTCGCCTCCACTGGCTTGTTGAGTGACATTCCAGACGACGGCACACCAAACCTCTTGGCTTTTAACGGTGCAGGCCACAACTTGACCGACTTCTGGGCCGCTGGTGCCGAGGAGAAGTCCGCCAAAGAGGCCGCCGGCCCAAGCGCTTTCGAGAAGTCGCTCGACACCCTTCTCGAGAAGGTGGAGAAGAACACCGAGGGGCTCTTTGACGACGTGAAGAAGTTGCTTTCTGGCGCCGCCGACGCAGCCTAAGCGCAGCCGCCTATTGACTAGGATGAGCTTGCGAAGCACCCGAGTACGTATCTACAGCTAGCTAGCGAATGTATCGAATAAGTGACGTGAGGCGTCGGCCACACGCTCAAAGCCACCTGCCGGGATGCGGCGATGACGACGGCGATGGCGGCGGCGACAGCGTCAACGACAACGCCACACGCTAACCTGCACACAGACGCTATCGCTCCTGCTCCGCTCACCGAGTGGCACTAGTCAGAAGACATCAAGAAACACAAACTCCTCCACTTCTTTTGCCGGCCACCACCAGAAAGCCTGCTTCCACATCTTCAATTCGGCCCTTCTGAACTCTTCCACATTTGCATCCTTACATCCCACACATCATGTCCACGCCAGCCAAGAGAAGGCTCATGAGAGACTTCAAGCGGATGCAGCTGGACGCCCCCAGCGGAGTTTCAGCATCGCCTGTTCCCGACAACGTGATGTCGTGGAACGCGGTGATCATCGGCCCCGCCGACACGCCGTTTGAGGATGGCACGTTCCGTTTGGCCATGCAGTTTGACGAGCAGTATCCCAGCAAACCTCCGTCGGTCAAGTTCTTGAGCGAGATGTTTCACCCGAACGTGTACGCGAGCGGCGAGTTGTGTCTAGATATCTTGCAAAACCGGTGGTCGCCAACGTATGACGTGTCGAGTATTTTGACGTCGATCCAGTCGTTGCTCAACGACCCTAACATCTCGTCGCCAGCCAACGTGGAGGCTGCCAACTTGTACAAGGATCACCGGTCTCAGTACATCAAGCGTGTGCGGGACACGGTGGAGAAGAGCTGGGACGAGGATGACGACGACGACGATGACGACGACGAGTAGCCTCTTGCTTTGGTATGTACATATAGACTTCAGTATCACGGTTCGACGACTAGTAACACGGTTCGACGACTAGTAACACGGTTCGGCGACTCGGGATCACGGTTGATGAGCTCCAAATCACATTCCGGGCTTTCGGAATCACGGTAGCGACCAACCTACCTCAACCAGAGGTAGTACCACTTGCGGCTCGCAAGGCGCTGCTGCTCCTGCTCCTGGCGTTGGCGCTCCATAAGCACCCGCTGGCGCTCCTTTTCGTAGGGATCCTCGACGACTAACTCCTCGGGCCGTCCCGCTTCGCCCGTGTTCTTGTCCCTGGCCAATGCCACCAACACAACAAACACCGTGATGTAGATGATGGTCTTGGTAATGGGGTCCATCTTGGACGTGTCGAACTGCTCCTTGCGGACCTCTGTCTCGCCTAGGATCACGGGCTCAAGCTTTTTGATCCTGTCCGACGCCTGTGGCTGCAGCTTTCTCACCCGGGAGGGCAAGGTGAAAGGCAAGTCTAGCGGTGCACTGGCATCGGCCCAGTTGGCAAACTTCTCGCGGGCGCCCCAGTCTCCGTACGCGATGTAGTACCCGAGCTTCTTGTCAGCGACGCTGAGCTTGGTCCATTTCTTGTCGTACTTGGCCTGAAGTTCCGCAAGCACCTGGCCCTGGTGGAGGAGACTCAATCCGCCAAAGAGCTGTGGCGTCTTGAAAATCGGCGTGGTGTCAATGGGCTGCACGGCCAGGTCCTTATCGGGAGAAAACATTGACGTCATGTCCTTCATCGAGCTCATGGCCAACTTGGCCGCTTCGGCCCGGGCTTCTTGTGGGCTGAGTTTCCGGCCGTCCACCACAGGGCCATCGTGGCTTTTTGGTTCGTGGCTGGGCTTGGATGTTGACGCGTAGCTTCTGATCAGCTTCGCGGCGCCTCCCGCGTGGCGCCGGAGCATGTGGATTGCTCTTACCGTGTTCATTCTGCTCAACGGCCTGGTAGATGAGATGGTTTCACTACTGGCCGAGCGCGCGCTCCGGCGCCTGGGCTTGTAGGCTTGTATAGGCTTGTATAGTAGCGGTTCTCGTTGGCTATCTCTTCACAAAATGATCTCTTGTCTGTGTTGCGGCTCTCTTGAAGCCATGAAATTCTTCTTCTTTTTTTTTTTTGTTTTCTCTTTCTTCTCTGGTACTCCTTTCACACTATGCGGTTCATGAACTTGCCCACGGCGATCATCGGCGCGCACACTGCCTTTACCGCCATGCAAAGGGCATCGATGAGAAGCGACAACTCGTAGAGCATCCAAAGGAAAATCACCAACTCAATCAATATCACCACCGTCTGCATCAGCGGGAAGTTCTCCGCAATCACGTCGATGGGTGCAAAGATGATCTTCATGATCCGAATGTGCTTGATGAGCTTGTTGATGTTGGAAATGATCGTGTTAGCGTTTCCTTCGTGAAGCGTCTTGAACGAACTGCTCGCACGCGGGCTTTGCACGCCAGGCGCCTGCTTCAGAAGCGCCTCGAGCTCGCCGCTGGCCGGGTTGTACCAAAGCTCGTCGGCGATGTCCTCGTTGTCGCTGATATCCACTTCGTACTCCAGAAGGCACTCGGTCACGAACGAGTCAGCGCAAGACAAGGCGCCGCTCGTCAGGCCGGCATTAGCAGCAACAAGCTGTCTCTGTTTGTCGCCAGCGAGAAACGCCGAAGCCGGCTGGTTCCACAGCTTGAAGATGGCTTTGTAGTTTGCCTTCTTTCTGCGCTGCGTTTGGCTGACGGGTCTCGACATCTCTTGGATCGGCACGGCCACAGACTCCATCTCCACGATCTTCCCGGACGAGGCATCGTCGCTCGCGTTCGGCGCATTCGGCGCGTTCGGCGCGTAGACAACCCACGACAAAATGTAGTTCCACAATGGATGGAATGTATCCTGTGGCCCGTGAAAGCCCCCGGAGGCGATGCCCGTGACGTCCGCCTCTAGCTCTGGCGTCGGTTCGAGGAGAGCTTCCCCCAGCTTCCTGCGCTTCAACTTCTCCCTCTCCTCGAGCTCGCGCTTGTAATTGTCGAAGTAGTTTTCGCCGAGGGTTGTCTTTGCGTTCTTCCAGTTGCGCTTGATTTGCTTCTTCAAGTAAGCGGCGTTTTTTGGCTCGTCCAGTGCGGCGGCGGCACGTAGCGCCTCCAAGTCGTCGTCGTCTTCGTCATCTGACACGTGTTTCACAAAGACCTCGCGGGGCGACTGCTCGTCCTTTTTCTTTCGAAAGAGCCGCTTGCGAGAGGCCTTCTTCTTCTTCTCGGCGGCTTCCATCTCCTGCGCCTGCAATTCCTGATCGCGGGCCTTTTGCCGGAAGTAGTCGTACGAGTTGTAGTCGTTTTTGCCCAACTTGGTTTGTACGTTTCGAAACGCCTTTGAGAGCTTCTGCCGCGGCTCCAACGGCTGGAGCTGCTCCGGGTTGTCGAACACCACGTCGATCGGGTTGAGGCGCTCTTCCTTGTCCTTCTTGAACACGGTCTGGAACGTGCGGTGCGTGTACATCGTGGGCTTGACCCATTCGGACTCATCAAACCGCTTCTTCTGGTCGATGTAGTAGCCGCTGAAGCCCGGCTGGTCGTACGCCGACAGCTCGTACGTGCCCTGGTCGAGACTGCTTTCGAGGAGGCTATCTGTGGAGATCAGCGGCGATGTTGACGGGCTGATGGGCTTGCCGTGGCGCCTGTCTCGACGGGCGTCTTTTCTGCGCCCACTGCTGGGCCGGTAGAAGTCGTAGTAGTCGATCAGCTGGCGGGCAGCTCTTTCTCGGTCGCCGCGGGCCAAATAAGTGAGCTGGGCCGGCGTGAGCTGCTCCCCGAGCTGGTCGGGGTCGGCCACCACCACGGAATCATCGTCGGGCGCGCCGGCCGCCTGGTTTCGTGGCGACGCTTGCGGCGTGGGCGCAATTTTGGGAGTGGCGATGCGGCGCTCATTGAGGTACTCCGTGGAGAAGTAGGCGTTGCGAGAGACGTTCATGGAGGTGAACAGTGGGGAACAGTGGGGCAGTGAAACAGAAGACAGGGGAAAGAGAAGGAAGCAGTGCAAACGAACAAGGGAAAATTAAAATGGAGCGAATGGACGGAAGCGACGGACGTGTCTTTTCTCTGCGGCTTGTTGTTTGTTGTTAGTTGTTGGCGATGCCCTGATCTGATGGAGCCAGGGTGGCTGGCTGGTCCTGTAGATGGCTGGTGCGGCCTGGGGCCAACGGCTGGCAGGTGCGGCTCCAGCGCCTGCTCCATCAACTGATCTGACTGGGCCGAGTGCGCCCAAGGATTGCCTCCATATTGCTTCCATCGATCACTTCGTCGATCGTTTGACTATCAAGGCATTTCTCAAAGCGTTTAGTTTCAAGGCGTCTGACATACAAGCCCGGAGCGTTTGACTCTTCAGCATTTGTCTATCCGTCTGGATCAATCGTTTGACTATTGAAGCCTTTAACATCAAGGCGTCAGCATCCATTTGACATCAATCTTCTGAATATCGGAGCATTTGTCCACCCATTTGACATCGAGCTGTCAACAACCATTTGACTGTCACAGCATTTGACTAGCTTGCCATCCGTCATTTGAGAATCAAATTTGTGGGTATTCTGACATCAATCATTCAGAACCAGATCTTGATTCTTGGCATCAATCAAGAGCATCAGACCTTTTTTGATGTATCACGCCGTCTCTGCATCCCGCATCTCCCGTCTCCGTGGCCTCCGGGCGCTCCACGGCGCCAACGACGACTTTCTTTCTTTGGTGGGCCACAACGACATTGCACCCCACCTTGCCGACTTAGGCGCATTCCCCTCCTTCTCCAACATCTTGACGCCGCAACACTTCTACCAAAACGAGGTCTTGCTCGAATACTCCAAGAAGCAGCCGCACCCGGTCTCGCTCCGCCAGTTGGCCGGCTACGGCAAGATGCTCACCAAGCAGAAGGTGCTTGCCTCGGCCAATTTTGTCCGCCTCGAGTTGCCCATCCGTTTGGCCATGCGCATCCGTGACTTGCAGACCCTCCCGTTTGGCGTGGTCAACAACTTCCACTTGGCCCAGATCTACGAGAGCTACTACCATCTGTTCAACGCGTTCCGCAAGATCGCGCCCATCACCTCACTTTCGCAGAATGATGACTTCTGCAAGATCATCAGTGCCTTGCTCGACCAGCATGTTTTCAACTTGTCCCACCTTATGATGGGTGCACTCGAGCTGACCATCTTGGACAACTTGCCGCAGGCCGATCTCGATCAGTTCATGAGCTCCATGCTCCGCTCGCGCATCAGTCGCCGAGTCATTGTGGAGGAGCACTTGTCACTCACAGAGATTCACAAGAAGCATCCGCAGCAGGAAAACCCGCCCGACTACATCGGCGAGATTTTCCACAACTGCAATGCTAAGCAGCAACTCGAGCATGTTGGCGGCTTGGTGGTTGAGTCCATGCTCGACCTCTTTCCTAACAAAGACAACATGCCCGACTTGATCATCGACGGCGACACAAACGCCTCTTTTCCCTTCATGGTGCCCCACTTGCACTACTTATTCGGTGAAATTCTCCGGAACTCGTTTGAGGCCACCATCAAGACACATGGCGCCAACGCGGACAAGAAGCTACCGCCCATCAAAATCACCATCATAGACTCGAAGAAGCAGACCTTGTTCCGTTTTTCTGACCGCGGTGGTGGTGTGAACCACGGCATGCTTGACTCCATGTGGTCTTTCGGCAAAAATGTCCTGCTAGCCAAGGAGTCGCTAGACAACTTTCATCAGATACCCAACCTCCAGATGAAATCGAACCTCCGCTTCACGGCGGCAGGCTCCTCCATCGTGGAGTCCCAAAACGGTTTGGGCCAGACATCCGTGGCGGACATCAATCACATCTCCACCAAAACGAAGAAGTCCACCTTGGAGCAGTTGATCACGCGGCCCTACAAGTACAAGTTGGGACTCGGCTTGCCTATGTGCAAGGTATACGCAGACTACTGGAACGGCGATCTCACCATGAACTCTCTCGAAGGCTACGGCAGCGACACGTGCTTGACTTTGAGCAAGCTAGGTTTCCACACCAACGTGATCCAGCTCGACCATGCTTAGATTCCATTGCTACACTAGCTCAAATTCGTGAATTGCGTTTGTCTTTCTTTTCTTATTCTACTAATGAAAAACTAAACGTGGTTGTTCCAACGGTTTGACATTGCCGATTGTAGCTTGTAGTGTGCGCGCCTGTCTGACGCGATCAAGTAAACCACATTGAAGTGGCACACCTACCAATCCTCCTCCAAACATTCGCGCTACTTAAACTGTTCAGCGCTCTCACTGAAGTTCCACGAGTTTCTTTCTCATTACTAAGAAGCTGTGAAATGGAGAGCTCTCAGAATAATCTCCCATCAGAATCGTTGGCCAGCGCTCGGGCCACGCCCACACCTGCTCCAGGGCAAGAATCGAAGGAGGCCCCACAGCTAGGCTCCGCAGCGCCTATTGATATCGTGCTGCAACTTCAAGCACCTGTTGCCGTGACAAGCTCACCGTCGCCATCCGCAAGCCGAACCCGTACAGTGGGTCCAGAGATTATCAAGGCTGATGCCAAGCTTACAGAGTCCGTCCAGGGAAGCGACACCCCGAGCTCGTTGCCGGCTCTGACCTTGGAATACATCAAAAGTTTCCAGACATCGTTTGCCATGGCAGAAGCTGCTCGGTCTGGGGAACAGACCCCTCAGCCTTCGGAATCGCCTGCCACCACGAAGAAAAGCAAGTTCAGCAAGACGTCCATCAGCTCCTTAATCAATTCCGAGGAATCAGCCAGCACAGCATCCAACGGCAAAGCGCCAGTGCCAGCTGAGAAAAAGAAGCGGGCCAATGCGTTAAAAGATGGCCCCAATAAGCGGGCAAAAGCCGAGCCAAAACGAGGCGCTAAGAAAGACGCAAAAGCAGATGCAAAAGCCGAAGCTGGTGACAAGGACACAAAAATTGATGCAAAGAAGTCTGCAAAAGATCTGAAGGCAGACCCCAAAAAATCGAGTAAGCTGAAGAAGAAAACGCCAGAAATTTTGGTACCAGCGCAAGAAAAACCTCTCATACACCCCACGATGACGACAGAGAAAGCGAAGACGCCACAGCCACAAATAAAGCTCGCCCCTCCTAGTTTCATAGAGTCGGCTGGTCCCGATGATGCCAGCCAGAGCGAAGACCAAAAGCCGCCATTGATTGCGTTGAACATTCCTCTACTAGATCCCAAGGACCCGCAGCCTGGGAGGGCGGAAGTGGTTGTGAATGTCATGAAGCTAGCGGAGGACAAGTATGGATGGAGCGTCATACATCCAAATGCCAAATCAGCGCTTGATCTCATGGAAGACATGCTTGATGATGAGGACGACGGAGATGATGATGACGATGACGACGTGCAAATAATCGACGATAATGCATTGTCTACGAAAAAGAAAGATGATGAGAAGAAGAAAGATGAGGAAAAGAAAAAGGATGAGGAAAAAAAAAAGAAAAAGGACCAGTCAAAAATCAATAGGAAAATTGGTAAATACGACTATGAAGATCCTTTCATCGATGACGATGAGCTTCAGTGGGAAGAGGCTATTGCCACTACTAAAGAGGGATTTTTCGTCTATTGGGGTCCGCTTGTGGAGGAGAAACCATCCAATACTTCGAAGAAGAGCACGGCAAAATCGAAGAAGTCTTAGGCACTTGGCATATACGGCTGCATTCATTCAAATAATTATGGCAAAATCAATGTAATAGAGCTCAGGTCAAATCATCGTTCTTGAGGCTATTAATCGCCACTTCAATCATCCGGACGGCGTTCACCATCTCCGCGCGACTCTCGTCCTTGCCATACTCCTTTTCCACCGAGGAGATGTGTTGTTCAAGTTCATCAATAGAACTGTCTATGAGGCTTCGTGACAACATTGAGCTTCTACTTAGCGGGATAAGTAGATTAACATAAGCCAAAAGTGTGGGCAACAAGTGAGTTGTTACAACTGTGGAACCTTCCTCGGTGATGAATGTGGCAACAATGGAACGGTCCAAAAGACCAATGATGTCAGAAGCGCGGTCGCTATTAAGGTCAATAAATTTGGTTTTGGTCTTTTGCTCACGCGTGGGAAGAGGTGGAGGCTTTACGGACTCTTTGAGTCCGGTGCTGGCCAACTCACTAGCAAGCTCGTCCACTTGCTTTTCGTTTATAAGCAACGCTCTCAATACTCCCACAAGAGCAGTTTTGACATTTTCGAAAGGACAACTTTGCAATGAGTCAATCAAAAACGAGTAAGCAGTGTCTTCAGGCGAAGACGATAATATTCTTGTTAGCAAGGTCAAAGCGGTGTAACGGAAGTACGAATTATTCTTTGAGGAAACCATTGCGAAGAGCAAGCATTGCATGAACGAATAGAGGATCACGCGAGGAACAGTAGCGAGTTCCAACTCAAGCGCCCTGGGCGACGAGCTCTTGGCCCGGACGGTGTACCAGCACCAAAACAATGCCACATCGTACAAACCAAGGTTGATGAAGTTCAGATGCACCATTCCGGGGACCACCAAGCGCAAGGTTGTGCACAAGGCTCGAGTCAAGGACACATCCACTTCAATGGGTTCTTCGCTTGAACAAGTTTCCTGAGTAAACAAAGACAAAACTCCACCCACAGAAACCGAGATCTCTTTTGCTTCTGAGTTGACCAACGACGACGCCATGACTTTTTGGTAGTCGACAACCAAAGACTCGAAAAGCTCTGCACTCACCACCTCATCGTCTTTGCCTGCCTTCGCAGCTTGCAATACAAGGGACTCGGACGACTCGGCGAAACGCTCGAAGACATCTTTGGTATCGATATCGTAGGAGAGAGCAAGCTCGTTGATGCGGGTGAGAATTTGGAACTCGTCGTCGAAGAACTTGGAATTGTCGCCGCTGGGCGTCTGCATGTTATTGAAAAGGCACACGGACATGCTGGCCATGGTGTGTCTAAGGACCAAATTGGTGGCCTCGGACACGAAGGCTGTGAGTAGCTTCCTCTGCAAAAGATTCTCGTCGTCCAAGATTTTCTTTGAGTCCTCGGAGGTAAGAGAGGGGTCGTCGGGCCGCTTAGGTGGCATATAGTTCCGTGCAAATGTGCACACGCGCCGGAGAACAAAGGTGAGGTTGTCTGTGGACACAATGAGGTTGATGTAGATGGAATTGATGAAGCTGGATACGGCCATGGCCAAGAAGCGCGAGGGGTACAATGTGTGGATGCGCGATAGGCACGAGCTGATGAGTTCCAAGAGGCAGTGGAGCTTGAGGTCGTAGAATTTGTGAGCCACCGATGGGTCCACGAGCGCCTCCAGGGCCCGCATGGAGCTGAGCACCTCGGTGGCCTTCAAAAACAACTCCTTGGGGTTGCCGTACAACGCAAGCACCTCGAAGAGCTTATAGACCAGGAGCACACAGGGGGCCGATCGAAGAGGGAGCGAGAAGGTGAAATCGGAGTCAAGAAACGGAAGCAAAAGTGCGGGCAAGTCCCAGCCAACCTCGGCCACGAGCTGGTGGTCGCCGTGCAAAGTTTCAAGCAAGAGCTTGAGCAATTGCTCCCTTTCTTCCACGGAGTAGCGGGCGGGTTCGGAAAGATAGATATCAAGCACTGTGGAGAAGGAAAGAAAGTCGCTCAGGTCTGTGGCGTCCGCGGCGGCCTGGCGCAACGTGGCGAGCACGGAGTCAAAGGAGCCGCCATCGATGGTTTTGTCGCTGGAAACGGATTCGCTGTCGCTGGAGGCTGCGCTCATGGTGGTGAAGAAACGGTGCTGGCCGCCCAGCTTCCATTTTAGAGAGACACCTGTGTTGTGTGCAGGACCGAAATGAGCGATTAGGTGTTGGGCAATTTAACTGAAGACGTGGGCGCGGTGGGCGACTGAAAGCGAAGAGGGACAAGCTTGGTGTTCACGCTGTTCAGGAGTTTTTCTGTTCTTCAATTGCGTTCGAGCCGCTTCTTGTGGGACCAGACTTTTGCCAGATTTCAGCCGTTCCCCCAGAAAGTGCGCATTCTGCCATCTCAAAAGTACACCCCGTATCAGAAGCACACTCCATTATCTCGCACCAACTCCAGCACTAACACAATACCCACACATGTCCTCTCTACTACACTCAGAGGAGGAAAACTCCGACAGCTCTTCAGCGTCGGCCGTGGCTACTCACTACACCGCTTCTCAAGCCATGCCTAATTCTGTGGCCCCCGCCGTGGAGGCCGTGGAAGCCGCGACACAGCCGGGCGAGTCCATCGCCTCACTAAAGGCCCATCCAAACAACACCAAAATCTCCATCCGCTTCCACGCTATCGGGTCGACGCCGGCGTTGACGCCGTCGCTGTTCAAGGTGGCGCCGGGCCAGACGGTGGCGGCGATCCTGGCATTTCTCCGGCGAAAGCTCGGCTTGCGCACGGTCCACCTATATGTGCTGAACTCATTTCTGCCCACGCCGGACGAGGCCTTGGGCCTGCTCCATGCGCTTTTCAGCGTGAAGAACGAGCTTCAGGTCAGCTACTGCGAGAACGTCGCGTTTGGCTGAGGGGCAGCGTTCGAGCCCCGCCACAATACACGGTCCACTACGCGGGCTGACATGTACGCCGGAGGCGGAGTATGGTGGTGAGCGTTGGCTTGTGACGTAATGGCACGGCGACACGAGCGAAATCCAGCAACAGAACCCAGCAATGTTTTGGTTGCTGGAGCTGAGAGGGAGGATTGGAGGCATTGATTGGAGGCATTGATTTGAGGCATTGGATTTGAGGCATTGGATTTGAGGCATTGGATTTGAGGCATTGGATTGGTAGTTTGAGGCCTGTGGAGATTGGTGGTGGCAGTGCTACGACGAGGGGAAGGTTATGATTTTCATTGATCTAGATAGTAATGTACAAACCCTTACAGAGGTCAAGGAAAACCTGAGGTATCAGAAAAGGCAAATTGAAAACAATCATAAGTCTAAGGGGCATGCTCATCAGTAGAAGAGGAACTCAGCAGATCCGCTGGTGACACTGAAGGTACAGCCGTCGGAGCCGCTTCCGCCCTCGTAGCTACCGTCAATGTAAGAACATTGGCCAACGGTGGAAGCACCGTCAACACCGGTGATCTTGATGTTGTAGTTTGGAGCATCGAGGTTGTTAGGGTTTGGAAACAAAGACAAGTAGGTGACACCACTCTTCTTACCAGAGCCAAGAACAACTGGAGCCCAGTTACCGACAGTGCCGGAAGAAGTACCCCAGATACAGCCGTCCTCAACAGAGACACCGGCGTTGTTGACGTAGTACTGAGCAGAGGTAGAGCCACCGTTCCATGTGAAGTAGGTGTCGGAGTCGACAACAGAGGCGGGGGCACTGGAGCCGGCCTCCAACAAGGTTGGAACGTTCATGTTCTCGGAACCTGGGTAGTCGGTTCTGCAAAGAGCAACGTCCTTGCTAAGCTTGGAAACGAAAGTAGCAGACTCGTAGCCCCACTCACACAAGTAGTCGGAGTCTTTGTTGGATCTGTACAACTTACCGCCGTCACAGTATAAACCACCGACGGAGATACCGCTGGATGGCTGGTTGCTTGGGTATTGGGTCTTGGACATACCAGCTTGACAAGCATAAGAACAGTAGTAACCGTCCTCGCAGGTGGAGGAGGTCTCACCGTTCATGTTCATGATGGAGGTGTATCCACCGTTCAAGTCGGAGATCCAGGTGACAGCAATGACACCCTGGCCGGTTGGCAAGGAGGAGCAGTCGTGGACACCATCTTCGAAAGCGGTGGTTGGGTCGACGAAAGCAGAAAGGTCACCGGCGATGCCACCAGAACCAGAAGAAGAACCGGAGGAAGCGGAAGATGGAGAAGAAGAGGTGCCAGAAAAAGAAGCGGCTCTCTTCTCAACCTCAGTGGCTCTCTTGTGTTCGTGGTGTTGGTGAACACGGGAAGGAGCGGCGGCAGCAATGGCCAAAAGGGAGGAAAAGATAGTGAAGGATTTCATTGTTGATATTTTAGAGATTGCTTGATAGAAGGAAGGACGATAGTTGGGGTTCGTAATGAATGTATAGGTTAAATGCTTTTAAAAAACAACCAGGAGAACCAACGAGCTTATGGACTTTAATGTATTTGGAAAAATAGAAAGAAAGTAAAGAAGAAGAAAAAAAGAAAAAAACAGAAATCTCCGATGCGAACCGAAACAATAAAAGTGCGATCAGAAATTTGCCCATTCCGAGGTACATGGCGCACTGCACACACCCTGTGACAGCGACACCCAATTGCGCACAAAACTGCGGTCTAGACCAGACGCAAAGGCTTATGCAACCGCTTTAGGCCGAAACAATGCCAAATCGACGCCCTACATGCACTCTGCGCATCATTTTTGGGTCGTTCAGTGCCCAATAAAGCCGTAGCTGCATCAGGTGCAACAGATCAAACAATGAAGCCAAAAAGAAATTTAAATCGACAAGAGACAGAAGCCGGTTACGTCAATGGCACTGCTTTGCTTCAACCGTTGGAGTTGCGGCAGCACACCCGTTGAAAGGTGGAGCCACTGATGTGCGCGAAGGCACATTCCAAATGTTTCGTGTAGCGTTTCTCTTTCGTGCCTTAAAGGTTGTGTTTCCATTCCTCGCCGCCGAATATCTCAGCACGCCGCACCAGAATCGCACAGCGAACAGACCCAGCGCGATCTAGGCCCGCGCACAGGCACTCGGGTACACCGGTACACCCAAGACAAAGCCACCCGCCGGTCTAAATTTTGCTAGCAAGAAACGTGTTTTCGGTCATCGGCCACAGGAGCTGAAACGCAAGCAGGCCGTGCGGCACCCAAGCAAGAAACTCCTGCGCCGCTGTGTCAGATAAAGCCCCTAGTGGCTGAAAGGCTCGGTCAGCCTTTGACGTCATACAGGAAAATAGTCGCCAAGCCAGAGAAGACGTCTGCCTTCCTCTGACTGCAAGTGCCTGCTGGCCAGGCTCTGCGGCCTAGAGACATGCGATTTTTTTCGATCCAGGCCAGCTTTGTCTGTGTGGATTGCTTTGATGCTCACGAGCGACAACGCGCGGGGTTCGCATGCGCCACGGGTCAGCAGTCTCACCGTTGCTCGCGACCGGTATGTTTTTGATTTAGTTGTATTCGATAGCTAGTTTGGCAGGTGGGGCTCGGCCAACGTTTTTTCCTATTTAGGGCGTAAATTGAAAATATGTGCAGGCCTAACGACCGTCGGCATAAGCCGGCATGATGTACATGTAGTTTAGAAAAAAAAGTGTGATGTGTGGCACACGCCCAGCCTATCTCGGCATCGCCCGCGATTGATCCGAGCCTGCGGCTTGCAGGAGTCTAGGCGGGGGAAGAAAGCAGCGGCGGCCTGACCGTATGAATTGCTTTACATGGTGCCCTCGTCTTCGATGCCAAGATTGAACCATGGGTGGTTCAAAGCCTCGTGCGCCGTCATGCGCTCGTGAGGGTTGATGACAAAGAGCTTTCGAAGAAGGTCGATGAAAAACCACCAAAATGTGAAGTTGCCAAAGTTGATAAGGTGCTGATTGTTCTGGAAGTTGGCACTCAACGAGTAGTCAAAGTCGATGCGGAGCCCGATTCGCTTACTCAAAAAGAGGTCGATCCGTGAAAGCTGGTTGACACTCTTAACGTATTTCTGAGGCGTGTTGGGCGAGGGAAATATCAAGCTGAGCGAACTGTCTTCTGGCTCGGAGTCCACTCCGAAACTGTCATCCACAACGTCATCAATGTCCGACATGTCGTTTGTGTCCTCCGTAAAATACTTCACTCCGCATTCGTTGTCCTTTGCTTTGGACGCTCTGACCATCTCTTTGTCAATGGGCTCTCCAACGACTCTTTCGATCATCGCAAGATGCTCGAGGTTGTCGTGTGTTCGAAACACTGGCTCACCGATCACGAGCTCTATAAGTATGCATCCAACAGACCACATATCACACGGAAAGGACCATCCAACACCAAGCACAATTTCAGGAGCACGATAATGGCGAGTGCACACAATAGAGGAGTGATACTCGTCGTCAAAAATAGCTGATCCGAAGTCAATAATCTGTATGAGAGGATTGTTCAAGATCCTCAGATATTTGGGGACCTTCTCGTTCTTCTCGCCAGAATTAAGCTGCAAGTAACTGGCAATAATCGTATTTGAGCGGAGCTGCTTTCTTTGATAGGTGTCTTCATGAAGTAAGATATTTTCCGGCTTCAAGTCAGTGTGAATCAAGTTGAGATCGTGGAAGAAAGACACCGACCTAATAAGCTGTTTCAGTAGAGCCTGGATATGACTTCCTGGATAGGGTATGAATTTGTTGTTTTCCAAAAAGTCATAAAGCGAGCCCTTTAACAAATCTGTCACGATGCAAATGTGTCCTCGGAAGTCAAAACACTCTCTCAAATGAATGCAGTGGTTCCGATTTTCGTTATCAAATTGTTTGAGTGTGGTCAACACACGAAGTTCAATCTTTGCTGCGTCGCGGTATTTGGGGATGTTTCTGATGATTTTGATGGCGACAGTCTCTCTATTGATTTTGTCATAGCAAGCAACAACTTTTCCGAACGTTCCCTGGCCCAAGAGCTTTTGTATGACAAATCTGTTTGCAAAGATATCATTGATCTTAATAATGTAATGACCGTCCTCATCATCACATGGGGGAAGATTTATTTTGTGGGGCACAATTTGTGTTTTGACGTGACCAATTTTTCGCTGCTGGAGGATATAGTTATTGGGAATCTTCTCATAAAAGCACTTGACTTGCGGAAGCTGCGGTAGAGAATTGGTTCTTTGCTTTTTCTGCCCGCTCATCTTGCTTTTCAACTCGTCTTCCAAGTTGTTAACATTGAACATGTTGTAGGCATCCCAGCTGTCTTTTCCTAAGAGAAAAGAGTCGGAATTGTTCCTCGTCAGTTTGTTACGGGGATTACTAGACTTCAACTTTCTTTCATCGATGAAGATGACATCATCGCTCTGTTCACGCAAGGCGTCCCCAAGTTCATCGTCCAAGAACTCATCCTCTTCGAGCAAAACATTGTCGTCCATGATTGTGTCCATCGAGGACTGATTGTTTTGCATCAGAGGTATCTGCGAATAGTCGTCTTCGCTGTCAAACACGACATTCACCGCAGAAGATTGCTTGAAAGGACCATCTGAGCTCTCAAAGGCGGCGTTCTTATGGTGAGGCGCTCCAGGAACATCATTAGCAGCCGACTTGCGCGACTGCTCAAAATTGTCACTGAAGCCTCTTGGGCGTTTTCTGTTGGTGATCATAGACATATGAGTTCGTGGGTTTCTATTGTATCAGGCTTGCACGGGCTCTCGCTGCAAGAACGCTGGGTGTATTGTGGTCTTGAAGTTGATGATAAATGACGCAAATTTCCGCTAAAAAAACACCTTTTTATAGACTGAATCGATTGGAGGCGATCGTTTTTTGTTTCCACGAGAATTGGCGACAGAGAAGAGGTCGATTGGCCGAATGAATACACGTGCGATAAGCAGATTAGGAAATGAGGCCAGCTGACCAGAGCCGGATCACAGAATTGAAACGGAACGAGAAAAACAACGGAACAAGCAAACGGGAAAGCTTTAACAGGGAATTCGACGGGTGTTTGATACCCCTGATCCGAAGTGAGATTTATTGACTGGCGTGGCCGAGGCGAATTGAAGATAGGGGCGGCTCAGGACGAGGAGCGACAACGTGCGACAACTCAAATAATAACAGTCACTAGTGCTTTAGAAACACAGAGGTTTGACGGGAATATCGGGAGAGAAAAACGGGCAATTCAGGTGGCTTTCTACACGTTGTGGGACTTACGAGAAAGTAGGGGGGAGGACGTGCGGCGCACAAGTGAGCAGCAGCGATAAGGGTCCAGAGAGGGTCTTCGCGCTAGAGATTGCACTGGGACCGTCGGAAAAGGGTGGATGCGTGGATGGCAGCCGGACACCGAAATTACAGCAGGCGTTCCACTTTTCGTCTTCGGAACCGGCGATTTTATGCGTGGAATACAGATGGTTGGTTGGCGGGGTAACGTGATCACCTGCACAGCACAAATTCGTCCTGCACGCGCCGCCCGCTCATCAACGCTCAGCTGGATAAGAGGTACGGGTGCTTGAGGTGTGGGTGAAGTGGATGGCTAAGAGATTAAAGAGATCAAGTATACCTGAGTCGTCGATTGAGAGGTGGCGAGTGTGTTGGAAGCGAGGAATTATGCCTTTGTACGGCTGGAAATGAAAGACCGGAAATGAAAGACCGGAAATGAATGACCGGAAGCGGATGAGCGACAGGAAGCAACTTCAAACACCGAGTTGGCATCTGAATGACCATCAAAAGTTTATTTGATGCGTAGAATGCTTGTGGGACCGGCGCCACCAAGCTGCTATGAGAAAGGCTGTCTGTCACCGCCTACGGGAGTGTAAGAGAGGTGGAAAAGCGGTGTGGGCAACAAAATAGGCAGCAATTCCAAAAGAGCGAGAAACAAAAACAAATCCTTGAATTCCAAACGAATTGTGTCAAGTTTTGAAAACTGACAGCGGACATTTGGGGAGCAGTAGAGGTGGAACGATCTTTGGTTCCGCCGCGCGCCATCTCTCGGCTGTAGTGTCTAATCTCTCTGTACAACACGCATGCGCTTAGGCCAGTACATAATTACGGGAGATCGAAATGCGTTGGTTCAGCAGCGAATAAGAGCAAAGCAATGGCACGGCTGTATGGACCCTAATAAGGGTCCGCTGGAACTGCTCGTGTCTTTGTGAGTGTACTTGAACATGAGGTAATCTGTAGCCCTGCAGGAGGAACAATTTCACAAGCGGCGATAAAGGTGGCGCGCCAGCCGGTGCCTGAATCTTTTGAAAAGCACGGGGAGGTGATTGCGTAGGCGATTGTGTGGAGCGGCCAGTTTACTGCATCTTTGCCACGGCTTAATCAACGCATCAATGGTCTAGTTGGCCGCCGGGTCATCGGAGTTGGTCAGGTACTGAAGAAGGGCATATAAGAGCTTGTGCATGATAAAGCAACACCAGACCAGCTTTACCACCACCAGACGCAGGAGACCCGCGTCAACAAATGTGGACCAATTTTTGTGATGCGGTCTCTCATGCGCAGTTAGCTCGAAGCCTCTAAAGTCGCGATTCCGAACCGTCGCAATTCCGAACCGAACAAACATCGTTTGACCTTTGTCGTTTCGCCGAGGCCGGCCAAATTTTAAAATGAGAAGATCCGGCGCCGAAGCTTGAATGCGGGGGACCAGCGGCTCAAGAATCACGGGTCCCCAAAACACATAGCTAGGAATTTCGACAGCGGGCCAATCCCGGTCCGAGGGCACTGAACTCCGTCTCAGCAGCGAGTGTGCCCACCTCGGTGGCACATATCCCGGATATATCCGGGCGTTTCGGGGCGTATGCGAGTAAAATGCAGCAGTCGCCACATCCAGCATGCATTTGCCACACACTTGCCGGAAGCAACGATGTAGAGGCAGTGCAGCCTCAGGCACTCGCACAGCTGCTAGACCAGAGTACGGAAGCCCGGACCACGGCGCTAACTGTGTGAGCTATGCCGACTTTAGTGTGTAGGTGGCGGAATCCCGCACCGACGCCTGCGACAAACGCAGCACTGTGCATGGGATCACTGCCTCTGCAGCATCGGAAGTGAGCAGCACCAGCCACATGCATGAATCTGCTGCCATCGCGCATGAGCATTCCTGGACAGTATTTGGACCACTGCTACGAAGCCCGCTCCCGCTGCGCTGCCGGTCCAATTTGCACGACTCTTCCTCCACACTATTGCGAATTTATTGGTCTGACGCTCCGCCATCCTCATCATATACATACACCTCTTTTTCCTCTCCATCGCCTTCCGGCCCCAGGAATCAATCTACCGCTCTTTTCCAGCGCCTGTGTTCCTGTTTTCCTCAGCTTTCCTCCGGCACCGCCGTCCATCTAGGATCTTCCGTTAGCGTACCATCACAAATCGAACGCTCCTTTCCACCCATCGCCACTACTTTGATGGCGAAACCTCCAGCCTTGCCATGTCTAGTCCTGGCAAACTAAGCGGCAGCTTTCCAGACTCTTACTCACAGCCACAGCAGCCGGTCACGATCAACGGTGGACCTCCTCCATCGTCATTTCTCCCCTCGCGGCCAGAGTCTACTATGGCTGTCCACAAATCCCACCAGCACTCAAAAGAGGCCGTGGAGCAGAACGAGCTGTCCAACGACGCGTCGAATGAGACGTCCGACTCGGATAACGTCCTGCCAGTCGACACATACCGCCGTCCTCTTACTTCACAAAACCTCGAAGAGAAAAACAAGCAGCAGCGCATCGAACAGCCCATGCGGCCCAACATCCTAACGGCGTCCGCTGACTCGTACGCCACATCTCCGCCTACCGGCGACAGCTCGGACTTGCGCACCTTGACCAGCAGAACATCCACATCCACGCAGATCAATGGCCTCGAACGCAACAGCGTGAAGGTGCCGTTGGAAAAGACCTACTTCTGCAAGGTGTGCAACCAGGGCTTCACGCGCAAGCACAACATGGTCAGTCACGAGCTTATCCACACGTCCATCAAGCTACATCGGTGCTCCACCTGCGATTCTTCGTTCCGCCGCATCCACGACCTCAAGCGCCACGAAAAGCTCCACACCGGCGAGAAGCCGTTCCACTGCGACAACTGCGACCGCCGCTTTGCTCGCCCGGACGCCTTGACCCGCCATCTCAATGCGCCCCACGCGTGTTCCGGTAACATGTCTAAGGACGCTGCGCGGGCAGAAGAAGCGCAAGAACTGAAACGTCCGCCAAAGCCAGAGCCGCCAGTGGCTAAGACGGGCAGCCTCCCGGCCTTGAGCGAGCTCTTCAACGAGAACCAGCTGCTCCCGCTTGCCTCGGCGTCGAGCTCGGCTTCGGTGTTGCCCACAAGCAAGCAAGCCACATCTTCTGACCCAGACTCCGGAGGCATCTCTGGCTCTGGCTCCGGCTCCGGCTCCGGCTCCGACAAGGGCCGCACGTACCTCGGTACGACGCAAGGCAACGCGTACCAGGGCTCTGCCGGTTTGTGCGGTGACTCGTCCAAGTCTTTCAACGGCACGTCGAGGGCCAAGTTTGACCTAAACAAATGGCTGCCTCAGCAAACGCACACCGCCCAAAACCTGAAGACCTCTTCCACGGTGGTTAACAACCACCCCTACGACTCAACAATCATCACAACCACCACCACAACACAGGGTCCGAACCAACCTGAGCGTCAAGATGGGTCTCATGTGCAAGCGCCAATGCACGCCGACCAGCATTACTACCATCATTTTCACCACTATCATCATCAAACCGACAACAGGAGGCAATGCTTTGTTCCCGGCTTCAACGAGCTTCAGAGGTCTTCGTCCACTGATTCAGACGCTCGTCCCAAGATCTCCAAGAGCGTCAGCTCGAATCTAGAGGGTTTTCGCCAGAGCTCCATATCTCAAAACCCCTCGCCGCACTTCTCGAGGACTCTCAGCTCGAACGGGGTGTCCCAGCCTACCTCCCATGGCACATACATGCCGCGATTTGCCCAGCCTGGTTCTTCCAAACAGCCTAATCACCCGAGCCCATACATGAGCCATCCGGTTGGGGCTCTTCCAATGCAACTAAACCCTCAGCAAGAGCTTGTTCATCCAGTCCAACCTGTTATGCCAATGCAAATGGGTTGGCAACAACATCCTTCCGCAATGAGTGGCCAATCAATCTCCAATCACACTCAACTGCCGGGGTCTACCAACGAACCAACTCGTCGATCGAGCCATTGTTCAGTTCCAGGGCAAATAATGAGCCAAATCCAGAACAATAATACTTCCCAGCTTGAACGGCCCATGAACCAAGGTTGGTCGGTCCATGGGCCCGGACCAATGAAACGGAACAATACAGATCAGGCTCAACCCAATCAGTATGTCGAAGTGGGAAGATACGAGCTGTTGCAGAAATACAACAACAAGTTACAAACGAGGCTCATTGATCTAGAAGATCGCCTTGGTTTGCTAGAAGGAAAAATGCGACACGAAAAGCGCCAGGACGACCGGGAAGGCAAGCGCAAGGTAAAGAGAAGCAAACATGACTAAGACTTCTCACAACACACAAGCTTAACATGGGCGTACCATACGAAGCTTATCACATTTGATGACTCACGAATACGGATCTCCCGGGGCGAGAGACTCCAGGTTTGATTTCGCGCAAGCTGTAGCATAATATAGAATATGAATATCAGTCGGTGTAGAATGGCTAGATGCTCGTAACATCAATCGAAGCCAAACACTCCATGGCAAAATAGCATCTGCCTGGAGAAGTAGAGCGAGTGGTGGTGGTGCATATACTCTAAGCCGCACCATGCACGTGAGTGATCCCTGCGGCACCAGGGAGATAAAAGCTCCCTAATCAACGGCAAATTCTCTCCGTAATAAACCTGCCACCATATTTCTCCCACCCACGCCGCCACCACAGCCTTCAACTCGTCTGCTTCTTTGGTATTGTGACTATTTCCTAAGCGCTGTAACTTTTTTCGAAGGAAAGTTCTCTCCAAAGCAATACCCCAGCTTTTTGATTGTGTAAGACTTCACTTGAAGTGTCAGCTCACCTGATCTGTTTTTTGAAGACACAACGCCCACGCTTACTACTAATTTTTCGTCACCATGTCCGCGAACGTTGAAGAGGACTGGTCGATTATTTCCTCCTCCGATTTGGATGAAGATTCTGCTGCTTCCTCTGCTGAGCAGGAGGCACTGCTCTCACAAAACCCTTTGGTAGATCACGAAAAGACCACCAATCCGGTGACCTTTGTGGACGGCAGCACCATTTTGATTGAGGTTCCAGCCATGAATAAGTCGGCCACTTCGGCGCTGTTGGCTACTCTCAAGGGTAACCTGGATGACTCCACACAACAGCCCGTGCCTTCTCAGGCACTCGCAAAAGAGCCACTGACAAACTTTTACGCCAAAATCACCCGTTCAGCTTCAGAATTCATCGGAGGATGCAAGGAGCAGCACTTAGCCGTTTTCTTTCGCCCATCAAAAAGCCGGGAAGTAAACGGCTCGTGTGCCCCCGCAGAGTTGCAAGACCACCCCATAAAGTCGCGCGCTGCCGGCATCAAGGACGCACTAATTCACAGCAAGAAAAGGAGTATAATTATCTCGTTGATGATCATGTTGTTGATGCTTAGCCTGAAGACGTTGTTGTCGAACCTCGGTGCCAACTCAACTTTGACCGCACCCCACCTTGAGCCCCAGAGATACACGCACGCCCCAGTTGTTCCTGCACGTTCTGGAAACAGTTGGTTATCACATACCTTCGACAGCTACACTGGATTCCAGCTGCAGTGGTTCAGGCGATCAAATAAGATATCAACCTCGAAATCTCTTCACACTCCCAAGCCCTTGGCCAAATTTCACCCGCTCAAGAAGGAAAATTTAGCTTCCAAGGGGAAGAGCATTATTAGTAACTGGAAGAATTGGAGTGGTAATTTTCTTAAAAGGCTGAAGATCCGAATCTTGCCATGGTTCCATGTCTTTAAGAATGCTCAAAATTTGATGCCCGATATATCTAGCTATAGGGCTGAAGTTTACAGATCTATCACCAATCTTGAATCGGACATTCGAGGCATAAATGCAGTTTTGCAGCAAAAGTGGCTCACGCCCTCAATAAGCGCTTGCCACCACTATCTCGTTGTTGCCGCAAAGAAATCGCAGTCCTTCAAGGATATGGTAATGGAAAGCACTTTGTCAGAATCAAGGCGGTGGGTAAAAGATTTTCAGCAGTTATCATGGAGCTCGCTATCCGGAAGGCGCCACATACCTTTTGGTGCTTTGAAACAGACTTCGCAAGTGATGAAGGGCACTCTTGAAGACAGTGGCGAACGGTACTTGGAGATGACAAAGCTCTCGATACGGGTCTTGAGGCAAAGAGTCGGTAGCTACTCGTTGGTTCTCAGACGTTCCTACGAACGCCTCTTTGGCTTTGCTCGGTCCCATGGCACCAACTTGGTTGGTGACCTCAGCGAACTGATTCGCATAAGCCAAGAAAGTGGTGCCAGACTTATACGAAAGAGCATGCTTCAAATCCTGCTGGAAATTTCCCGCCGGCACTCAACACTCATTGATACGATGCAGCAATGGAGTAGTGCGCTCATACCCAAATATACTCTCATCCGCGGGACGGGCTCTGAATGTTTCAACACAAGCGCATGGCACTATAGCAAGCATTTGCTACAGAACACAGCTGTCAAGACATACAGAGGTACGAGAAGAACCTTGCATCTCTAGCGAGGAACTGTTACATTACAATTGTTTGTTATTTATGAAGATACCCATATAAAACCTGTCCGGTCCTAGGAGACGGCGTTTGGCTCCACGCCACGTCTTTAGCCATACAAGGCAGCGTACTGAGTAGCAAAATTCGATGTTAGCAAAATGTCCTGCCGGAGATCCGATACTCTGTCTGGGCTTGGTTGAGGTGATCAGTTCCAAAAGAGTGCATACCAGGTCGTGTGCGGACCTGAAATCTGTTCAACGCACCCGCTTCAAATGGACAACTTGAAATCTCCCTACAGTTCAGCCATAAAAAAACAAGCATGGGTAAGTAAGCGTCCACAGGACCCAGCAAATTCGAGGCCTTATTACTAACAGACATAGGTATTCCCAAGTTCTTTCGGTTCATCTCGGAGAGATGGCCGTTAATCTCTCAATTGATTGACGGCGAAAACGTGCCCGAATACGATAACTTATACCTTGATATGAACTCGATTTTACATACGTGTACACACTCGGACAATGACACATTGCGGAGAATGACGGAAGATCAGATGTACTCCGCCATCTTCAACTACATTGACCATTTGTTCGATATAATCAAGCCTAAAGAGGTGTTCTACATGGCTATCGATGGTGTTGCCCCCCGTGCCAAAATGAATCAGCAGCGTGCAAGAAGATTCAGATCTGCATTTGAAGCCGAGCAGAATCTCAAGAAAGCAATTGCGAATGGCGAGACGATTCCCAAGGAGGACCCTTTCGATTCCAACTCCATCACTCCAGGCACTGAGTTCATGGCCAAGTTGACGGAGAATTTGAAATACTTTATCCACAAGAAAATGTCTGAGGACACCAGGTGGGCTAGCATCAGGATCATTTTGTCCGGCCACGAGGTTCCGGGTGAGGGTGAGCATAAGATCATGGAATACATCAGAACCATGAAGTCGCAGAAAGACTACAACCCAAACATGAGACACTGTATCTACGGGTTGGATGCCGATTTGATCGTGTTGGGTCTTGTGACGCACGATCCTCACTTTTCCATCCTCAGAGAGGAGGTGACTTTCGGAAGATCCAGAACCCCCAGCACTGGGGACGTCACTGACCAAAATTTCTTTTTATTGCACTTGTCATTGTTGAGAGAGTACATGGAGTTGGAGTTCAAAGACTTGCAGGGTGAGCTTCCGTTTGAGTACAGCTTCGAGAGCGTGTTGGACGACTTTATCTTGATCATGTACGTCATCGGTAATGACTTCTTGCCTCATTTGCCAGACTTGCACATCAACAAAGGAGCTTTCCCACTTTTAATCGCTGCTTTCAAGCAGAGTATCAGACACATGGATGGCTACTTGAACGAGGGTGGAAAAATCAACTTCCAGAGACTCTCGATCTGGTTGGAATACTTGTCTGAATTTGAATTGGAGAATTTTGAGAACGACGACGTGGATCTCGAATGGTTCAACAAGCGCTTGGACGACATCTCCCGAAAGGGTCAAAGAAAGCGTGAGCGTACTGGAAAAGAGTTGATCTTGAAGAATGAGAAACAAGCTGTGCACATTATGAAAAGCTGGTTGTATGAAACAGCCTGCAAGCCTGTCGCTACTCTCATTGAACTTGCCAACAAAAGTGAGCTTCCCTCCCTCAGCTTGCCAACAGAGCTCGTTACAGAGAATTTGGAATTTCTCAAAACATTCGCTTTAGAGGTTGGAATTCTTCTAGTGCACTCTAGATCTAAAGACACTTATGAGGCCATTGTTGACGTAGATGGCATTTCTTCTTATGAAAACGAAGAGGAGTTTCAAGAACGTTGCAACGAAATTCGTAAGACCGTCAAAAAGTACGAGTCTGCAAACGTTTTTGCCAGCAATGAGTTAAAGGAGGACATAAAAGATCTTTATGACAAGAAATTTGTCGCTTCCAAAGACAAATACTACAAGGAAAAATTGAACTTCTCCATTCATGATGACGAAAGTTTAATCGAAATCACTAAACACTATTGCGAAGGATTGCAGTGGGTTTTATACTACTACTATAAAGGATGTCCGTCGTGGAGTTGGTATTATAAGCACCATTATTCTCCCAGAATTTCCGATATTAACAGAGGTATTGAGATGATGATTGAGAAAAATGAGACTGATGTCCAGTTTGACTTAGCTAAACCCTTCAAACCTTTTGAGCAATTGATGGCTGTCTTACCTGCACGGTCGAAAAAATTGTTGCCAGAGGTTTACAGACCTTTGATGACTGAAGAACATTCGCCAATTATCGACTTTTACCCAGCTGAAGTCGACGTTGACCTCAATGGAAAAACTGCCTCGTGGGAAGCTGTCGTTCTTTTGGACTTCGTGGATGAGAAGAGGTTGCTTGAAGTGATCAGACCTATTGAGGCGAAACTCAGCCCAGCTGAGACGAAGAGAAACTCTCATGGACACAACATCCTTTTCGTCTACAACATGCAGATTGACGGGTTCTATCCATCTCCTCTCCCAGGTTTCTATCATGACCTCGAGCACGACAGATGCTATGAGGAGGCTCTTTCTCTTCCATCGTTGGACCCTGGCTTCAAGTTCAAATTGCCTAAAGGTGCAAAATTGGGAACTAGTCTTTTGTCAGGCTTCCCATCGTTGTACACTATACCATTCACTGCAGAGTTGACCCTCCTGGGTACTAAGGTCTTCAACTTCCCATCCAAGTCCGAATCGATGAATTTGACTCTTAATTCCAATTGGAAAAACTCTTCTGTGGGACAATTTACGCATAAGTATATGGGAAAAGTCGTTTACGCTAATTGGCCCTTCCTTTCTGAGTACCGCGTGACCCAAGTCCTCGAGCCTGAGCTTAAACATGAATTTGTCAAGCGTGTTAACGGTCCAAAGTTCGATACCTTTGATTTGAGTCCTTCCGAGAGGGAAGATTTCCGAAAAATTTCAAGAGATCTCATTTCTGATTACAAGAACAAGAAGGCCGTGATTATTGGTCCAGTCGAGTGTATTGTTTTCGTGCAAAAGGTGA
Source organism: Metschnikowia torresii (assembly GCA_002893725.1). Lineage (NCBI taxonomy): Eukaryota > Fungi > Ascomycota > Pichiomycetes > Serinales > Metschnikowiaceae > Metschnikowia > Metschnikowia torresii. The sequence continues at coordinate 837,876 of NXHD01000003.1, read as the reverse complement.
CCGGTATACTCAGAACTCAACGTGGTGCAATTGTGAAGACTTTTTCGGACGAGTCCGAACCTTTCCCATTGCAAACAATTGTTGGCGCCGTCGAAAACCAAGATGCCAGATTAGCCACGAGAGGACCAATTCCTGTTGAAGAAGAATACCCATTGGATTTGCCGGTAGTGTTCTTGGGAGCATTCGCATACGGTGCTCCAGCGACAATTGCGGGCCACACCGAATCTGGCAAGCTCAACATTTGCATAGATAAAATTCTGTCTGTGATGGAACCTACGATCGGAAAGAAGAGATATGAGATTGAGCAGAAGGAAATTAGATACTACCCATCGTATGAGGTGTCTAAGCTTCTCCGTGTGAACCCTTTGTTCTTGTCTAAGATCACCGGTTCTTATATGCTCAAGGATGAATCGGGCCTGAAGATCAACGTGGGATTGGACGTTAAGTTTGATGTGCGTCGTCTTAAGGTTCTTGGCTACTCAAGAAAGAACTACAAGTTCTGGGAGTATTCAGCTTTGACAGTTCAGTTGTTGAGAGACTACAGGTCGAAATTCCCAAAATTCTTTGATGCCTTGGAGAAATTGCCGAAGTCCAGTGACATGCCACGTATCAGCACAATTTCAGACAAGACTGAGGTAGCTTCTATCAGACTGTGGTTAAAGGCCGCAAAGGCAGGTATGCAACAGGTCTCGTTGGAGTCCGAATCCTTGACCAGATTCAGTATTGAGGCTATCGAGCTGTTCATGATTGACTACGTCAGTAAGCCTTTGCCTTTGGACAAAAAAGATGTTAAGGGCGTTCCAGTTGATGCTGTTATCAACCCAGCATCTTCTTCTCAAATTTTGGGAGCTCAGAGGTTTGGACTTGGTGACAGAGTCATCTACGTTCAGGATTCTGGAAAGGTGCCGAAATTGAGCAAGGGAACTGTCGTTGGTGTCTTCACCAGCGGAAGAAAGACGAGTGTGAGCGTTGTGTTCGACATTCCTTTGGTTGGTGGTAACAACATGAGCGGCAAATTGAAGACCAACAGAGGAACCACTGTGGAGTCGTCAGCATTGCTCAACATATCATTCAGACAATTGGTGTTCCACTCTAACGCTTCCAGAAACAAGAAGCCAATGAATGTCAACGAGCGTCAAAGAAAGGCTGCAGTCGCTCAGACAAATAAAGCAGAGGCGTCTGCCAATAAGAGTAAGAAGGAAGTTCCCAAGAAGAGCAATGAGCTCTTGGCCATTTTGAAGAAGGGCAGCGAGAATGGCAAATCTGATGAAGCGCTGAAGAATGATCAAGAAGCTTCAGTCAACGACGAGACATCCACTTCTGAAAGACACGCTGGTATCAACACCTCCGCGATCAAGCAACTCCATGGACAGATTTATCACAACGTGATGAGCCAAGGTGCCGTTCCCATGAATGCCGGACCCATGGGCGCGCTCCCAGTGCATGGGTTCCCAGCTGGGCCCATGCCCGGACCAATGCCAGTTGTTCCCGGCATTCCATTGCCACCTCAATTCTTGCAACAACAACAAATGATGCAAGAGCAAGAGTCTCAGAGTTCTGGCAATGCTCCAGCACAACTGCGCGAGGAGAACGGTAACTCTTTCCCTGGTAGAGGAAGGGGAAGAGGAAGAGGAAGAGGAAGAGGCGGATCTCGTGGTGGGAGAGGCGGAAGAGGCGGCAGTGGCCAGGGATCAACGCCCGAAGCCTAAGAAGCCCAGGTAAATTGATAAAGGTGACACTTGTGCGTGTGCACTAGGACACTATCCGGACGCTGTAGCTACTGAACAGTCAGTTAAAAGCGGTGGGCATCGTGACTGCGTTCGTCGTGACTGCGTTCATTTGGTATGGACAAGATATTGTGACCCGATCATTGCGGGCGGCAGTCGGATCGGAATCGTGAGTAGCCTCGAGCTTAGAAGCCTAGTTTTCTGGAGTCTTTGAGGCCTCTGGAGCCTTTGGAGCCCCTGGAGCCTTTGAAGCCCTGGGTTTGCCTTGTTCGTCCGGGAGATTGATGAGGCCCAACGAAGACCAGTCGGAGTTTTCCATGAGCTCGTTGTCCATGCGACACTTCAAGTACCCTTTGGCCAAGACTCTGCAGTTAGGAGCGTTTCTGTTTTCAGTGAACTTCATACACTTTAAGTATTCCATCATTTGCTGCTTGCACTCGCCAAGATGGTCCAAGGGAAAGGAGCCACGCTCGGGGGGCGTGGGCGTCCACGATCTAAAGTTGCCACCTGCTGTTAGTATTATCTCCCGGCCGTCTGCTGCTGTGCAGGCACATACCTGGTGCTCCGGTTGACATTGGAAAATATGGGAAGGTTGTTCACGTGAGAAGCCCCGGTGCGATGTGAAGGTGATTGTGTGTTGGAGGTGGAGGTGCGCGACAGGAAACGCTACGAGCGATTGTGAAGATTTATTTATTAATGAAAAAATCAATGGAAAAAAAAAGCCCACTGACTTAGGCAATGGTGCAGCTGGGAATGTAGCCCAAGCGACCGTTAGTGGTGTAGTTGAAGTTGTCTTTGTTTGGAGCAGACTTGGTTTGGGTGGAAGATTGAGATTGAGATTGAGGGCCGGCCATTGTGATTGTTTGAGTGTTGTCGGTTTGAGAACTGAAGAGGTAAAACTAAGGAGAATTGTGAAACTATTTATGTCGTTCAGTACGGCGGCGCTAGCAAAAGGTGGTGGTGGCCTTGCTTCAGCGTGTTTCCATTTTGGGCGGTTGCAATGGGCCAAGCGCGCGGATGTTAAAAAGTGGAAATGTGTGCCCACACTTTGGAAAATGAGGCGAAGCTTTTATTCAAACAAACAACCGCAATGGAGAAAGCACCCGATGAGGCAAATTCAAACACAATAGAGGAATGAGAAAAAAGAGGAATTGAAGAAAAATGGCGATCCCAAATGAAAGCCACGAGAAGCACCACCAGAAATCTCAACAGGAGCATTACCAGAAGCCTTACCAAAAGCACGACCAGAAACTACTGAATTCTACTAAATACACTACCACACGTCGAGGAAGAAAAGAATCGAAGAATAATGGATCACGTGAGCGAGCTAAATGGATCAAGCGATGTAAACAATGGAAGACTTCATAGCGACCGAAATAAGGCCTGTTGAAATTGCAAACGTCATCGGCGGCTATAGAAGCATCTTTAGTCTCTGGCGTCCCCGGGTGCCCCGCAGCACGTGACGCGCAGTAGTTCCAGCAATGGCCGCGGCGAACGCGACTTCCGGTTGGCGGAAGGGTAAAGGCTGCCCCGCTTGAAGCTCGGTCCAGCGGAAGAGTGCATCTGCGGGTGTGCGTCCTCGGATCGGCTGCCGGCCGACGCCTTCGCCCGGGCGGAGAGACGGCCTTTTTGCCGCCGCTGAGCTCGATTTGCTGCCCGCAGCAATCGCCGCCAACCGCTCCTCCGGAAGTCGATGCGTGAACCGGCCCTAGATCGGTCGGGCGTTGGCTGCGAACCGAGTGCGCCATCTCCACTTCCGTCCCACCCCGGAACTCTCAGCGCTCAGTTCCAGCGCCGCCACCCAGTAGCTGGCGCTAAAAAAAAAGATATACGCCATAAAAAAGGCATGGCGGCCGCTCGGCGGGAAGAACTGCGATAGCGGGCTGTAAATGCCCCTCCGCTTTGTCCCGCTTAAGCGCATGCAGCTTTGGGCCGATCGGGTCAGCCCGCTGAATGCGCGCTATTCCGGTCCATTTTCTCGGTTGCCCGTTTGGGACACGAGATTTTCGTCTGTCAAGGCTTTTCTCCACATCCGCCATTCTGTTGAAAACACCCACTTTCTGGTAGTTCAGTATTTGCTAAGGCAGTCCAGCCACCCAGAATCCATCGGCACAAAGGTCTCATCCACCCGTGATTCCTCGTCCAACCCCCACAGCGTTTCAACACCTGTTAGTCATTTCCCCATATTTTTTCGTGGAAGAATTTTGAGTCATATGCTCAATCGGCCCCATCATGACTTCACAACTCAAAGCCCAGGAGATCTTTCATCAGTTTTCCTCTGTTAATGCAGAGACGCAGAAACAGTTTCTCTCTTTCCCAGAGTTCGCTGCCATCCTTTCCCCGTTTCCCAACGACTTGCCCAAAGACTCGTATGCCTTGCTCTATTTGTTGGCTGACAAGGACCACAAAGGGTACGTCGATGAAAAAGACTTCGTGTCGTTCATCGAAACCTTGACGTCCGCCGAAGGTGACTTCAAGCTCTTGTTCAACGGCTTAACGAAGGGCCAAAAGACCTTGAAGTACACTGAGTGCATCGACGCGCTCAACCAAATCAACAAGGCCATCGACCCAAACTACCAGATGAAGAAGAGAAAGCTCAACTGGGCGTATTTGGAACGCTTCTTCTCGCCCGACGGCGAAATTGACTTTTTGGACTTTGTCTCCTTGATCAACAACATGCCGGTGACCAAGTTGATCGGTGGCTTCGAGGTAGTTTCTGGCAGATCGGGCACCATCAACTCTGAGGAGCTAAACCACTTGCTCACCACCAATATGAGCCACAAGTTGTCCATCAAGTTGAAGGACAACTTGGCCTCATTGCCAGACTTCTTTCAAAAGCAAAAGTTCACTTTGTCCAACGTGCTCTTCGTTTACAACTGCTTGAACAAATTGGACCTCATAAACGAGGTCATTGCAAACACCCCTCCAACCTCGAAAGACAAGTTGGACATCTTGATCAGCAAGCAGGAGTTGCACAACAATCTCACCGACCACCTCTTGAAGTCCTCCAACTTTAAGAGCGTCACCACCACCGAATTAGACTTGTTGTTCTTCTTGATCAACCGCGACCAGGAGGTCATTCCAAGACGCGAGTTGATCTCCTTCTTGAACCCCAACTACAACAACAACATCCCTACATTGCCAGCTATCTTCGAGCACTCAGCCGCTCAGCCTGTTAAAGACGATAACTTTTCCTTGTGGCCCATTTTTGACTCCATGTACTCCTTCTTTTTGGGCTCCATCGCAGGATGTATTGGTGCCACTGCTGTGTATCCAATCGACTTGATCAAGACTAGAATGCAAGCACAGAAGCACAAGGCCCTTTACGACAACTCATTTGACTGTTTGAAGAAGGTTCTCCGTGCCGAGGGATTTAAAGGTTTGTACTCCGGATTGGGCGCTCAACTTGTCGGTGTCGCACCCGAAAAAGCTATCAAGTTGACCGTCAACGACTTGATCCGTAAGATCGGAACTGAGAACGACGGCACTATCACCCCGGCTTGGGAGATCTTGGCTGGCTCGTCTGCTGGTGCGTGCCAAGTGATCTTCACGAATCCTTTGGAGATTGTTAAAATCAGATTGCAAATGCAAGGTGGCTCGAAGTCTCTTCAACCCGGTGAAATCCCCAAGAAGAGATTGAGCGCCGGCCAAATCATCAAACAATTGGGTCTTAAAGGTCTTTACAAGGGTGCCAGTGCGTGCTTGTTGAGAGACGTCCCCTTCTCTGCCATTTACTTCCCCACCTACGCTAACATCAAGTACTACCTTTTCGACTTCGACCCAAATGACCCCACCAAGAAGCACTCGCTCAATACGTGGCAATTGTTGGTCTCTGGTGCTATGGCTGGTGCTCCAGCAGCATTCTTCACCACTCCAGCAGACGTTATTAAGACTAGATTGCAAGTAGAGACCAAAAAGGGCGACGTGAAATATAGGGGCATCACCCATGCATTCGGCAACATTTTGAAGGAGGAGGGTGTCTCTGCATTTTTCAAGGGCTCTCTTGCTAGAGTCTTTAGACTGTCGCCTCAATTTGGTTTCACCTTGGCATCTTACGAGCTTTTGCAAAGATTGTTTCCATTGCATCCTCCAAACACCAGAGAGTCCAACTTCAAGGCAGTGAGTGGATACCCTGGAGTTTACAACTTGTCCAACGAGCAAGTATATGAGAACAAATCTCGTGTGATGTACTTTAACCAAGATCAGTTCTACCAGCAGAACAACCTCAAAACAGAGAAGACATTGACGAACGCCTTAATCTCGTACCCTGCCGAGTACGTCTACAAGTCGCAGGACACAATCAAATTAATGATGGATGTTGACTACAGATTCGGCAATTTTGACTTTGACGCTTACACAAAGTACATCAAGCGTTAAGATCAAACCAAATACTATAGTAGTAGAACGTGCCGCATAGGCGTGGTACAAAATTTGTTCATTATATCGTGTATTATCGTTAGCGTGAATTTGTAGAAGTTTGTATCTAGCGTTCGAGACTGGCCACTTCTCGCGTGAATCTGTATGTGGATATACTATCGCTCCAGTAAACACAGTTCCCCGTTGACACAAGTCGAGGAGGGCCTGTACGGGTGGACGGAGCAGCCATTCGGGTTTTGTACGTTTCTGTCGTCAAAGCACTCAAATCAATGCATTTGAAGCCTCGCGGGTTTTCCTCGACGGTCAATTTCCCTTCCTCAAAATGAAAGAGAGGAAAAACTTGGTTATCGTTGTGAATACCATATTCGGTCGGAACATCCGTAAACTCATGCGCATCAAGCGAAAAGTTGCAAACAGCCACTCTAGTTGAGGTCATTACTATGATGCTGAGAAGTGCCTCATCGGGGTCGACGCAAGGAACGGGGTAAACTGCGACATCGATGAGAAACGCCTTGACGTCCTTTCTGGCTATCCAGCCATTCTTGTAGTCCAACACCAAAATCTCATGCCCACTAGTGGCTATGCAAAGATCTCCCCATGCAACCATCTTCAAGTTCTGCATGATAGGTTCCACACGAAAGCCGAGACGCTTGACCAAGGTCACACGAAGCGAGGCCAAATCCACCGTGCGCACATCGCCACGCTTGGAGATCATAATCAAGCAGCCGTCGTGGAGAAGCGCACCCATGTTCTCGATGTCGGGAGTTTCTGCAGCGTTCTGATGATGCCGAAAAAGCGAGGCTTGGAGATTGGCCACGAGCGGCTCGGTGTGGCTCACCGGCGCAGACGGCCGACGGTAATTCCATTTGGATAGCGACAAGTACTCGCCAAAACGGACAAAAACCCATTCATTGTGGCATTGTACGCTCCATACGCGCCGGGCTACCGCCATGTCCACATGTCTGTGTGGCGAAAGGGGCATTCTGGCCACTGGCAGCGGGAAAACATCGCCGGCCAACGCGTCCACAGCATGCAACTCAAGAGCTGCGTCCTTGACAAGGAAAACGTGGGCGCCAGTCGGGCCCGGCCACGTTGATCCCTGGGTGACAAGGCGTATACTGTTGCAGGAAAGAAACGATTGCGAGCGGGACACCCGCGGCAGCGAAAAGCCCAAGGCCCGCCGAAGCTCGGCCGTGGCCATATCATGGGCGTGAAAGAAGTTCCAGAGGGTCACGTTGGGACAGGCGGCGTGGCCCGTTTTGGGTTTCTTGGCCAAGGACTCCAGCCTCGCGTAGTCCTTCTGCCTTTCCTGTGCACGCACAGCGTTGTTGGTGTAGGCTGCGTTGTGACGCTGGTCGCCGTTGGTAATGCGGAAGTATTTGCGCTTTTCGGCATCGTAGTAGAACCCGGGAAGCTCGGGAGGGCTCATGTCGTATTTGGAGTAGAGCGCATGGGTTTGGTTTTTTCGAGCGCACTGCCGTGATGAGCATGGCCAGAGGTAGAGGTGCACAGCTGAACTGGAGCACCGCCTATAGGCTCGGAATGGCCACGGAATTCAGCGAAGGAGATCCGAAAGCAATTCCTTCGACCAAGAAGGTCTGAAATGGCCACGACTTAAAAAAAAATACGTAAGCCATGCCACGGATTATCACCAAAAGCCAGGATTCGGACCCATTTCTGTCCCATTTTGAGCCCAGTTGCCCCATTTTGAGCCCAGTTGGCCCCCTTTGGCCCGTTTCTGCCAACCTAGGCAAAATCGTACTCTTCTCCGACTAGTCAAAATCGTACTCCGTGTAGGACTCTTGCGTGCCTCTGGCCGTGACCTTCTGCACGCGTGCAAACTCTCGCTGCTGAACAAGCCTATTTTCAAAACCGTTGGACCGATCGATGCCGTCCCAGAAGTGGCCCGCGCTGATGTTGAAGCGATTTCGAGGCTGTGGGCCGCCTTGGTAGGCAGGCCGGAGCGAAGCAGCCGTCGTGGCTGTCACTGTTGTTGCCGCCGCTGTTGGCCGTGCACCATAGCTAGCTAGCGGGTCGTCAAACTGCGGCTTCTGCTTAAGGTGCGCCGTCACCTCGTCGTCGGCCACAGAGTACGCGAACCGCGTGGCTCGGCCCTCCTTCTCGGCGGCCGCTGCTTGTTTGAGCGTGTCGAGCTCGCCGGTGTTAATTTTGCGTGTCTGTTCGGCCCTTTCCTCCTGCTCGCGCTTCGTGCGCTCGTCCAGCTCCTTTTTGTACTGCTGGAGGTTGATGATGCGCCCACTCTGGTCTCTGTAAACCGTCTCCTGTGTTTGTGGGTTGCTGGCGGAGACCGACGTCTGTTCGGCCAAAGGCTGGCGCTCCACAACGTTGCCGTCGTCGATGCGCTTGAAGCCCTTGTTGCCGGAGCTGCCCTGGACGCTGGCGGGACTGAACTCGTCCTCTGGGTCCGCCGAGGCGCCGGCTAAGGCGTGTGATGCTGCTCTTTCATCTTGCGATGCCTTGCCTGATAACAGCCGCTGCGAAAGGACGACGATTGGGGTGCCTGGGCTGGGAATAGACTCTTTTTTGGACTTTTTCTTCTTTGTCCGCTTATCGCCGCCACCCGCAAGGTATTTGGAGAGGTAGTCGGCCCGGGAGGTCATTTTGTTGATGTCCACCATTGCAATTACGCTCGCTCATCTGGAGACGGTACGGCACCTAAAGCGCGGGCACCATAACGAAACCTTTTCAAGCCGCTTGGTTCATTTCTCAATCCCGCGTATATCATTAAACATATTAGGCTCGTGTATATCATCTAGTTATTATACATAGTTGGCCTCGTGTATGTCTTTTGATGATTACACATGGTTTGCCCCGTGTATATCATCTAATTATTATACATAGTTTTCGTCATGCTAAGAGGGCCACTGCGCCTACTGGAGACGGAGCACCTCGCCGTGGATCTGCGCCATCGTTTCACAGAGGTCCATGAAAAGAGCATACTGGTTTTTGACAACATCAATTATGCTTTGAAGACTAGCCGAGTTCTCGTTGCATGCGCTCTCCAAGCCACCGACGACCTCAACGCCCTCGTTGATGAGCTGCTCGTAACTCTTCAATAGCTCCCTGTACTTTTGTATTCTCTTGGTGAAAAATTCGTTCAAGTGGAACGACGACGACAACTTGGTTCCTGGCGTGGCAAGCTGCATGATTAGCTGCATCATGTTGCTGATGTCTTCGGTCAATTCGTCGTTGACAGATTTTATGGCTTTGAGCTGCTCAGCGTCGTACCTGAGCGCTTGCTTTATGGAAAGAATTTTGGTATGCAAATAGCTGACGTCCGCAGGAATGGACTTGATGAGTTGCTCATGCTTGGGGAGATCGCTCTTGAGCGTGGTGGCTATGAGATGCTGCTTGTCAATGTAAGCATCCAATTGTTGGAGCTCATTTTTTATGTCCTGAGGGAGATCCGAAAACCTCGTCATGGCGGTGAGCGGGGCTTGCTGCTGCTGCTGTGGTTGCTGCTGCTGAGCACCAAATAGACCGCCTGAAGCACCAGCGTTATTGGAGCCAAACAATCCGCCCGAAGATGCGTTTTGCTGCTGCGAGCCGCCGAAAAGCCCACCGCCTGCACCTGTATTGGCAGTCGAGTTAGATCCGAAAAGACCACCGCCGGTGCCGCTGTTGTTCGACGTGTTTCCACCAAAAAGTCCACCGCTGGGCTGTGTGTTTGATGAGCCAAAGAGGCCACCACCCGTTGCAGGGGCGTTGGATGAGCCGAATAACCCACCCGCAGGGGCGGCGGGTTTTGAACCAAACAAGCCGCCGGATGTATTTGTGTTTGCGTTCGAGCCAGCGTTGGCGGTTGATCCAGAACCAAACAAGCCACTTGTTGTGGACGATGGAGCAGCTGTATTGGAGCTGCCAAAAAGGCCGCCCGAGGCTGTTGCGCCGGAAGTGTTATTATTGTTTGTGTTGGAAGACCCGAACAAGCCACCCGAGGCACCGGATGTGTTGTTTGCATTGGCTGCTCCAAATAAACCGCCGCCTGTGTTGGACGAAGTTGTGCCTGCGGGCTTTTGGCCAAATAATCCTGTGGAAGTGGAGGAAGCGCCACCAAAAGAAGGAGCGGTGTTCTGCGAGGCGTTCGCGTTGGACCCAAACAAGCCCGAGCCTGTGGAGTTTGTGGAACTGGAGCCGAAGAGGCCTCCGGCCGGTTTCTTAGCATCGCCTCCAAAGAGTCCGCCATTAGAAGCGTTGGACGAGCCAAATGTTGGAGCGGACGACTGAGCGTTTGCTGGGGCTCCAAAGGCAGATGGGGCAGCGTTGGTGCCTGTTGCAGCTCCGAACATCAGACCAGTTGTAAGAGAGTGAGCAATGCGTGAGGCTTGTTTGTTGATGGAAAATTAAAAATTTGAGGCGCGGGAAGGCCCGTACACCACACCCTCGCGGCTGCGAAGAGAAGCATCAGAGAAAGAACAGTATACTGTTGATATGATCTGTAAGACATTGGTGTGAAATACAGATCCCTGGATCATGTGGCAATAAGCGCTGAATGTTCTTTGAAGCTGGTTTTGAAAAAGATGATATTTGGCCAAAGTGGGACGTCTTCCGGCTATAAAATAGGACTCCGTAGAGCCCTTTTGATGTTGAGGGTCACCCTCACGAGCTTTTCCTAAGGTGGCCATCTCAAAACACTTTATACGAGTGCAACAAAGGGTTCGGAATGAACTCTTTTCCTCGGCAACATGTCTGGTATGAGCTTTGGGAGAATTACTACCGAAGCCTGGGTTTTAGGTAGGCTATTTACCCTGGTGCCTCAATTATAGCGGCGGTCCTCACGATGCCCTTTAGACAGTGAAAACGTATCAAAGATCCAAATTATTCTGCAAAGGGCTTCTAAAGCTTGGGGGTTTAACTGTAAATTTTCCGGCTTCTGGGGATCACATGACTGCGATCAGATGACTCACGTGTTCCACACGTAATATGTAGGCTGAAACAAAGGCGATTGTCCTTTAGAATTTTCCCACCATTTATAGGGGAAGTAGAGATGGCTCAAATGGCACTTACATGCAGCTGATGTCCATATGATCAGTTCGAATCCGCCTTATGGCCACTTCCCCCACCACCCCAGGTTTCGTCAAAGAATGTCCAGATAACCAAATCATTACCATATTTCTCCCATATTGATCAGGTCTGTCCTCGCGCCACACAATACACCCCCGGGTTTTCACCAGTCGCTGGTTTCCCGCCAGGTAACAACGTCGATATAGTTCTATAGAGATGCACAAACACCTTAAAAGACGAGCCGTAGAATCGAAACGAGTAGTGTCCCATTTTTCTCACTCCCGAAACAGCCAGTAACATAGCTGGACCGCTCGAGCGGACACCGACGGGTTAAGAAATGGGTGGATCAGAGAAGGCGCAAAAATGTCACGTGGCCAGCCGCAAATGCTAGAAACATCTAAAGCCACACGGATCAGAAGGCTCAAAGCGGAAGCCCTTCAAATCTGGAAACACCCGCATTCATTTGCCCAAGCAATGCATTGCCCACGCTGCCGTCCGCACAGTAGGAAGCGAGAACCTGCACACAACGGACCTTCTGTCGCAGCGCGACATTCCGCCCCCGTTTGCAGCCAAACGGCCGCGCCAAATTTGCAACTGCCCACACGCGCGTCCCCGCGCGGGCCTGTCTGCAGGAAGGCTACTCTGGCCAAAACGCATCGCATCAGTTCGATCAACACCATCCATGAACGCTGGCGAACAGGTCCGTGGGGCCATTGAGAACATACGCGATGAGCTCCATCGGATCTCGACAGTCCTGCATTTGCTCGAGATTGACCCGGAGCTCAGTGGCTCTTTCAAGCAAAAGCTCATCGATGAGTTCAACGTCAAGCTCAGGAGCGTCAAGGTCAAGAACCGCTTGCTCATCGATGAAAACACGCGATTGAAGGAGCGAGTACGTATGTTGGAAGAGCAGCTCGTGGCTGCGCCGCTCAAGAGTCATGCTGACTCTGGCGTCAACCGAAAGACCGCCTCGCACAACTGGGTTTCCCCAGACAAGAAGAGGCGGCGCCTATCAGACGAAAAACGGCCGCTGGCCCACCAGGTTCTGTCGAGCCCAACAAAGCGACAGCCGGCAGGGATCTCGCTGGTGGCTGTAAGCATTCCCCTCGGGTTTGTGCCGACACAAGGCGCCAAGCAGGACCTCACCAGTTCTCAGTTCAACAAGCTACCGACACAGTACTCGGATGCCAGCAGCCAGGTATATCCGGACGCAGCCGCCACAGGCGAAAGAGAAAGAATCATGCTCGGGTCGTCCCCGGTCAAAACAGCCGAGTCACCACCGGAAATGCTCGAGCCACCACCCAAAAGGCTCGAATCGTCGCCTACGAAAAGAAGCGACGACGATGTCTTTGTTGCGGACTCACAAGCCGACTTCGCTCCGATCTCCGCGGAAGACGAAAACATAGAGGCGGATTTGCCCCAAGACGCCGTAGACGACGCCCCGCCGTCGCAGAGTGTTCCATCGCACTATACTGCTCTCCAAAGGGTGGACTTCTTGCGGACTTACTTCGCTATGAAGCTCGAGGAAAAGGCAGCACGCATCGACCTCTCGGTCAACCCCATCACAGAAAAGGCATGGACGCTCGACGACTTCGTACCCAACAAGAATTGGACACCCAAGATGGTAGTCAAAGGAAACAACGGTCCCAAGACCCGCGAGCAGGCAAAGGCGTACCGGCAATTTTTCGACCAAGCAGGCTTTGGCGTGAAGAGCACGGGGCCGCGATGGCATAGCCAGGAGGCAGATGAGCCGTTGGAGAATGGTCAAACGCATTCGCAAATGATGGACAAGTACCTGTCCCCGCCCGGGTACATGACAGGGGACTTCGTCAGCACACAAGAGCAGGAGGAGCGCCGGGAGGTGGCTCGCTTCAAGCACCAGGAGCGCGTGCGGCGCCGATATGACAGCGCTCTCACAGGCGGGGAGTTTATCTTCTATGAGCCGGTGTTCCGCCAGGCAGTGCAGCAGGGAAAGTTCAAGAATGCGGAGCCACGGTTCGGCGCCGTTGGCAATGCGCATAGAAACCCAAGATCTTGGAAGTAGAGGTGCCTTGCGCCAGGAATCATATAGACGAGCCGATCAGTAATGCGAAACCTGAGAGATTGGTAAGCGTCTTGATATTTGGAGTGTAGGACCCGCGAGATTGATAAGGGTCTTGGTATCTGGAGTGTAAGACCCGGGAGATTGATAAGGGGATTGAATTCGGAGTGTAAGACCTGGGATTGCGACTGACGCTATGATTGATCCTAGAAGACAATTGTCATTGGAAGGGACGATTGTGTTTGACTGGGGGACAAAAATTCTTGACTCTGAGAACGATTGCAATTCAATCTGGCAGAAGATTGCAACAGACCCTCAAGGAGATAATGCTTCGCCCACTGCATTGATCAAGCGGGTATGCGGCCACCAAAAGAGGCAAGTATATGAACGAGGCCGAGCTTCATCTAAATTTGGAGAGGCACAGCTAGCAGCGGCATCAATGGCCATAATCCAAAAGAAGATGAAACAAAGTCAGACTGCAGCGCGAAAGGATGAGGCAGCGATGCGGCTGGATTGGACCGGTCAACTTTCCGCCCTTCCAACGTTTCAACCGTCGATTCGGCAGCGACGGCGAAGACCACGCCGCATGCAAAATGCAAAAGTGGGGCCGCCGCGAGCACGCACCACGAGAATGCGAGGCAAGCGAGCCAGCGGCCGCCCCGCGTGCCATGCGATCGCTCGCGCGCCCCATTGACGGAAGACGCCCCATTGACGGAGAATGGGAACCCCTTCATTGTTGCACGACATTCAGCGCAGTGTCGCGGGCCGTGCACACAGCGTTGGTGTATTTATGGCCCAGCGGTGCCCATAACATCCGAACCGTCCATATGCACGCGCCCCATGGGCGCCAGTGGCTGGATAGGGGACAGGCATGCCAGCGGCGGCAGAGCCAACCCGAGCCGGTCCAGCGGCAACCCAAAACAGCAAAAATAGCACAGGCAAAACAAAGTGCAAAAAGGCAAAATAATAAAGGCAAAACAGCCTGAGCTGTATCAAAAGCAACAGCAAAAGCAGCAGCTGAAACACTCAACGGCAGCACCGTAGAATAGAAGCAACGCAGAAAGCAGCTGGAGCCGAAGACAACGAGGTGGAGGCTGTGATTTTAGGGGCCCGCTGCTTTTTGCCTTCTCGGACGCCAGACGGCTGATGTAATGGCAGGGAAACAATCAGGAGCAGCCAAGGCAGAGGCCAAAAGAACAAGCGGTATGTTTTCTATTCTAGCAGCTACCAAAAGATTTGGTCGATTCTCCCGACTCAAGTGACCCAAACCTCAGGGGCTCCGTGATGGTGGAGCAGCCCAGCCGCATTTGCAGCAGTGGCACGGATCGCGACACGCGACATCCATTAGCGGCAGCGACACCGACACCGCGACACCGACATCGCGGCACCGACACCGCGACACTCGACACGCCGCGTGACGTCGGCGGAGCGCCAGACATTTGTCGCGTGGGCTCCAACGCTCTCCGGCGCTGCGGCCGTCTAGACCGCTCGCGACATGAAGGTCGCAGCGCACTGCGAGAAGGCTAATGCTGCTCTGCAGCCGCGGCGCCTCCCTGAGCTCTGGCAAGTCTGGTGCCAGCGGCAGGCTGCGGCACACAGCGGGCCCGTTTTCGCTAAAAAAAAAGACCGGCGCCTGTGCCAACAGCCCGCCGCCCATCGCCATCGCCAACGCCATCGCCCTCGCTACATCCGCTGGCCGCTGGCAGGTGGCCGCTGCATGCCGCCGCACGCTGTCTTTCCGGCGTGGGCCTCACTGCCTATTGTCACCCTACTGGCGCGTCCTTCATGGTTCCGCTCTGTGCGTATGCTTCACCTCGTTTTACCTTTGCTGTACCACGAAACTATATAGCATCCTCGTTCCCGTCGCAGAACGTGCTTGTCGATTTTTGTCTTGTCTTGTGTCTTTTGTCTTTGGTCGTGTTTTTTGCCTTTGTTTGCTTCGTCCGTTGCAATCTCCTCCTTGTCTGCCGTGTTTGGTCGCCGAATGCGCTGAGCCTTGATCCCGCCGTGCCTAGCCTTGGTTTCGTTTCCGACACGTTCGATTAGATTTGAGCGCCTACCCAACGTTCCACCCGCACACGCTACTTTACTTGTCGTCAACACACTGGGTCCCGCCGTGCCTGCTTCTTGCATCTCGTGAAAGAGTGCTGTTTTCCTTGCGTGCTGATCCGTGCTTGTCGTTTTTCTTGTCTCGCGCCTCGCTTCTCTTGATCTGTGCTGGCCCCACGTCTTGCCGATCGTCCCGGATCACCGCTACCGCCCGCGCCCACGCACCGCTCCGCTCGCTGGCCAACAGAATCCTCCAGCACCATTGCGCCGCCTGATTCCGTCGGCAACTGCTCCCTCCTCTAGCCGCCCGCCTGTTCGCGCCTCGCTTGTCCGATCCAGTCCGGTCTCTCGCACTCTCGCACCGGCCGCTGCTCCATCATGTCTCAGGCTAGCTACGCCCCGGCCGCAGACGCCACAGACGCCTCTTCCAGCCTGTGCCACTCCCACAATCTCTCCATCAACTCGGTCTCCTCCATTGCCGAGCCCACAACCCCACCTGCATCATCCTCCGCATCCTCCGCAACCAAACAGGGTTTGTGGGACACGTCTAAGCTCTCCTGCAACTTGTCCTTGCCCTGCTTCAACCTAGACGCTCTGTCCTCCAAGCCTTTACATACCCGTAAGGTGTCTGCGGACTCGTTGAGTTCTGACAAGGAAAATGAAAAGCCCCGCAGCGCTCACTCCGCTCACTCTCTGCTCGGCAAAATCGACAAAGAGTACTTGCTGTCCATTGCCAAGATTCCTTTGGCCTCGTTGAAGAATATCATGGCTCTTGCTCAAGACCAGAGTGGATGCCGTTTTCTCCAGAGAAAGCTCGACGAAAATCTTGTGCCCAATGCCCAGCAAAGAAACGCAAACTTTAGAGTCATTCTTACTAACGTGCTGCCTCTGTTGTATAAATTGATCATAGACCCATTCGGAAACTACTTGGTTCAGAAACTCATCGAGTTCTGTAACGAAACGGATATCAACATGTTCATGGAGACGTTAATCAATAACTTGTTTCTGATCGCTATCAATCAGCACGGTACTCGTGCATTGCAGAAAGTCATCGACAAATTGATCAATGACTACCAATTGTCCCTTCTCGTGACCGGCCTCAGCCCTCACATTGTGGAGCTCATTAAAGATTTGAACGGCAATCATGTTATACAAAAAATCTTGAACAAATACTGTACCGAAAAATGCCAGTTCATTTATGACGCCATCGTTTCAGACCTTTTGGTAGTTGCTACACATAAACATGGATGTTGCGTGTTGCAGAAATGCTTAAATCACGTTAACCCCTCTCAGCATTCTGATTTCGCTGAGGTCATTCTTGACTACCAGAACTTTGTGCGTTTAGTCAATGATCAGTTCGGAAACTACGTTCTCCAGTATCTCATCTCAGTTGACTCAGTTGATGTAAACCGCAGACTTTTTGAAAACTTTATGAAATTCGGAATTGTGGATCTCTGCAATTCCAAATTCTCGTCCAACGTTGTCGAGAAAATGATGAAGAATTGTTACAACAACGAGGCAGATCTGGTTGCTTTCTCTGATTTAAAGTTCAAACTCATTGCTCTCATTCTCAATGCCGATGTTGACGAGCTTGTCAATGACCCCTTCGGCAACTATGTTGTGCAAACAATGATTGATATTTTGATCAATCCTCAGGGAAGTTATTTCACCGAGCTGCTTAATGGCCAAAGATTATTGCTACCATCTCTCGGCTTGTTGCTTAAGGATGACTTCGCTTCTTCATTCGATTCGTTGCAGGTTCAAATCATTAAAAACTGGTTTGGAATGTGTCGGATTTCTTCATCATACGGCAAAAGAATCCATCTGAAAATCAATCACTTGTTGAGCGGAGAATCCAGAATCCCTAACAAAAACTACATGTCAGAAACTCCCGCCCAATGGAAGCACGGGAAGAATCAATTCACTCCTAAGTCTCGCTATGGCGAATCGAACATGCCTAGAGCGCAAAATATCAATCAAGTGCAGCAGATGCAACAAATGCACAACTTGCAGCAAATGCACAACTTGCAGCAAATTCAACGGACGCGCCAAAGCCAGATACTCTACAATGACTATGGATCCGTATCTTCCAAGCAGAATAAAGGCGGCTTTTCCGACCGGTACCCAGAAACAAGAAGATCCCGTCAATTCATGGACAACAATCATCTCCATCATTCATTTGGTCGCCCTAGTGCTGTTTCAAATTCTGGCGTTCATTTTTCTAGAGCAAACTCAAGTGGTTTTACTTTGGCTTCGCATCAGGTAGCAGGTAACGCACCGACACATGGTCCAATGGACAGCAGCTTGTGGTCTTCAGAGGTCCATCAGCGCGATGCCACCGTACCAAGAGCAGAGCTTGCTGCGTATGGTGGTGAGCGACACGCTCGGTACCGCAGGCCGCTGCAGATTCACGGCACGTTCCAGGGATACAACCAACAAGCTATGCCAAACATATCGTTGGATCACCAGTACGTGGGTGCTCCTCAGCCAAGAAACAGCATTCACATGCATACGCCTCCTATTTTTGGAGACGAGATCAATCGCGAATCTTACATCGTCCAAGATGGAGTGGCCCAGGCAATGTATCGTGGGCAGTGGTGATGTGATCGCTTGTACTTTTCATTCTTAATCTCATTAAAAATTTGACATTATACTTTTACTCCTAATATATGGGGATTTACTGTCTTTTGTAGCTTAATTTCGTCATCGAACTCTGGACCGAAAGATTTTTTGGAGTCATAAAGGTTACCCCGAGCATATGTATGACGATGAAAAGCAGCATCCTAAGAATGCTTCAACTGAGTTGATGAAGTGGTGCTTGGCCACATCAATAAGTAGTAGAAGTATTATGATGTTTCATGCAAAGCTTCAAGAGCACACGAGTAGAGGAGAGGCAGCGCAAAATAATCGCAGAGCCTCTTGGTGGAAATGATACAGATGACGAGAAGGGCAAGCGCTTGTGAGAAAGGGTTGGAAAGACAGGCAAGTTTAGCAAAAGGACCGTTAGCGCCAGCAGAGAAACTGTCAGCGCCAGCAAAAAGACCGCCAGCGCCAGCAAAAACAAATTGAGACACGCTGGCCGCTTAGTTTCTGCGCTTGACTCTGTCCCAGGCAGAGCCAGCCTTCCTCTTCCGCGCGGTGGCCTCCCGCATGTCTCTGCTGTTGTTGAACATGGACCAGTCCTCTCCGGCAAACGTGTTGGCACGCTCCGACATCTTTTGCTTGAACGACTTCTTGGTGGACGTCGACGGCAATCTGGTGAAGTTGCTCTCCTCGTAGCGCTGGATCTCCTTTTCCTTCTGGCGGTCCTTGCTTGTCTTGACTCCGCCTCTACCATGGTCCACGATGGTGGCACCAATGGACGATTCGGCTCGCGGCAAGTCCGAGGCCTCGGCCAAATACTCCTCCATACTTTGCAACTTTCTGTTGGACTGCTTGGGGCCGGCCTTGTCGTCGAACTGCGACGTGCGGGGCGCCACGGCCGAGATCTTGGGTGGTCTGTACTTCTCGCTGGAACCCTCCTCGTCCTTCTTGGCCCGAAGCAGTTTTTTGGCATCGGCCAACTTGGCGAACGCAGAGGCGTCCGGACGGTACGAGAGAGCGTCGCGGTCGCTTTCCGAGTCCGAGCCGGAGTCCAGGTCCGGCTCTGACCCGCCAACAGCGTCTTCGTGGCCCACGGCCTGCTCGGCAATCTTCTTCTCTGCCTTGGCGCTTTCCTCGTCCATTCTGTGGAACGAACGCACCATCTTGTCAAGCTGATAGGTGAGCTTTTTCTCCAACGGCTTGACGCCCTTTTCCAACGCCACACGCTGTTGCACCGAGGCCAACACCGCCTTGTCCTTGAGCTGCTGAACCTCCTCAAGGCTGGCGGGCTCTTCGTGCTGGAGACGCTCAATATGTGCAAGCATTACGAGCCCCAAGTTGTTGATGTACGACAAAAGCGAGTGTGTTTTCAACAGGAGGAGCGAGACGCCCTCCAAGCCGGTGTCGGCGCTGGCCAACATCTGCTTCACGATGGGCGGAAGCATATCGTCAGCCTCGTCGACAAACTTCTTTTCGGTGCTTTCAAGAGATGTCGTGGCCTGCTGCAACGACGCCACGATGTCTTGGAGGATTTCTGGAACAGAGGCCATGGTGTGTGCTGTGGATACGGACGGCAACGTGTTTTTCCACCTTCACTGCCTGTCTGCGATGAGCCTCAGCGGGTTGTGTTTGCGCGGTGCACGGGTGCGCGACCGGGGCGCATCTCATCGCCAAATTTCTGCCATCGCTACTCTTCACACTCCAACATGCCTCAAAACGAGTACATCGAACAGCACATCAAGCAGCACGGAAGAAGACTCGATCACGAGGAGCGCAAGAGAAAACGTGAGGCCAGAGAGGGCCACCGTGTGGCCAAGGATGCTCAAAACTTGAAGGGATGGAGAGGTAAGCAGTTCGCTAAGAAGAGATACAGCGAAAAGGTGGCCATGAAGAAGAAGATCAAGGCCCACCAGGAAAGCAAGGTCAAGGGTCCCTCCACGCCCAAGCAAGACGGCGGCGAGGCCCTCCCCACGTATTTGTTGGACCGTGAGACCAACAACACCGCCAAGGCCATCTCGTCCAGCATCAAGCAAAAGAGAATGGAGAAGGCCGACAAGTTTTCCGTTCCGTTGCCAAAGGTGCGTGGTATTTCCGAGGAGGAGATGTTCAAGGTGATCAAGACCGGTAAGTCCAAGACCAAGTCGTGGAAGAGAATGATCACCAAGCACACATTTGTGGGCGAGGGCTTCACGCGTCGTCCTGTCAAGATGGAGAGAATCATTCGTCCATCTGCCTTGAGACAGAAGAAGGCCAACGTCACGCACCCCGAGTTGGGCGTGACGGTGTTTTTGCCTATTCTCGGCGTCAAGAAGAACCCTCAGTCGCCCATGTACACCCAGTTGGGTGTTTTGACCAAGGGTACCGTGATCGAGGTCAACGTTTCCGAGTTGGGTTTGGTCACTGCTGGCGGTAAGGTTGTTTGGGGTAAATATGCACAGATCACAAATGAGCCCGACAGAGATGGCTGCGTCAACGCCGTGTTGTTGGTTTGAGCTACTGCTGGACCACCGGCTTGATTTCCCGCCACGTCGCTGCATCACTTTGTCTTTTATTTGCATGTATCAGTGCTAGAGCTTGATTCTCTAACAGTTCCCGAGGTTCTTGTGTTTATATTCGTTAATGTCATGAAGTTCATCTAGTGCGTGTGTTCCCTCATTCTACGCTTCTTTTCTTTGCTACTGTGGCCCAATGGCAAGTATACGATTCGATATTTTTGTGTTCTTTTCTTTTTGTCCAAACACTTTTTGTCTCCAGATGGTCTGGCGTATCGTCGTATCAATCGTCCTCCTCAAATAGGTCCTGATATTGAGCCTCTTTTTTTCCCACGGACCTCAACCCACAATGAAGTATAAGCTTGGCGTTCTCGCGAACAATCTCCCACTGACTGTCAAGAAGCCGCGTGCCCACAAGGAAGCAAAGACCACTGACGTTTTGCTTCAGTGGGATTTTGGGCAACGCATCACAGTAAATATCGAGAATACTGGATAACGGCGCTTGTCCGCCCAAGCGAACCGTGTGGAGTAGATGGTCAGTGCCAAGTCCTTGCCGATATATAGCGTCGCTGAACTCTTGCCTGACTCGAAACAAATATTTGTAGCCGTCTTCAGCCATCAATGTCTTGAGCTTATCGTAGTCTCGCTGGTCCTCGGCACTGAACAGACTCTCCAAGTCCGCAAAAACTTTAGACTCAGGCTCACATGTAGAGTAAGTGTAGCACCACAACACTAACATAGCCAAACTCAAGGAGTACATTGTATCATAGCAGTCATGATTAGCGCTCCAATGGTAGTAAACTGATTCGGACGGATTGCCAGAGTCATCGAGGGGAGAGAGCATCATTGACCACAAAAGCCAGTAGCATTGTATAACGCATCTCATATTAACGCCACTTTCAATCAGCTTCTCGTCGGACTTATGATTCCATAACTTGCTGAGCTTGCGACGAACAATTTCCCTGTCTTTTGCCGAAGCTTCCACACTCATGTTGCGAGGCGATCCGCAAAATATCGCAATGTCGTAGTGGTTGATATCCGAGAACCCTATTATTTGAAGGAGGTGGTATGGTGAAAAGCGTGGCTGCCCCTTTTGTATACCAAAGAAGGAGCCCGAGTCAATCTTCTTGGAAGACCTGTGAAGATCGGGTGAGAAGACATCCAAAGACTTGATCATGGCATCTTTCCAAATAAAACGCCTTGTCTGGTCCTGTGGCATGGACAAAATGCTGAACCTGCTCTCGAGGTCATACTGCTGCATTTGATGCATTACTGAGATCATACCGGCAAATAAAACTCTCTTGGTGAAGGAGCTCACTTTCAGATCCCGAGGCGGATCGTACGGCGCTCTCAATACCTTCTTCAAAGCGGTGAGGAAACTGGTACCGGCCTTGATTTTTCCGTGGTTTCTGGTGCTCCGCGACACGTAGGTTTGATTTTTTTGAAGTTTGCGCTGCTTTTTAACAACTTTTTGTATCGATCCATTGACCTCGTCGGAGTCCCACAAATGCTGCTCGTCACACGGTAAGTTGAGTAACTGTAGCTGGAAGAAAACAATCTGCAGTTGATGTCTGAATTTTAAGTAGTCCATGTTGTCCAAGTAGAAGGTCATGAATGTGATCCGTTTCATTGACTCGGACTCCACCCATTTTTTGAATAGAGCTGAGTCATTGCTATTTCCAGCTTCGACGTCACTATTCACGCCATCAATGTGTTCATCCTCGCTCCCGCTTGTTGCGGTGTCACTTGTCAAATTGTCTGCTTTTGTTATGACGGCAGGGTTACCACCCAAAACCGGAGATCTGCGCAAGAGCTGGACTGTGGTACCATGGTGGATGTGAGCCCTCTCATGCATAGCTCTGGAAAGCTGGTTTTTTTCACACCAATCGAGCAAGTTGAGCGTTTGCAAGACCCACAATTTGACCGGAGCCCTGAAGTCGTCGTGCTGATAAAGACTAAAGCGCAAGGTTTTGGCGATCATCATGCACATTTTGTACTCCGGGCTGCTTGGCTTTTTTCCGCCAGTCTTGGACGGGGTCGCACAGATCATGGACCCCACAAGCAACATTCCCAAGAGAAGGAACGGAGCAGCATTATTTGTGTTAAACGACGGTCTGTGCAAAATGGGGTATAGCGAGTGGAATGTTTCCCAGTAACTGAAGAAGTAAAAAGAGAGTCTGTGCTCAAGAGAAATGGAAGGAACTTCGCTGGCAAAAAGAGCTGCGAGGTCGCTTGCGGTGACAGAGGGCAACCCAGCCAACATGCGCTCCAAGATGGCGTTGCTCACGTAGAAATGCTTGTGGGCCGGAACGTTCATCGAGCTTGCATGACGCGCCAAGCACTCGGACACGGTGATGCTTGAGCTCGACAACGAAGGCACCTCTGGAACGGAGGCAGGCGTGGTCGAGTCGTTGGTGGTTGTGGGGGAGCTGGAGGATGTGGTGGAATAGACATTTGGATTGCGGAGCGTGGAGGCGCTTGGCGATGACGAGAAGTCCCCGTTGTGCAACTTCAAGAGCTCTTCGTCGAAGAAAATGTCTGTGTTCAGAAACAAGTTGAGGTCCTTTATGCCCATGTTATACATGGGGCTGGCCAGGTAGGCGTTGTGCGCAGCATGGTCCCAGGCCAGCTCGAGCTCGGTGTTGGACAGCGCCTGCGGGTCGAAAGGAGAAGCTCCAGGCCGCCGATAGAGCCCATTGTTGAGCTGGGGAAGTTGGACACCGCCTGCGATGTTGCTTCCCTGACCGTGGGCGGTTCCGGCCACCGAGACCGGCGAGCCCACCGATTTGACACCTGCCAGCCGGCCGTTTTCGGGGTAGTCCGTGAAGAGCCATGAAATAATGTCGTTCTGCGACTGCACCGCGCTGGGCGGATACTTGGGCGGCTCTGGCGGCGCATAGAACGCCTGCGCTGGGTGGACTGGAGGAGCCATGTGCTGCTGCATGAGGGGCGAGCGAAAGTGAAAGCCGTCTGGACTGAACGCCGGCACTTGTGCACTGCCGTGCGGCGCCGGGTAGTACTGCTGGGGCACGTCGAACTTGGGAAGTGGTGGAGGAGGCGGCTGCTGGCCTCCGGGACCGTGCATAAAGTGGCGCTGGGCCAGCGACGGCTCGCGGCCCGCCAATGGCGCCGGAAGCACGACCTGGTTATCCATTTGCGGTGGAAGCTTCGCTGTGTTGTCCATTTGCGCCGCACCATGGGGTGATGCGTCATTCGTGCCGATGCCCACCGGTGGATTCTGGCCAAGCTCGTGTTCCGGCGCCGGTAGGAGGGACTCTGCCCGCTCCGGCTCGGCCTTTATCAATTGCATCGTGTGAACAGCGGGGGGCGCTGAGTGTGCTGGTTCAGTGCTCACAGCAGCCGCTCCAGGGCCAGAAACAGGCAGAAGGCCCGTTGCGCCGGCCACAGTCCCTGAATCGTCCCGCTCCACGAAGTGGCGCTTGTAGTGGCGCTCGCGGAGGTCCTTGCGGACGAAGCTTTTGCCACACTGACGCTTGCACCCATCGTGGGATGTCAAGATGTAGTTACAGGTGTAAACTTCTTTTGGCTGGTGGTTGAGATAGTGCCGAGCCAAGTGATCGGAACGGGAGAAGACCTTGGAGCATTTGGAGCACGGAAACGAGCCCACATTTCTCCGCTTGCGCTTCTTTTCGGACTCGTCCGTGGCTGCATCCGGTCCGGCCATCGAGCTCTATTGTTGGTGGCCCGCTGCTGGTGACTGATACCTGACATCACCAGGTGAGGCGGTCACGTGACGTGTCGCTTCTGATGCCGTCCACCTGCGGGATCCCATCGAGCCAAGGCGTGTTCGGGCTGATTCAACGGGTTGTGTCGCCCGGCTCTAAATCTACATTTGCCGCTGCCGCCAGGCTACTGCTTCCAGGCTGCTGCAGAACGCACTGTAGGGCCGTTGGGCCCCGCGCCGTGGTGTAAGCCTTGGGTGCAATCTGCGGCAACCATGTCGTCAAGCACGGCTTCCAATTTATCAAAGTTGCTTCGATCTCAAGAAAATGCTTGTCTTTTTGGAGTACAGAGATCCGTTGCGGTGGCTTGACTAGTTGGCCTGCTCACTTTCGGCGCCAATGTCTTCCAGTCCACCCAGGTCGTCCCACTCCGTGGTGGTGTCGTCGAACCGAATTTTCTTCCGGCGTGTTCTTGCCTTCTCCTGAGTGCCCGTGTCCCACAGCGAGAATCTGGAGATCGCATTCAGCATTTCCTGCTGGATACTCTCGAGATCGCTTCTGGTAAAGGCGTACTCACGCCTTTTCATCATGGTGTGCTCTAGCCGGTACCGATAGTAGAAGCTCACTAGATTCATGTTCATGGCGACCTCCTCCAACTCGTCGTTGATACGATGCACGAGACGGAAATGTGTCGGAGGATTCCACATGGGTTTCTTGCGGCAAAATGAAAGAATGTCTCGCAAGTCGTAATGGTATAATTCCCCGGGGTTGAACCGCCACATTTCCTTGAACAAACGATACAAGTCACAGTTTTCTGTAGCTTGTTGAATGCTCCCGCCAGGATGTATCGTGAGGGTGATGGCATCCTCAACATCCGAGCATGCCAAGTCCGTGTGGTTTTCAACAGCGTCCTCTAGAATCTCTGAGAGAGCGTCCCGCATGGTACCGCTCTTGAGTTTCTCGACAATCTCATGATATAGCGTCTCCGTGTTGGAGGACACAAAGCTTTGCATCAACAGATTCGTGGCATAGTTCACTGTTTTGCGCATCATCTCGTCCTCTTGACTCAAATGCGCCTTCTTCAAAAACAGCTGCTCAATGCAATTTCGAAGACAGTTTATGAGAGCAGTGCGGCCCTTGGTGTTGATCAGCGCTTCCACAAGGATAGACGCAGTGTTTGACAACATCGTGTCGTCTGAGTCGTAGGTCTTGGTATCCGTGTCCTGAAAGCCATGATCTATACTCTGCTTGACCTTGCTGGATTCGGTTCGACTTGTGCTCTGAACGTCGTTGTCATGGCTAGATCCTTTTTGGTCTCTACCCAAGCCCTCCTCATCTCTATCCAGCCCCTCCTCGTCTCCAAGGATAAGCTGAGGCAAGGCCTCCTTATACAAATCCTCAATTTGGCCAGCAATGTACTCGGAGTACGGCGGTCGGGCACGCACAGCATCGCGAAACTCGTTGAACAACATCACACTGTGTTTTCCATGCACAAAATTGCGGATTGGTGCTTCGATGGAGTGCCTCGTTTGCCCAAGCAGTGGGTCTGTGCACTCGTTGAAGGGGAAGTGGTTCGAAAGACATTTAGGACGCTTTTTTTTGCGACTTTCGCCGCAGGTTGATGGGTTTTGGCAAGAACTTGCGCTAGCGCTATTGCTGGCGCTGTTGCTGGCGCTTGCCCAGCCAGCCGGACGCTCCGGAGATTCTGATCCCTCACTGCTCTTGACATTCAAAGCGATGGGGTCAAGGTGGAGCGTGTTGACGAACGCTAGGTTGTGCTGCTGTATGAAAGACCGCACGTGGCTATTAGCAAACATGGTATAGGAACTGTTTCTCCATATGCGGAGAGCTGGACATGTGTTTCTTGGGGCCGAACCCTTTCCGGGGCGATGGCTTGACTCAATCAGAGATAGCCGCACGTGACCCGCGCCCTGTATGCGGCGAGATGACAAGCGCCCGCTGGCCTTATTTGGTCTAGCCAACAATACATGGGCGCCTTGGCAAAGTTTAGTCGTTTTGCCAGGTCGCACGGCAGGCCCAACAACGGCACTTTCGGGGATAGTATATAGTGGTGACACGCAGCCCATTGCGCAGCATGAGGGCAGCATTTGCGCAAGTCAAGTTCTTGAGCACCAGGCATGTGGAGTCGAGCGCGGTCGAGGCAGACTTTCCAAAGTGCCTGGGCAATTGCTCAATGCATCCTAGTTGCCTTGTGTGTTCGCCCCTGCTTCATGCAATTATCGTTTCCTTGTTGCGAGTTAGGTTGCATTTGCGGTTGCCTTTTGTGATTGACGCTCTTTGTTTTGCTTCTTAGTATGCTGGTGCACGCAAGCAGATCGAAAACAATGGCAAGAAATCACAACAAAAAACAGCAAGATATCTCGACAAGAGACAACATGATACCGCAGCAAGAAACAACAAGATTGCATCAAAAAACAACAAGATTTCGAACAAGAAACAACAAGATTTCGAACAAGAAACAACAAGATACGACATCAAGAATTCACAACAAGATATCACAATGGCAAGTGACCACAATGGCAAGCAAAGCTGTAAGCTTAGTCCTAGCTTGAGTCTCTGTCTGTGTTCGATTCGGAGCTGTTGCTGCTGGCTGCGCTCCTACTGCTCGTACTAGTGTCGATGTGGGTAGCACTTGGATTGGCTTCAGCCGGAGAGCCACTGCTTTGTTCCCCGCGCGAGCCTCGCGAAGCCAGAGAGGTGTTCATGCCCAGGCGGCTTCTGGCTTCAGAGCCGCTGCGGCCACCCGGTATCGACAGGCGGAGCTGCGAGATTAAAGGTAGACTGGCAAAGGCGGCAATGGGGCTCCGCGGCGCATCGCCGGAAAGATGCGACAATGGGAACTTACGGCTCATGATAAGCTGCGGGTCGCCATGTGTGGGACATGGCATCGGGCGTAGATAGTCGGGAGCCAGCGGCGTGGACCAATCCTGTGACACCACCATGTCCGTTAACGGAGTCACCATGGGGTTGAACGGCTTGCGCGACGGATTGAAGACGTCCGTCAGGTGGCGGGCCAAATGCTCGATGTAGCGGTCTCTGGGCACGCAGAAGGCAAAGTTGCAGTTCTTCTCGATGGTGGCGATCTTCTTGGACATGGGGTCTGTTTCCTTTAGCGACTCCACCTCCACTCGGCACATGGGGCAGCTGACGTGGCCGTTGAGCCACTCCACAATACACAGCTTGCCAAACACGTGGTGGCAGTTGGGCATGGCCACGGGCGAGTGTTCACACTTGGACGCATCTACCACAGCAGCGCTCTTGGCACTCATGTGGGGAAACATGTCTGCCTCGGTGATGACTTCCCTGGTGGCCAAGTTGGCCTGGGGGAAGCGCATGTTGTGCTGGGCGCCCGCGTCCACCGGAAGGAAGAGCGATGGGTCCTTAAACTGTGCTGGTGCCGATGGCAGCGCCATGAATGAATGCTGCAGTGCCAAAGCCTTCGCTAGGGCACTGAGCTTTGCGGCGGCCAACTCGGCGTCGCTACTGCCGTTCTCGATGTTTTCGCCGGCGGGATTGCTTCGCTTCTTCTTGTTTTGATCCATGGCATATGAGTCAAGGCAGATGGGGCACGTGTTGTCCTTGAGATCGTCTGTGTTGACGTCTTGGAGAGAGGCAATGGCGTCTCGAGACGCCACCTTCTTGTTGGGCCGCATACCGCTGGATGCAAATGCCCTTTCAATGATGTCACGGAGCCAGAAGGGCATTTCGCCGTTGTTCATTAGGTTGCCGTCGAGATCCGTCTCGATCAACGTTGAGTTGAAAAGCCCGTTTCCAAACGCTCCCTCCATGATCACAGTAGGTGATTCGGTGAAATACGGTCCTGCTAGGATGACTTTGAGTGTATTGGTTAAAAAGCGGTCGAAAGCAGTGGGTGATTCTCCGCAAAAGTGAGGTGTCGCTAGCTGGCGCGGGCCGGGCCATGTCGCGCTATCGCCGCTTCTCAACTATAGATCTATGCTATTCTTGGGCAAAAGCTGACAAAAAAAAAAAAAGTAGAGACTGTGGAAGATTCTATTTTGCGATATGTCTTGTGCTATGTGCTAGTTTGAGATTTGGGCGTAATAGCGCCGCTTGCTGTGCATGGCACCATGCCGATTCCATGTCGCAACAGCCTAAATGATTAAAACAGACGGGTCCAGAAATCTCTGGATCGTGGACCGAAAAACCGCCCTTTCCCTCAATGGCTTTGATTCCAATAGGGAGTCTCGTCTATTCTCGTTGGGTTCGGTGTAAATTTGACACAGCCTCTGTAGAATGGACCTGGAGCTTTGGAAATATGACCCTCTGTAGTACGCATGCCTCTATCCACCAAAGCTCTGAAATTGAAAGCACAGCACCGCAGCTGCCGCCGATGGGAGTGTGTGTCCTGCACTGCCCACCAAATTTGTGAAAGCCAAGAGGCTTTAGAGAGTCCAAGAGAGCACCCAAAGATACCCAGTCAGCCACCTCAGAATGCCCTTATGCGTATTGTTGGCGAATGCCCGCCACCATCTGTTGTCTGTCTGGAGGTAAGCCAGAAATTTGGTCCGGGGTCAACGCCAACACCTGCACGACCAAGTCTGCCTGTTCCTTAGGCATGTTGGACAACTTCATCTGCGTCAGGAGTGGGAAGTGGGCCCACTCGGGTCTCAGCTGCGGCCCTTGCATGTGTGGAGGTGGCGAGAGCTGGGCCAGGCCCATTCCACGTGGCCTCAGCGGCGGACCGTGGCCACGCTTGGCAGGGATGTTGGGCAAGTGGTCTGGCTGTTGGTAGCCCAGGGGCCCGGCCGGCTGGCCGTTGAAGCCCAGGTTGAATGCATTGGAGTAGGCGTTGTTTTGCGGCGCGGGACTCTGATTGACGGGCGTGCCTGTTCCGCTTCCGGCCTTCATGGACTCCTGGATGACCTCTTCGTCAATGAAGCCCATCAACAAAAGCGCTTGGGTGGCGGCCGTGGCCAAGTGGGGCGAGATCTGGAACACGTCGGCCGCACGCGCCGCGTTGGGCCCGCTCAAAATGGACTTCAAGTTGGCAATGAGCTCGATGAGCTGCGGCGGCGGGATTTGGCCAAGGGTCTCGTTGATTTTGTCCGGCGTTTCAAACGGAAGATTGGTGGCTGGCGGAAGCACCTGCGACGCCCGCATAAACTGGTCCGGAAGCACAGCAGCGGCAGCCGGCACGCCCATGGGCGGTGTGTTTGCCGCAGGCATCAAGCCGCCCGCTCCCATGCCGCCCATGCCATTCATGGCCATCTGGCCCGTGGGATGCGATAGATTGGGGTCGCCAAAACCAAGGCCAGGCGCATTTTGCTGGCCGGCCTGCTGGAGAGACGGGTTCCGGGCCAAGATCTCGGGGGGAAATTGCACGCCCTGCGGAAGATGCATGGCGTTGACCTGGAGCACTCTCTTTGGTCCGTTCAGGCCAGAGCGGAAGGTTTCTTTGCACAGCTCAATCTTGAGCTTTCTTGTTTGGCGCGTCATGGGGTTCAGCACCACAATCTGCTTGAGCAACGGCGCCGCGGACAGCGCCAGCTGTGGCGACAGGTACTCGACAAAGGCATAGCCCTTGTTCTTTCCAACGTGGTCGAAGCCCATGCGCACGTCCACAACGTCGCCGGTGCCGCTGACCACGGCCTTGAGATTTTCCTCGTCCCAATCGAAGGGCAACAGCCCCACATAGAGACTCGACGACTGCGCACCGGAAGCGTTTCTTCTCGACATGGTGGGTTCAATGAGCACTGAGGCGCTTTCAATGAGCGTAGTGGAGTCGCTAAACATCGTGAGCATGTGCGTGCGCAGCCCAAAAACAGCGGTGTGTGTTTCTGCCACGGCCCCAGCCGCCGCCGAGCTGGGGTGTTTGGCAATGGCCGCTGGTATCGACGTTGTTTTGAAAGGAGGTGCTGGCGTTGGCAAAAAAAATCTCCGATACCGGGAGTCGAACCCGGGTTTGCTCGGTGAAAGCGAACCGTGATAGCCGTTACACTATATCGGAAGATCACGAGGAATTTTCGCGCAGTACGACTATGCCTAGGAAACAACAGAAGTGGGCGAAAGCTTTACCTCTCACCACTACACTCTCACTGCCCTCTCAATACACTCTCACTGCCCTCTCACTACCCTCTCAATACACTCTCACTACACTCTCACTACACTCTCACTACACTCTCACTACACTCTCACTACATTCTCGCACTATCAGGTCCGTGTTCTCATTGGCTATCTAGTCTATTATACCGTAAGCGCCCTTGCTTGTCTCGTTTCGAATGCTCTCCACGACCTTGCGCTTATCGGCATCTAGCGCCGCCAACTCATCAGCAGTAAGCGCATTGACCTCGCGCAACAACTCGACGTGGTTCGAGGTCAAGTAGTCCAAGTTGGGTTGGGCGCGGTTGAGGCACAACTCGATCAAGTCCTTGGAAGAGACGTTGATCATCAAGCTTGTCTCCACCAACGCGTGCGCCAACTGCGGGCACTGCTGGAGAAGCTTCTTCATGAGCAGCGGGTTTTCGAGGCTCATGCCGCGGGCCTCCTTCAACATGTCTATGGCGGTCTGCAGATCGAGCGACGACAAGATGGCCAGAATGGACTGCTGCGCGGTCTGGTTCTGGTAGAGCTGAACACCGAGCGGCAACGGCGGCAACTTGTTGTAGCTGGAAAACTCCGGCACGGCGTCGAACGCGTCGCTGTCACTGGCAAACGAGCACCGCAAGTAGCGGTTGCCCACGCTCATGTTGTTTAGGTTGCGCACGGCGGAAAGCGCCGTTTCTCTGTCGGCGTAGCGGACAAACGCCGATCCCTTGGAGCGGCCGGTGGCTGGGTCGAACATCAACTTCAAGTCTGCCACGGGGCCCACGGACCGCGCCACCTCGGCCACCTGTTCCTCGGTGTAGTCGAAGGGGATGCTGTTGATGTAGACGATTGAGTCTTGCGCGTCGGACAGCATGGAGATGTGAATGGAGAAAGATGGAGGGGAAAGATGAAAGGTGGGTTTGTCAAGATTGGGGGAGATTGGTGGGTGTGGAAATCTGAATGGTAGTGAATTTAGAACGGCGGTGAAAATAGAACGGCGGCGGAAATAGAATGGGGTGGAAAAGATGAGGGCCGTTGATGGAGTGGTGACTTTCGCAGGCTTCTGGCGCTGGCGCTCATTAGTGTAGATGGAACTCGCTGCAGACTGTCGCGGCCACGGGCGGCACGGGCCTGACATGGGGAGAGGAAGAGCAGAAAGAGGGGACAGTAATAGGAACAGAGAAGAGAAAAAAAAAATAAAAAAAAAGCAAAGTAAAAGAGAAAAAGGCGCCGAATCGTCCCCGCCCGCAAAAATCACCAAAACCACCCCCCGCTCCCCAAATTACCTGGTCCACCTCGAAGACCTTGGGCGGCCGTGTGCAGTACCGCCCGATGCCCCGCGCCCTTCAGACAAGCGCACCACAAGCAGAAACACCACCAGCATGGACGTGAAGGAAATCCGCAGCACCGTGTCCAACTTGGACAAAAGCAGCGATGAAACAACGATCCTCAAGCTCTTGAACATCTTGAGCGATGGCGTGCAGCCCACAGAGAAGCTCTTGCGCGAAACGAAGGTCGGTGTCGCTGTCAACAAGTTCCGCTCCCACTCCAACAGCGAAATCAGCAGCTTGGTCAAGAAAATGATCAAGCGCTGGAAGGAGGTCGTGCAATCGGAGAAGACGCTGCGCAAACAGGTCAAGGAGGCCGCGCCCGCCGCCGCCGCCCCGCCGCCAGCTGCCCGTCCTGCTCCCGGCTCGGCCTCTGGCAAGTTCCACTCTGGGCCCCGCAACCCAAAGACCGATGGCGTCAACACCACCATTTACGATAACGCCACGCGGAACGCGTCCATCAGCGCGCTCTACACGGCGTTGGCGATCGAGCGGGACGACGCTGCTCCGTCCATCCTCGCGGTGGCCAAGGAAATCGAAGCAGAGGTGTACAAGGCCGAGTACTCGGCCGTGACCGACAGCTACCGCAACAAGTTGCGCACGTTCACAATGAACTTGCGCAACAAAAAGAACCCGGAGTTGCGCGGGCGCTTGTTGGACGGGCTGATCACGCCCAACGGCTTCATCCACATGTCGCCCAGCGATATGGCGCCCGAGGCGTTGCGCAAGGAGATCGAGAAGCTCAACAAGCAGAACTTGTTCGACGCCCAGGGTGCCACCGAGAAGCGTGCTGTCACCGACCGCTTCACTTGCGGCAAGTGCAAGCACAAGAAGGTGTCGTACTACCAGATGCAGACGCGGTCGGCGGACGAGCCGTTGACCACTTTCTGCACGTGCGAGAACTGTGGCAATAGATGGAAGTTCTCGTGAGTGCTGACGCTCGAGAGAGCTCGGCAACGACGCTCCGGAAGTTTTCGACGCTTGAGAAGCTCCGAAAGTTCTGGACACTTGAGAAGCTCCGGAAGTTCTGGACACTTGAGCAACGCCGGAAAATCTGGACACTTGAGAAACTCCGTGGTGCCGCAACAAACGTTCTCGAACCTCCGCGGGCGCCGTGTAAATAGTCCACGCAGTGGCTGCGGGCGCTGCGACGGGTCTTGTATTATTATATATGCTTTTTGGTGCATCTAGTAGCTGATCTCCTTGGTCATGTAGGCCAACAAGTCCACCTTGGTGACAATCTGCACGGGCTTCAACTCGCCGTCCGTGATAATGGCGTTGGAGTTGGTCTCGAAGAATTTGTTCAACAAACCCAACGGCGTGTCGAGCGTGATTGCCTGGTACGATCTCTTGGTGAACCCGGACTTCTTGGCAATCGAGAATGACTTCTCAAAGTCAGCCAACTTTCTGAAGTCCAAGAATACGCTGCGGATCGAGTTGGTCATCTGCACCTTCTTGGTCGACAACGACTTCAAAATCTTGGACAAGGTGATCAACCCCACCAACTTGCCCGACTGGCTGAGCACGGGCAACTGGTCGAAGCCGTTGGTTTGCAACAACTCGAACGTCTTGCCCACGGTGTCGGCTAAAGTCACCGTCACCACTGGTGGCTTGTCGGCAACCAAGTCCTTGATGGTTCTGTGGCTCAAAAAGTCGTCGGTCTTGGAAGAGGCGGCGCTGTTGTCCTCCACCTCAAAGCCGTTGGTCTTCATCCACTCGTCGTCGGCAAACTTGGACAAGTACGATCTGATGGAGTCTGGGAACACAACCACAACGGTGTCGTCTTCGGTCAAGTCCTTGGCCACGTCCAAAGCAGCCTGCAAGGCAGAACCAGAAGAGCCACCAACGAGAATACCCTCCTCTCTGATGATCTTTCTGGCCAACTTAAAGGAGGCAGCGTCGTCGGTCTTGATCCACTCGTCAACGTACTTTCTGTCCAAAACGTCGGGAATGAAGTCGTAGCCGATACCCTCCACGAGGTAGCCCTCGGAAGAGGTGTTCAAGGACTCGGGCTGGGCTAAAATGGAGCCCTTGGGGTCTGCACCGTAAACCTTGACGCGGGGGTTCTTTTCCTTCAAGTATCTGGAGATACCGGAGATGGTACCACCAGTGCCGGCACCAGCGACAAAGTGGGTGACCTTACCCTCGGTCTGCTCCCAGATCTCAAAACCAGTGCCATAGTAGTGGGCGTCGGGGTTGGCCTCGTTGCCGTACTGGTCCAAAATCACCGAGTTGGGGATCTCTTTCTCCAATTTCTTGGCCACACCAATGTGAGACTCGGGGGCGTCCCAGGCAGCCTCGGTGGGGGTTCTGATGATCTCAGCACCCAATGCCTTTAACACAGAAACCTTCTCGTTCGACATCTTCTCGGGAAGCGTGATGATGGTTCTGTAGCCCTTGACGGCACCCACGAGGGCCAAACCAATACCGGTGTTACCGGAGGTGGGCTCAATCAAGGTGTAGCCCGGCTTGATTCTGCCGGTCTTCTCGGCCTCCAGAATCATGTTCTTGGCGATTCTGTCCTTGATGGACCCGCCCAGGTTGAACAACTCCACCTTGGCGTACATCTTGGCCTTGATGCCGTAAGCCTGGGGGATTTTGTTGAGCTTGATCATCGGAGTGTTTCCGATCAAGTCCAACGAGTCGTTTGCAAGAGGAGGAACAGGCATTTTGTTTGTAGAGCGGTCCAGCAGGTGGTGGTGGTTAAAAGAAACATTTTCTGTCCAGCTCAGGTGTGGCGGCCCTGGGGCCCATTTCGCGTCCTGCACGCGGCTTCATCGCCTCCCACGCCACACGGCGTTCGGTGCCGCACGGGCGCCCTTCTGCGAGCGACGGTACCCACAAGCGAGCGGCCGTGCGCAGCATTGGTGGCAGACAATTGCAGTCATTTGCGGCAGTTTTTTGCGGCATTTCCGGGCGAAATGCTGGACAGAATTCGCTTGTCAAAAGATTTTTTGGACAAGATTTGCTGGACAAGATTTGCTGGACAAGTTTTTCTGGACAAGGTTTGCTGGAGAGTTTTGCCTGGCCCTCACGTGGCCTGCCCTGCCGCCCAGCTACACGCTCACGATCTTGCATTTGATCACGTCAGGGTCTTCGCCCGGAATGCCCTTGGTAAAATCAAACACCTGAAACAAGCCCCTGCGGTCGACCGCCATGACCTTGCCGCCGTCTGCGGAAAAGCACACGGACGCGGCCTCGCTGGACCGGAGCGCCGGCGAAACCTCGCCAAGAAGCACCACAATCTTTCGGACGTGGGCCGGATCAAGCGTGTAGAGCTGGGCATTTGGCGTGGCCATCAAGAGGAGGCGGCCTTGCTTATCCACAAACACCACGCCGTCGCCACGCGGCGAGAACTCGGCGCCGTAAACGGTCGAGCCGATCTCGGGCACGCTCATCAACACGTCCACATCGGCCACTGCCGAGTCCGCGTCGGTGGTGGCCACGGCCGCCTTGGGCTGCGTGAACGGCGCCATCCACTCCTTGGGCGCATCGCGCGCTGGGCCGGGGCTCGAGTCGATCGACGGGCCGTTGAGCTTGAGCACCACGGACGGCCTGTTCTTGAGCGACGACGATGTGATCACAAACGTGTTGGAAAACGGCCGCCCGAACTTGAGGCTGGTGATGCCCTCGTTGTCGAGCATCTGGTCGTCGTCGTCCGCGTCCATGAGCTGGTCGAGGCTGTCGGAGCTGTCGCCAGGCGCCAGCGGGCCTTTTTTCTTCCGCTTTTGCGAGAGAATTGTGTCGGAGAAGATGAGCCGCGGCCGCTTGAGGTCGAGCGACTCGTCGCCCTGAAACTTCACCACAAAGTACCGCATCTCGTACACGGTGCAGCACAAGAGGTGGTTTGACGACGCGTTGAACGTCATCAACTTGACCGGGTCCCGGTACGGCACCGTAATCGTGACAGGGGTGACCACCACCGTGCCGTCAGGGCCCCATCTGATGTGGTGCAACACAATGAACGGCTGCTGCTTGCCCGAAATCTTCTCCTTGGTGGTGATAGCGCACGCCACGAGCTCGTTGTTCGGTGAGGAGGCAATGCACCGGATCGGAAAGTCCGTCAAGTACGTGTAGACCGGCGAGCCTATCTCTCCAAATGCCGGGTCGACGTTGAGCACCCGGATCACGCCCATGGTGCCGGCGATCACGAGAAACCGGCCGGAAAGCGTGCAGTGGAGCTGCACCCACAGCTTTAGGATGCGGGGCAAGCTATTCGAGTCCACGTCCGACTTTGCCCGCGAAAACTCGTTGCGGACCACCATTCCGTGGCCCGCGGGCGTCTTGAGCTCGTTTTGGTTGGCGCCATACTCTCCTGACAGCCGGCCGCACGCAACCAACACCGGTTTAGTCGCGGCGTACTTATAAAGCTCCCACTTGCGGTCGGAAAGCAAGCAGAAAAGCGTCTCTTCCATGCCGCTCTGGCTGTCGTGGTGGTTGAAAATGGCCGAGCCCGTGTATCGCGCGAGCTTCTTCACCAAGCTGCGGGAGTTGAACAACATTTTGTTTGGCTGCGTCTGAAACGACGACGTTTTGCGATGGAATGGGAAGCACTGCGAGAAGTTGCGCTCACGGAACTCGTTCAACGAGAGCGAGTTGGTGTCCTCCTCGCTGGCTTCGGCCTGCAACAGAAGCGACGCGGTTTGCCGCTCCAAGCCCGGCGCCAACAAGCCGGTGTCACTTTCTAGGCCTTCTGCGTTGCGGATGGCGGCCTGCGCCCTATACTGGCGCTGTGCCGCGGCCTTTTGTGACTTTGCAGCCTGATCCTCTTTAGCAAACTTGCAAAAGAGCCCTAGCAAGTCTGTGGACTCCGAGGCCGCCAGGCTGCGTGTGGTGGCAGGCGTGGGATCGCTGGCCGGTCTGTTTTGAGACTCTATAAATCTGTAGAGCTCCCGGAGCGGCTCAATGGGTGCAAGCAACTCGGCAGGGCTGGAGCCACAGCAGGGACAGCTTTCGGGCTGTTTTTGGAT
Organism: Metschnikowia torresii; assembly: GCA_002893725.1. NCBI lineage: Eukaryota > Fungi > Ascomycota > Pichiomycetes > Serinales > Metschnikowiaceae > Metschnikowia > Metschnikowia torresii. The sequence continues at coordinate 801,535 of NXHD01000003.1, read as the reverse complement.
GTAGAGCGACTCAGAAACCAAACATCCACACTTTAGCACAGAGTAGTCAGGCACCAACGATTGATCGGGGGAGTCTGCAGGTCGTAGAAGCTCGGAGAGTCTGGAAAGAAGTTGTGGGTCCATTGAAAGACGGTGTGTAGGTGTAGTAGTAGTTACATGTTGATCAAGCGATGATAAGCACGCGCGAAGTGCGATGTCGCGCTGATGTATTAAAGTACACGAGAAGTGAAAAAAGGGAATGATGCCCGGCCCAGCCGCCAGAGAACATCATTTGTGTGCTCGGTGGCAGATCCCGCTTACCAGAAGCTGAGATTATGTTTCCTCCTGCGCCACAAAGATTCGGTCCGACTCGCTGCCGTCGCGTGCTTGCACCGGCTTCACCACTGGGACCTGTGGCATGGAAACAAACGCTGGCGCAGAACCGGAGATGTCGGCGAGCTGAGGCCGTGGGTCCATTTCCGGTATAGCCGCAGCGGGAGAGCCAAGCTCGCGGCCGTGCGAAATCTCGTTGAAGTCGTCCCGAGCCTCGTCCACGCCGTAGTCGAAGAACTGGTAGAGCGCCTGGAGAAGAACCTTGAAGTTTTGGTAGAGGTGCGTCAAGTTGCTTTGCTCGGTGGTGAGCCGTGCAGCATCCACGTCGTAGTCCGGGCGCAAGATCAACACCAGGCGCGAGCGGAGACCCAAATCCTGGACTCGCATCAACTCGTGGCTCTCCTTGAACGTGACACGCGTGGCCGGCGAAAAGAAGGCCAACCGCGAGGGCTCCGTGTGGCCGATCTTGATGTACTTGGAAAACGTGTCTTCTGCTGCCGGGAAGAGCGGGATGTCGAATTGCCGATGGAGCCATCTTTTCACGTCCATCAACGTGTCCGTGTTTTTAAATACGTGTTTCACGACGTGGCCTTCGATGAGCCGGATGGCAATGTGGCACTGGCCGGCCTTATTTTGCTCCGAGACGGAGGGGTCGTGCACCTCTTCGTCGTAGAGGTGATTGTTTAACAGAGCAACCATGTCTGCGGCGTCATCCGTGGAGAGCGGCTGCATTTCAGGTTCAGCTTCGTCCTTCAAAAGGTCCTCACCAAAGTTCAATCTCTCGCCCACGAAGTACGCATCGGGGTACAGTAAGAAATGGAGGACTTTGCTTTCGTGTTTGCAAATCTGGATGGCCAGCACCCGGTCGTCATCGACTATGAGGAAGGAGGGCGACGTGACCGAGGGAAACACCAGCTTGAGTCGCTGGTAGTCGGCAGACGAGCAGTCGATCGAAAGGGGTATAAAGTCTTGCTGTAGAAGATGGGCGGTCTGGGTATGTGGGCGGAAATAGGACGGTTCTGGGCTCCGGTCGTGCACGTAGATGAAAATGGGAATCTCCGATGCGGCGATGTGGTTGCAACTTTCGCTTAGCAGGGTGTAAAAAAGCGACATGCTGTATCTAGATATTTTTGATTTCGGGGCCAAAAAAAAGTGGTGGGCAGTTTATGTCATGGTGACAAGCGTAGCGATGGCGCTGCGCGGGCGGTCACGTGCGTGGCGGTCGATAAGCAACAATGGGAGGGGGCTCGAGCTTTTCCGGCACAGGGGGCCGAAAACTCGGGCGTGGTCACGAGCCGCGAGCGGGGTTGCTGAAAAACAGGGTAGGGCCAGAGCGTCTTTATGTAGACGAGCGGAGGTTAAAGCGGAACTCGTGCTAGCGGTGCTCGCTGTGGGCGCAGCATCTAAGTTTCAAGGGTGTGTCGGGGTTGTTTCAGGGTTGTTTTGGGTGTGTTTTGGTTCTGTTGCGGGTCTGTTTCGGGTCTGCTCCATGTCTGCTCCAGCGCTTAGCAGCCGCGGTGTGTTAGTAGCGTGCGCGTTTGACGTCGGGCCGAACTGTTTCCGTGCGGCTCAGCAATGAGCCGGCAACCGCGCAATGACGAACGGCTGCGGCGGTGACAGGCCTTTGCCTGGTCATCACATCGCTAATGATTCGATTTGCAACACGACCTACCTTTTTTGTGGCAGCCAGAAATCGCAGAAATCGCCGAATTTCTTCAAATATCCTGTGAGGGCCCTGCGGCATTTATAGTTCTCGCTCGTTGTTGCGTGTGGACCGGCATCGGCCGCTGGAGCAACAGCCTCGTGCATTAGATGAAACGCGGATGAAACTGTCTTTCTTTTTCTTTTTCTTTTATTTTTTTCTCGCTCAGTTATAAAAAGTGCCCTATGTGCCCGCCAAAGGTGGTCGGCGGCGCTGGCGGTTCCAAAAATGGCGCCTCGTGTATCGCTCTCCATCAGCACCATGTGCAGGCGCCATGTTTACGGTCTACTACAAAACTAAAGCTATATAATCCGTTGCCGTTCCGTCCACCTTGCCGGCCAAGACAACGCATCATGTCCACCCAAATCAAAGTCATCGCGAGGGTCCGGCCCCTGCTTGCCCGTGAAGATACTCCGTCGTTGGTGCTGATGCCGCCAGGAGAACCGGGAAAGACTTATGTGGATCACCCAAAAGGCAGAAAGAAGTACACTTTCGACGACTCTGTGTGGTCCCACGCGTTGGACGACGACCACTACCACGACAATCGCCAGCTCCACCGCAAGTGCGGCTACGACTTGCTCGAGCACCTCTACCAAGGCTTCAATGTTTGTTTGTTGGCGTACGGCCAGACCGGATCAGGTAAAACACACACGATGCTCGGCACAGTGCAGGAGCCCGGGCTCATTCCGTTGATGGTCAAGGATATCCTCAAGCAGAAAGAGTGCTTGGTGGAGGAGAAGATCAATTGCGAGGTGACGTTCTCGTACGTGGAGGTGTACAATGAGAAGGTGAAGGACTTGCTTGGCGAGTCGAAGGTGTGCCGCGTCCGCGAGGACCCTAACACAGGTCCTTACGTGGAGAACGCATCCATGGTGCCTATTGTTTCGTTTGAGCAGTTTTCCACCGCTCTTGCTGAAGGCAGCGCCCGCAGAATGGTGGCTTCCACCAAAATGAACGACGCTAGTTCCCGCTCCCACGCAATCTTGACATTCACCGTGAAACAGACACGCTTCGCCGACGATTCTCCAACTCTGCTGACGGTGGGGTCGCCGGTGGAGCAGATGATCTCCAACATCAAGCTTGTGGATCTTGCAGGTTCTGAGCGATTGGCCAAAACGCAAGCATTTGGCCAGTCCGAGCGGTTGAAAGAGGGCACGCAGATCAACAAGTCGTTGACTGTGCTTGGGCGGTGCATCAATATCCTCTCGCTGGGGACACGCTCTGTCGTGCCGTATCGTGACTCGGTGTTGACGTATCTCCTCAAGGAAAATCTAAGCGGCAATTCAAAAACCGCGATGATCTTTTGTATTTCTCCCACCGACCTTGAGGAGACAGTGCAGACACTCAACTATGCCACTCAGGTCAAGAAAATCAAGACGCTGGCCAAGGTCAACTCGTCCAAGATGATTGCGCCGCCGATCGACTGGCAGACGCTCCAGGATCAGGAGATGCTGGTGATCGAGAAACTCAAGAGTGAGATCGAGAATCTAACGCAGGAGCTCGGCTCCTTGCGGTCGGAAAAGCTGGAACCCCCGAAGTTTTCATCGTTAATCCGTTATTTAGAGACCGAGAGCGACACGCAGCAGTTTCAGATAAAGTATCTCCGCAGCCAGCTCGAGATCAAGGATGCGGAGATTCAAGAGCTCAATGGCCAGAACACGTTTTTGCACGGCGAGGTCAAACAGCTCATGCATGAGCAGTTCATCAAGGACAAGGAGCACTTGAAGACCATGTCAAGCGAGCTAGCGTCGTTCTGCAGTAACGAGGTTCGGTCCATGCGAGCATTGTTGAGAGACTTGTCCATCAATTTCTCCATCGGCTGAACCTGAGGCACTCCAGGCTGCCGCGGCGTCTAGCGGCAAAAGAGAATTGGGAATTAAAAGATGTGCTATCAATTACTAGGGAATATTGGAACAAAGGAATCAAGATGAGGTGATTAAGGCAGTCGCCGTCAACAAGCCAGTAGCTCCTTCGGTAGGCCAGTGGACCAGTAGCTCTATCAGTAGACCAGTAGCTCAGTAGACCAGTAGCTCAATCAGCAGACCAGCAGCTCCATCAGTAGAGCCAGGAGCCCGGATTCGCTAGCCGAAGCTGCAGAAAAAAGGGACTTGACGCCACAGAAGGAAACAAAAGCAATTTATCGATTTATTATAAATCATTTGAATCCGCTGCTAGCCTTTCTGCAGCAGTTTGGCGGCAGCCCGCCTCACCATCCACAGCGCACCCCAGGCCTGTATTCAGCGCACCGAAATCGACCGCTCCAGCACATCGGCACACACTTTTCAAGTTCCTACCTCGCCGCCAGAATGACAGAATTCATCGACTACAAGGTGGTGCTCGAGCTCAAAGACGGCACGCTGTCGGCTGGCCACATCACTCACGTTGACCGGGCCAGTATTCGTTTGGGCGATAAGATGTTTGACAATTCTGCGGTGAAGGATTTGAAGGTGGTTAAGTTACCATCTGACGCCGCCAAGGGCAAGAAAAAGCAGGGCCGCAACGCCGCCAGCGTGGAAGCCGGCGCCGGCTGCAGCCCAAGAACAACGTCTCGTCCGGCCACGCCGAACTTGGCGAAAAAGAACCCACATTGGGGCTCGGATGTGCAAAGCATCAAGGCGCTGGAGGAATTCGACTTTGCCGCCAACTTGGCCATGTTTGACAAGAAGTCTGTGTTTGCAGACTTCCAGAAAAACGACACCGTCAGCTCGCACGACCGGCTTGTTGGCCACAACAAGGTCGAGAATGCGCCCAAGCCAAAGAAGGGAAGCGACAAGTACGACAACCACGAGATGGTGCTTCTGCAGGGCGCCAAGGACAACTGGAACAGTATAGGAACCGTGTCCCACCGGCTTGCGCTGCCTGTAACCGTTGGTGGAGTGTCGGGTTCGGCTTCAGCTGCCGCTGACGCTCTGTACAAGCTTGTTTTCGAGGACGAGTCCACGGCCGTGCCATTTGCAACACCCGTGCAGCTTTTGGAAGTGGAGCGTGCCGCCCAGAACTCGTTTGGCATTGAGCCCAAGACCATGGTGGAGATTTCCGCCGCCAACTTGTACCGTTTTGTGGTGAACAAGATCCTCGGGGGCTCGGTGCGCTTGAGCAACCGCAAGAACCACAACTTGCCTCCTTTGGTGTTGCTCTTGGTGGGTGGCGACCGCTGCAGTGCTCTGGCATTTGCTCTTGGTAGACATCTCAGCAACCACGGCGTTCGTGTTCTTGCCTACGTGATCAACGAGGAGATTGTCGACGAGAGCATGCTCAGAGAATGCCAGCTCTTCGAGAAGTGTGGCGGAAAGGTGGTGACCTCCGAGTTTCCCAAGCTTTTGGACATTTTGCACAACCAGCTCGACACTCCTGTGGAGCTCATTGTCGATGCTTTGCAAGGCTTCGGCAACCTGTTGCAAGACTTGTTTTACACTCCACAGTGCACAAGCACGCTAAGAAGCGTGGTGAACTGGGTGGGCGAGCCTGGTCGCAAGGCCAAGGTTTTGTCGCTCGATATTTCCTCTGGCATTGACGGCGGCTCGGGCACTGTTGTGGATCCGCTGCTTCGCATCCATAGCAACTTCATTGTGTCGCTCGGTCTCCCAGTCAGCGGGTTGCTCCATGCCTACAACAACGGATCTCTTACGGAGGATGTTGCACATTTCGTGGTTGACCTTGGTGTACCCAACGAGGTGTACAGCACACGGCCTTACTTGCGGAAGTTTGATAAGTTTTGGTATTGCGCCGAGGAGTTTTTGCCTCTTCTCTTAAGAAAAGAGTAATGCTGCGTTCGTGCCCTTCTGTCGCTGCCGCTAAGTTTCATCTAGCGTGAGTCAGAAAAACCTGGGGACCTGGCCCCAGCGCTTATGCGCCAAAAATTGGCGCCACAACTCTCTCAACATGAGCTCTTCCATCCCTTTTGGGGTAGTCGTGAGCATCGACTCGGTATCTTGTTCACTTTACAGCTGTGGGAACAAGCGGGCAGCGATCCCACCGAATTCAGATCCCATGGGAACACAACTGCACTTAACAACCACACTGCCACATCTGCATTGGCGCAACAGCGAGGTGGCGGTAAACAAGCCCGCTTTACTTTTTCAGGTACCCGCCAGTCGTATCCTTTTGCTTCTCTCATTTATAGTAAATTATTCACCGTATCTACTGCTACCGTGTGTCCTGCACATACGCTTTTTTTTGCTTCTCGCTTCATGTTATGAATCCACCCATCGTAAACGTTACCACCGATCGTTGCACATGAATAGCACTACTAGTTGGGGCAATTCCACTGGGTTTGGCTCCTCGAGCGCCTCTTCCCAGCCTGCCCAAGGTGCATCATCAGGCGGACTCTTCGGGAACTCAAACTCGACAACAACATCATTATTCGGTGCCAAGCCAGCTACATCTACACAATCTTCGGCACCAAGCGGTTTGTTTGGCGGTGGGCAAGCGCCCAATGCAGCCAACAACTCTTCCAACACCGGCTCGTCTCTTTTTGGTCTGAACACCGCCGGCGGAAGTAGCCAGTTTGGCAATTCTGCCAGCAATCAAAGCACGGGTCTCTTTGGAAACAGCGGCGCCTCTGCGCCGGGCCAGAGTCTTTTTGGCAATTCTGCGAGTAAGCCAGCTGCTCTGACGACCGGCGGCCTTTTCGGAAACTCGGGTTCCGCCGCTCCATCCGGAGGATTGTTTGGTAACTCTTCGACATCAAATTCCACCGCCAGTGGTGGATTGTTCGGCGGATCAGGCGCTTCCAATGCGACGGGCGGCGGTTTGTTCGGCAACGCGGCTTCACAAAAGCCCACAACGGGTCTCTTCGGTGGCTCGACACAGCCACGAGCTCAAAATGCCGGCGCATCTTCAACTGGTGGCTTGTTCGGCAGTTCTGGCGGCCAGCCAGCTTCTGGGCTCTTTGGAACTTCGTCCCAAGCTCCGTCAACGTCCAATCTGTTGTTTGGTGGTCTGAGCACAAACAATCCCGCCAGTGGTATCTCTGGCTCCAACTCTGCATCCTCAGCCACGCCCTACGGTGTGAACTCCACTCTTTTTGGCATTGTGAACGCTCAAAACTCCATGCCGTCTTCTATCACCAGCTCGTTATTCACAAATGAGAGTCGCTCGTTCTTGTCTTCGACACCACAGTCCAAAAAGCCCAAAACCTCGCTTATTTCTAAGCTTGCGCAAACGTTCAACATTTTCAGAACTTCAAGCGCGAACATTTCTGACCTGAAACCTTCCAAGCTAAACGGAATCTTCACTCAGCACAACTATGTCAACGATGTGCCTCGTGCAAACACGAATCACTTTAGTGTGTCAAAGCCCAAGGTGAAGATTGGAATGCGTGTTTCACCACAGCATATTGGTGACGTCCGTAAATTGGTGATTAAGTCAAAGCCATCCAAGTTTCATTTGATAGATGCAAACAAGGTCCTCAAAACTAAACAAAAGCGTGTCATCACATCCACCTTGGATCGGTTGAGACCCTCCACACAGAATCATACCAAACCTGAAACTAGCGATGATGAAGCTGTTTTAGAAACTCCTCAAACACCTCTTCCGAAGGTCTCAGGGAAATACTTTCAGAGCGAGGAGAAGAAAGAAGCGCCCGAACCTGAAAACAAAAACTTGACCACGAGCGACGGCTACTACTGTTCGCCACCGTTGCGCGAATTGGCAGGCTACTCCAGAAAACAACTTGTCGAAATTCCCAACTTCATTATTGGGAGAGTCGACTACGGACAAATCGCGTACATTTTTCCAGTCGATATGCTCGGCTTGTTCGAGCGCTGTGACAATGATGAATCGATAATCTCTCAAGAACTTTTCGGAAAAATCGTTAAGATTGAACAGTCCATCGTACGGGTCTATGACGCGCCTGACTTGGAATCTCCACCAATGGGACTCGAGTTGAATGTCCCGGCAGTCATAACACTCAAGACGCCTCCAAAGAAAGGCCAAACAATTGAGGATCATATCAAGAGATTGCAGAATATCGCAGGCATGGATTTTGTCACTTTTGATCCCATCACGCATAATTGGACTTTCAAGGTCAAACATTTCAGTGTCTGGGGCCTCATAGACGATGGTGAGGATGAAGGTGACGAAGGCGAAGATATCAAGCGTTTAAGGAGCCTCAAAAAGAAGCAAGATCTCGAAGAAAAGGATGCTACGGCTGAATTTTCTAGGTTATACGAGAATGACGTCTATCATCAGGAGTTGAAGAGACAAAAGATTGAGAGACAGACCAGCGGCCTTCCAGGTGGATGGGAATTTGATACCACAGTGAAACATGGTGGACTGTTGGGTGTCAAGCAAAAGCTTGTTCAAAGCGAGGTCAATCAACAATTGAACACCTACAAGGAAGCTAGATCTGCCCTGGTGCTCGCTGCCAATGCTAGTGACATAACAAGCGACTCAGAGGATAGTGTTGTCGGTGCGCCTAGTGAAATTGCGCTCGACGAACCGCTTTTCCCTGATGAGGTCAACAACTATGATTACCTCAAGCAAATTGTCAATGTTATTCCATCTAACACCTACATGGATGGTATTGTTGACGAGAAAGCTTATGAACCGGAATTTGAAGATGAGAGTGCTTTCAAAAGTGCATTGCCGCCTTCGACACTAGCAACATCGAAGAATTGGCTTCTTCAGTTGGAACTCGCGAACAATCTTGACTCTGCATTAGCTCCATCCCTCGCAATTCCCAGAAAGATGCAACTGGCTGTCGGCACGATTAATGACATCTGGTTCTCTGATATGGATGAAGATGAAAAAAACATGGAGCAAGTATCCTCCACGCCAAAGCAAGGTTCTCAAGAGCCTCAGCTTCTTCTCGAGAATGCCAATACCATTGACCAAACTGTTACTTCGGACTTCATGAACAACCAAGTTATGCTTTCGGGCTTGACTGCAAGACCTAATGGCTACCCTAGATTGGCTCTGGCTCAAGAAATAGACTTCAAAGCGGTGAACTCCAGTAACAAAAAAGACACAGATGCAGATATCTTTGATTTGGCATCTATTTTGTTTGATGACCCAAATCTTTCTGCATTCGAAAAGTATCTGGAGCTTGACCAAACGAATTTGCCGTTGGTGAGAAGGCTCATCAACCTTGAAAAGAGAAACGCGTTGAGTCACTGGTTGAGAAAGTACAATAAGTATCAACCTGCCAGCTCAGGTGGTTCTCTTGATGATGTTCTCCAAAGTGTGTGTCATGGAGATTTGATCACGGCGGTCAAGCTTTCTCATTCGAGCCACAACTCACATCTAGCTGCCATCTTGACGCTCTTAGATTCAAATGATCAAACTGCAGCATCCCTCGCGAAAGCACAACTCGAATCCTGGGTGAATAGCGGTAGTGACAAGTTCATTCCTGAGAGTTTAAAGAAAATCTTCCAGATTTTGGCTCATGACAATGAAGCCATAAAGGAGACTGTATCCATTCCGACTTACCTCGGCATAGAAATTGCATATGGAAATCCAGCAGAGAGTTTAGAAAACATCTTTTTGAGACATTTGGACATTCTCAAGGCGGATGAACTCGGCAGCGTGTTGGGCATCTACTCAAGTTACAAGACAAAAACACTTCAAGAAACCGCCATCGAGATTAGCAGCTCGAAGTTGAGCCACAAAGCAAAGTGGTGCTTCTCGCGGGTTCTTCTTAACAGCGATTCCACTCAGCTCCGTGATGAGGTTGGAGAAAGCTATGGCCAAGAATTGCAAAGCCAGGGCTTGTGGACGGACGCGATTGTTGCCTACGCGTCGATGGCCTCAGACGATCAAGCGCAAAAGAAGATCCGGGATGTGGTTTTGGGCAACGTGCGGAGATTTGTTAGCGAAGAGCAGCAAGCGTACCTCATGGACACGCTCAAGGTGCCTCGCAGCTTGATTTACGAGGCCCTTGCGCTTGAAAAGCGCCGTCTCCATGACTACTGGGGCAGCGCCGAGTGCTCGCGAATGGCCGAAATGTGGGACGAGCTTCATCTGTTGATTTGCGAGCATTTGGGCCCCATCACCGTATTGGATGAAGGCCACGCGTTGAGAGCCAACTTACAAGCCACGATTGACAGCTTCCCCGAGAACGGGCGCGTGGTGCCGAGCTGGAACCAGGGAGCAGGGCTCTTCGCCAAGTACCTTGATCTCCTCGTGGCCTTCGAGGAGCACAGCTCTGTTCCGGCCAAAGATGTGGAGTATCTTCTTGCCAACGCGGCGCTCATGAAGGTGGGCAGGTCGTTCAGCGCGAAGGCCGCGGCCACGATCATGGCGAAAAACATTGGCAACATGGCCATCGACAACCACAAGGGAGTTGCGGACGTGGGTGCCAAGGTCAAGGCATTGGCGCTTGGAGAAAACGAGCAGAGCTATTTGCACGAGCGTCTTGCGGCCGCGGGCCTCTAAGGCGGCTGCGCACCCGTGCAGCCGGGGCATGGATGTGGTGATGCTGAGAAATCAGCGGCACCGGAAGGCACAGAACATAGGCATTAGATAGAAGCTTCGAGCTTGATAACAAGACAATTAAGGCAGGCCTCAGCTTTAAAGCCCAGATTACAGTCTAGGAAATATTTCCATAATCCTGAAATCAGCTCACAGACCACATTCCATTGTACTGTCTTCCCTTTCTTCCCTTTCTTCCCTTTCTTCCCTTTCTTCCCGTTCTTCCCAAGCCACCCATTTTAGCCATATCCAACATGCCGCCAGCAGCAGACCTCAAGGCGCCTGAGCCCGAGCACTGTCCCGGTCCAGAATCAGAAAACGCCGGCCAGGGCGACGCCTGTGCCGGGTGCCCCAACCAAAACATCTGTGAATCGCTACCGAAAGGCCCAGACCCCGATATGGCCACCATCACCAGCCGGCTCGGCAACATCCAGCACAAGGTCTTGGTGTTGTCGGGCAAGGGCGGCGTGGGAAAGTCCACGTTTACGTCGATGCTCGCATGGGCGTTGGCGGCGGATGAAGATCTTGAGGTGGGCGCCATGGATTTGGACATCTGTGGCCCGTCGCTCCCACGCATGCTTGGCGCCGAGGGCGAGAGTATTCACCAGTCCAACTCGGGCTGGTCGCCCGTGTATGCTGCGGACAATTTGGGGCTCATGTCGATTTCGTTTATGCTCCCCGATCCGGACGCGGCCATCATCTGGCGAGGTGCCAAAAAGAATGGGCTCATCAAGCAGTTTTTGAAGGACGTCAACTGGGGCGACCGCCTCGACTACCTCATCGTCGACACTCCTCCCGGCACGTCGGACGAGCACCTCTCCGTGTCCACATATATGAAAGACGCGGGCATTGATGGTGCGCTTATTGTCACCACACCGCAAGAGGTGGCTCTTTTGGACGTGAGAAAAGAGATTGATTTCTGCCGCAAGGCGGGCATCCGCATCCTCGGGCTAGTGGAGAACATGTCCGGCTTTGTGTGTCCAAGCTGCCGCGGCGAGTCGTTTATTTTCAAGCCCACCACGGGCGGCGGCCAGCAGTTGTGCAAGGAAATGGACATTCCGTTTTTGGGCTCGGTGCCGCTTGACCCGCGCATCGGCAAGGCGTGTGATAATGGCGTGTGCTTTTTCGACGACCATGCCGATTCGCCTGCTGCCACCGCCATTCTTGATGTGGTCGATGCCTTGCGTGACCAGGTGGAGCTTCTGTTGAACGGCTTATCGATTGCGTAGCCAGACAGAAGTGTAGAGAATTCTGATTCAGACAGTGGCAAAATGGCAAAACTACAGACAGTGGCGATTTGAAAAAAACACTGCAAAAATTACAGACAGTGAAAAATGACAAAGCGCTACCAACAGAACCACTGCCATGTTCTCAGCATATTTGGACAACGGCAAAATGGAAAATCTACAGACAGTGCCGAGTTGAAGAGAGGACTGCAAAAATTACGGACAGTGGAAAATGACAAAGCGCTGCCAGCATTACGGAACCACTGCCATGTTCTCAGCAAACTTCGACAATGGCAAAATGGCAAAATTTTAGACAGTGGCGAGTTTCAAAAAGCTCTGCAAAAGTTACAGAAAGTGAAAAATGACAAAGCGCTGCCAACAGAACCACTGCCATGTTCCCAGCGTGGCTCTTTACCAAGGTCCATTTGAAATGTCACTGCCCTGCCTCCATCCATCGCGCGCGCTTATCGCCATCGCTTCTCCCTCCACCGCACCTCCTTCTCCGCCTTTCTCTCTTCCAATTTACCCCACCTTACCCCGCCTATGAACTCCGTGTTCCTGGAGGTGCCGGCATTCAAGGAGTCGCGTCTTCCGTCGCTTTTCTCCGACTTTTCCCACTTGAAAAATCACAATCCTGAAGGCTATGATGCAAACGTCCTCGCATGGCAGAAGTTGATGCTACGCTGTCTCCACAGCCACACATTTCACTCCTCCATCGAACTCCCCGCAGCCAGCCTCGCCTCTGTGCTTCTGAGCCCCCAGTACGGCGAGCCCAAGGCGCTTGTTGCAGTTCTCGATTCCCTCGTGGCTTCTCACGCGTGGGTGCCCTACTCCGTGTTCAAGAGCACACCCGTGCACACCATTGCCCGCTTCTACGACTACTTGCGCCCTTCCAAGCTTGTGCTGGCTGCGTGGAGCTCGGCGCGCCTTGCACGCTTCTCTGCCGCCGGCCCAAACGGCATGCCTGCCGCGGACCATTATCTTCATTGGCCGTCGCTCACTGGCGTGGCGCAGACTGTACTTGAGAGCTTGCGCCGTCGCGTCGGTGACAGCGCTGTCTATTCTGATCGCCTACTAGACACCGCCATGTTTCTGCTGCTTGTTCGAACGGTCAATCCCAACTTATCCGACACGGACGTGGATGTATTGATTCTATACTTTTCCAGAGACTGCGCGGAAATGGCCGTGGCCCCGGCTGCCAAAGATTCCTCAAAGCAGCTCATCAAGATTGCTCGCCTGTGCTCTACCTTGTCTGAAGAGGACGTTGGTATCATCAACATCAAGACCAACATCGAGAATCTCCGGCAGCGGTTGAAAGCTCTCGAGCAGCGCCTCGACTTTGAGTTCCCGAACGAGATTAAGCGCTTGCTTGCTTTGGAATCAAGGGAGACTCGTTTAAAAAACATCCTCCGCCAGAAGGCTCGCTGCACGAAGTCTCTCAACTCCGCTTCAGAAATGCACGATAAAATGGTTGATATTTTAGAGAGGATCAACGCCGCTCACTCCAATGTGTCTGTTTACGATACTCTTTCCAGTGCAGCCTCAATCCTTGCCTCGTTCAACAGCAAAATTTCTCTTGACGACATCGACGCTGTCTCTCAAGACTTGGAAGAGCAAATTGCACTGACGAACGACATTTCGCATGCGCTCCTTATAAGCCCGGAAATTGGAGATGTTGCCTCGGATGCCGAACTTGATGCTGAGCTCGCAGCCTTGGAGGCAGAAGCGCAATCTCAGCTAGTTGGGGAAGAAGGAAAGCAGAAGATTGCCGACACCCTCACGGACGCGCTGCCAAACACAAAACATGGTCAAAGAAGTGATGAACATAATGAAGTGGATGATTCTTTAACAGAGCGACTCAAGAACTTGAACGTCAAAGACCTGCTCAGTGACCCTGGAATCTCAAAGTATGAGGACAAGAACGAGGACAAGGAAAAGCATGATCGAGAGAAACCTTTGGCAGCCTAACGACTCCCAAATTGAGCGGTCATGCCACAGAGAGGGAATACTTTTAACATATAGTGAATTTATATTAGTTACTTATTTTTGTTTTGGCGAAATGCATGGTCATTTGCTGGAGTTCTAGCCCAAGATCTGCAAAATTTGTTGCGTCAAATTGAACAACTCCACCATTGGGTCATCATATTCATTCAGCTCGGGATGAGAAACTTCGCTATTGGTCTTTTGGTTTTCGCTTAGATTCTTGATGCCGGACAATATAGATTCGTTCTCTTTGATCAAGGCCTGAATTTCACCATTATTGGACTCCAATAATTGCAAAATCGTCCACAATGCAATATGCTCAAACGTGGCATTGCCACTCTTCAAGAATCTGATCAAGAACCCATAGATGCCCTCATTTGGCTGGGTCCAATTGTCAAGAATATAGTTCTCGTGCTCTTTACTGACGCGAGAGCACAAGTTGGCCAATGCCGCAGCCGAATTGCCACAGACCTCGCCGTTTTCGCTAAAAGTCAATGGAATCAAAACATCGATGATGTGACTCTCGTAGAGCTTTGGTTTCAAGTCATCTGCCAATGCAAGAATGGCAAAGCATGCAGAAATCTCCAGCTGCACCGACAATGGGACCTTGAGAACAAGCTCTTTGCATTTCTCAACGGCACCAGCATTCAAGAGAGCGGATCTATTTCTTTCGCTCGAAGCTGCCAAGTTCCTCAATGTGGAAATCGCGTGGCACTGAATTTCCTCCAGATCATTGTAGTCCAACAAAGAAACAAGTGGTTTCAAGAAGCCTGCTTCAATTATTAAAGCTTCGTTCAAAGGATGGATCGAAATGTTTCTAATGCATGCCACAGCTGCCAAAATCAAAGGCTGGTGGTTGCATGTCAAGAGCTGAACCAAATGGGGTAGACCGCCAGCTCTCACAATATCAACCTGATATCCTGAGTCCGAAGCCAAGTTTCTCAATGCAAGAGTTGCTTGACACTGAACTCTTGGGGAAGGAGAATCCATCAACGCGACCAATTGCCCAACCAATTTTGATTCAGTTGCAGCCAATTTTTTCCTGTTTTGTTCATCGACAGCAATATTCGACAACGCAGTAGTACAGTAGTATTGAACGTCAGCATCCTCACTCGACAACAATGACACGAGGACAGGGACAGCGCCAGCGTTGACCAACTCCTGTCTATTTTCGAACGAATGAGTCATGTTCAACAAAGCACCTGTTGCATTTCTTTGCACGCGGATATCTTTAGACTTTGCCAACTTTGTCAAAGGAATCAAAGCTCCGCTCTTGGCAATTCTCGACTTGTTTTCGTCTTGTGTGGCCAAGTTGGTGATGCAGCCAACAGCATTGCACTGGACCTCGATATTTGACGACATCATCTGTCTGATCAAAGGTTCTATGCCACCCATTTCCGCAATCAAGGATTTGTTCTCGTTGTTGACGGCCAAGTTGCCCAAAGCACCGCATGCGGCTCTCTGCACTTCGGAGTCGTTAGATTGCAAAAGAATCAAGATGGGTTCCAAAACATCGCGATTGACCTCACGCACATCCTTCTCAGTGATTTCGGCAAAAGCTAGCGCGGCGCTTCTTTGCAAGTCAATGTTTTCCGAGTACACCAAAGTCAGCAAGGACCTCAAAGGACCGTTGCTGAAGAAGTCAATGTCAGAGCGATTTTCCAAATATTGCAAAAGGGCCGAGATTGCCTCGCGCTCATTTTCGGCCAATAGAAGTGGCGGATACTTGCCGTCACGGTTAGACCTCAAACAACTGCAACAAACACCCATTTTTTTTTTTTGTTATCTTCACTCAGCAAACCGGAAAGGCAGTGGTGAACCTCTTGGAGAATTTTGACACGGCGATAAAGAAGACAGCGACGCAATTTCAACTAACAGACGAATTCCGACGATGGCCACGGATAGATGGAGATTCCGATAGGCGTATTTGTTCTGGGCAGATCGAGGGTCACAAACGAGGGACGATGAAACAGAGCTGGAACTGGGGCGCAGTTTATGCTGGGCTATCAGACACAGGTGAAACAATTGAATCGTCGAAGGGCTGCACTTTTTATCGCAGACACGCTTGGGAAGTTGGTGTGGTGAAAAAAGTACCGGAAGCAATGGTGGGGAACGAGATAAGAGGTGTCATTTTTTTGAGACATGGGGCGTGCGAGGCCGGAATTCGCAACGAGAACGCGCTCAAAAAAGCGCGACCGCACGGCTGACGACGGCTAGAAAACAGTAAACAATTTTTTCTTGTTAACCTGAGCATGCAACAAAGCAAACCAGAAGAAAAGTAAAAAAGAATTCGTTCTGACATACCACTTTGCGGCATGTTTGACTTTAAATTGGGCGTGTGGTCTAGTGGTATGATTCTCGCTTTGGGCGACGGCGCAGCAAACTGCGCTGAACACAAACATGCGAGAGGCCCTGGGTTCAATTCCCAGCTCGCCCCTTTTTTTTTCCGCACAGGGGGTCTCTTCACGATTTTAACAGGCCACCACGCCATAGTTTAAAAAAGGCCCGGGAACGGTAGCACGCCCAAGCCGTGCGCCGCAGGCCTAAAAGCCGCTACCGACGGATGCTAAGAAAAGTGACGCTTGCGCCCACCAAATCGGAGCCGGAGAAGTCCTGCACGCAGTCCCCACCTCCCTCACCAACTCCAGAGAGATAGAAGCCGCCGACCTTTCCTGTCCAACTGTCATGGGTATCAACAATCCTATTCCTCGAAGCTTGCGGAGCGAGTCAAAGTATGTATTGCCTGTTGCGGCTGTGGCTGTTGAGACTTGAAAGCACCAATGTTCCTAGTGGGACAGCTCACTCAAAGCCGTCCATTCGAGAAATGGTACGATTGGTGCTGATTACATTGAGGCACATTCTGGGAGACCATCCGGGTGTTTCTGGGTATTTACATTTTGTTCTGTTGAATCCGTCGCTATCCTTGCCATTTTCCTAGTGCCACTCACTCTTTCCTCATTTGCTAACCGCCAGGAAAGCCGCCAAGGTTCTTGCTAGTTTCATCAAGCCCAACCAGCTTGCTGGACCGGAGCAGGTGATTCCGCCCGATGTGTTGCGAAATGCGCAAGGTCTTGCTGTGATCACCGTGTTGAAGGCCGGTTTTCTTTTCTCCGGTAGAGCAGGCTCGGGTGTCATTGTGGCCAGGTTGCCCGATGGCTCCTGGTCTCCTCCCACGGCCATTGTGACTGCCGGCGCCGGTGTGGGTGGGCAGATTGGAGCGGAGCTCACCGACTTCGTTTTCATTTTGAACACCCGGTCCGCCGTCGAGTCGTTCTCCCAGGCCGGCTCCATCACTTTGGGTACCAACATTTCTGTCGCCGCCGGTCCCTTGGGTAGAAACGCTGAGGCTGCTGGTACAGCATCGATCAAATCTGTTTCTGCAGTCTTCAGTTACTCGAAAACTAAGGGTTTGTTTGCGGGTGTTTCGTTGGAGGGCTCGGCCATCATCGAGAGGAGAGAAGCCAACAGAAAGTTCTACGGAGGCAACTGCAAGGCCAGAAACATCTTGTCTGGCCAGGTGGAGGCCCCTCCTGGCTGCGAGCCTCTCATGAGAGTCTTGGAGAGCCGTGTCTTTAGCAGAAACATGCCTAGCGAAGACTACTACGACGACGATTACTATGACGACGTTCCAGACGAGTTTTCCGACAACACCTCGGACTACTCCCTGTCGCACAGACTACGCGGCCAGGGCTCTCGTCGTTTCTCGGACGAATATGGCTATTCCGACGACGAATACTCCGATGACGACCTGTCTCGTCGCCGCCAACACTCCAACAGAGGTGCGTCGCTGTACACCTCGGGTGGCGCTCGCCGGTCCACATGGGAAGACAACGTCTACGACCCGGGCTCCGGTCGTCGCAGGGCTGATAGTGACGTTGAAAATTTGAGTACCCGGCTCAACAACTCGCGTTTGGGCGCCAACTCTTCTTTGGCCACCAGTCCCTCTCGACCATTGTCCAGCAAACCAAACTTTGGAAGCTCGCAAAAGACCAATGCCACCCAAGCCATTGCTCTTTATACTTTCAAAGGAGAGCAACCCGGCGATTTGCCTTTCAAGAAAGGTGACGTTATCGACATCTTGAAACGGTCCGGGACAACTGATGACTGGTGGAAAGGAAGAAACAATAACATCTCTGGTATTTTCCCCGCCAATTACGTCGAGTTGATCTGATCGGCGCTGTGAATCACATAGACATTTCACCAAGTGTTCAAAAAACTAAAAGTCATAGCAAATTTTAAGCGCGATGTCTGTTTCACGTTGTATTATTACCTTACCGATGTTCGTATATCATAATTTGTTTTCCTCTCCTGAGGCCCTAGGCATCGAAAACTTGAGAAACAAAGTGGCTCACCACTACTTTGCCTTCTTCAAATGTGGGGTCCTCGTGCCTGTAGATCACCGCCGCATGTGTGGCCTTCGTATGCCTGATGATGACTGGGAACTTTTGCCACTCGAGTTTGTTGAGATTGTTGATAATCGCTTCTTGCGCAGGTAGCAAGTGGACCGAGAAGTCCGTTTTGGGCTTGCCTTTCAAGTCCACCACCTGCAGCGACGAGGGCTCCTTTTCGGGCCGGCTGTTGGCTGTATGCGTGACACTGTAGTGATAATCATAATAGTTGGCGCTGTTTAGCGCCTGGAAAATGGAGTCCACAAAGTACTCCGTCTGGTCGTTGACAATTTCGTCGAAATCGGACGTGATATAGCCCAATTTCGGCATTTCTTCCACGTTTCTCTGCTTGGCGTCGTCGGAGTCCAGCGACTCATCGCTCTCAAAAAGGCCCAGCACTTCGTCGGAGACGGCGGGCTCCAAGAGCTCATCCACCTTCTCGTATAAAGCACGAAGGCTGTCTGCGCTTTCCTCGGAGAAATGCTTCATGCGGTTTACCAACTTGACCCTCTGCCAAACTGTGTTGAATAAAAGATACAACGCGTAGAAGGGGGCAAACAAGGCTGCGTACAAGATGAGTTTCACCCACACAAAGACTTTGAAGAAGAAGCGCGAGAGCGAGAGTCTTTTGGAGGGCCGCCGCTCAATTTTGCGGAATTCGATGGGCTTGGAGAGGTCAATGATGGTGGGCGCGTAGCCCGGGATGTACTCCAAGTGGTAGGCACTCAAGTTCTCGTTGATCATGGAGTTGAACGGGTCGGCCTTAGAAATATAGGTGGTGTACCAGCTGGTGCGACGATCATTGATGGTGTTGGCGTAGAGTGTGCGTGTGTGGAAGCACGCGAGGCCCTTGTAGAAATTGGAGGCCGGGTCGGCCATCCACTGCAAGAGCGGGAGAAACGTTTTGGCGCCGACGGTCTTCAGGTCCTTCAAGAACATGTGGCTGCCGGTGTGGGCCAACACGCGAGGCGCAAACACGTTGAACACGGCGGAGGAGAACGACGAGCCGGGGTTGACAGCGCCCACGTGCGGCGTGCAAAAGGTGGCAAAGTGGCAGGGTTGCACGGCGCCGAAGAAGCCCTGGTGGTAGAGAATGCCCACGGCGTAGCGACACACAAGGCCGCCCATGGAGTAGCCAATCAAGGAGAACTTGGTCACACGGCAGCCGGCGGCGGCGAGCCGCTGGACGTGCTCGAGAATCTCATCTGAAATGCGTTTTCCGTTGACATCCACGCCATCATATGTCAAATAGCCCGAGTGGGAACCAGTGCGGTACACCACGACTTTTTCAGGCGGCGGAGGCCGGCGGGCGTGCTGCTCAATCTGGCTGGCGAGGTACGACATGTGCGAGGCATTTCCCCAAATGCCGTGGACCAAGACAACGAGGTGGCAGTCGGGCATGGGAAAAAGGGTGGTGGAAATTGGGAATTGGTAACCGCGGGGAAATGGCTTGAATGTGAAGATGGCGCGCGGCCATGTTATCGCACATGGCCTTTCAGCCATTGTAGCACTTGTTACCACCTAACCATTTTTCGAAAACATTGCAGCGTTATTTTCAACGCCACTCTTTGAAAATATTCTTGAGCGGAGGCTCAAGAATATTTTGACATAATGTTAAACCACTGTAGATTACTGTTGAACACCACTTCTTTGAACATTCTTGACCACTCATTACTTTTAGCCATTTTTGACATGGGGCTGTAGGCCACTCTTGAACACGAATTGAACATTCTTCGGCACAATTTCACCAGCATGTTGCCAATCCATCGCTTTTCAGTTTCACCTTCTGCCACAATTCATCCCTTTCAATCTGTCTTTACCATTCTTCATCTCTTCGTCTCTCTGGACCACTCATCGCCACTTCGCCATTTTTCGCCACTCTTTACGCCACTTTTCAACATTTGTTTATTTGTTCACCTTGAACCTTTGAGTTTTTTTCATGACCTTTCTCCATTTCTTCTTCGTTCCTCCATTTCTTCTTAATTCCTTCATTTCTTCACTCCCTGGCCTACTCTAAGCAGTGCGCTATCAAAAGCGCCGCGGCCACTCCCACGTTCACCGAGTCTACCATCTTGTCGTCCGGCCGGCCCTTAGCCAACCCCACCAAGTAGTCCGAGCGGAGGCGCAAGTTGGTCCGCACACCCGCACCCTCGCTGCCCAAAATCATCATCATGGGCGCATAGTTGAGCACACGCTTCAAATCCGCCGGCTCAATGTAGCTGGCCTCCACGTGCTGGCGGTGGCGGTCCTTCATGGCCTGGAGATCGGCCGCCGATGGCCGTGCGCTGGTGGTGACCACGTTCCAGCCATTGCGCTTGCACCCATCGATGAAGCGCAACGAATCGGAGTTGCGGTAGATGGGAAGAAGGTCCAACGCCCCCGCCGCAGCCTTGGCCGCCACGGGCCCGAGCCGGGCGCAGTCCTGGTCCGGCAACACCATGAAATCCGCGCCCAAGTAGTAAGCAGACCGCACCATGTTGCCTAAGTTTTGTGGGTCCGTGATGCCATCCACGTAGATGCCCAACGGGAAGCGGGCACGGCCGGGCGCGGGCGGGCGCACCACCGTGCTGGCGACAGAACGTTGGCCCTCTTGTTGGCCTGGGTCGTTCATCACTGTGAGTGCGTAGTGGCCTGTTTCGCCGTCAAAGTCGGGCTCCACCGCCACAATTTCGGGCACAAGCAACGGCTTAGTCTCCAACACGACGCCGTTGTGCACGCCGTTGGCGCTGAGTGTGTTCATCTCGCCCTTGGAGCCCTTTTCCACCACGCGCAAGCCGAAGCGCTTGGCCAAAGCGAGAATCTTTTTCGTGTGCTCTTTGGCGTTGTGGATGTAGAGCGTGGTGAATGCCTCACGCTTGCCGGCACTCAAGGCAGAGAGCACCGGGTGCGTGCCGAAGAGGTACTCGCAGAGCGGGTTCAACGAGATCTTGCGGGCATTTCTGTCTCGTTCTCTGCCGCCTCTTCTGTCGTCGCCTCTGGCGCTGTCTCGGGCGGCCTCGTGCTGCTTACGCTGGTCGCGGAGGTACCGCTGGCGGGCCACCTTCTTGTCGAGCTTCTCACGCTGGTCGGCGCTGATGTTGCCGTACTTACGGATGAAAAACTCGTGCTTGGAGATGCCCTGGCGGTCCCAGATTTTTGCCTCTTCCTTTTTGTTGCTGCCGCTATGAAAGTTGTCATCGAACGAGCGGACGCCCTTGCGCGAGTTGTGTGGTTTGAACACGGGACGGACAGCCCGCACGCCGCTGAACGTGCTGAAGGGTCTCATGCTGGGAAATGTGGTTTTTTGAGGCTGGTTTGTAGATGCGTAGCATCGCGCGCTGAAAAGTGCGATGGCGGGGCGCGGGGCAGCCACTGGAAGAGTTGAAGTTCCGTCTTCATCTCGATTTTGATTCTAATATTGATTTTGATCTTTCTTTATTTTTGGTTTTCAACCTCTAGACGCATCTTCATCGCCATCTCCATCTCCATCTCCATCTCCATCCTCATCTACATCATCTTCGAATCAATATGTTCATCGTAGTCTATACCCCGGGCCAAAGCCGGTCCGATCTCACGTAAATAAATAACAGCCGCTCAGAACAAAACGCCCTTCGTCGACGGCACCTCGTTGGTGCCGTTCAGGCTGATTGCCTCGCGGATGGCAACGGCCAACGCCTTGAACGCACTCTCGGCACGGTGGTGGTCATTGAAACCCCGCAAACAGTCCACGTGGATGGTGATGGCGGCACCCTGGGCAAAGCTTTCCAACACATGTGGGATCATCTCACACGACAAGTCGCCGATCTTCTCACGCCTGAGGCCGAGCTCTACCACCGCGTACGGTCGGTTAGATAAGTCCACCACGGCCCTGCTCAACGCCTCGTCCAACGGCGCAAAAGCGCTGCCGAACCTCTTGACGCCCTTGACCTGGCCCAACGCCTTGTGGAACGCCATTCCCAACGAAATGCCCACGTCCTCGGCCGTGTGGTGGTCGTCAATGTGCAAATCGCCGATGCATTCGACGAGCAACGACCACCCGGAGTGCTTGGCAAGGGCGTGGAGCATGTGGTCCAAAAAGCCAATGCCCGTTTGGACGTTGATGACCTGCGAGGACGTCTGCTGTGTGGCGTGGACATCTTGAGTTTTCAGGGGGAGAATGGACTGCTCAAACGCAAGCGGGCCGCCGTCAAGCGACACGGCGATCTGAATCTTGGTTTCGTTTGTGTCACGGGAAAGGACCGCTTGTCTGGAAGAGGACATGGAGGAAAGAAAAAAGGAAGAAGGAAAGGGGAAACGAAGAGTGGACGGCACTCGAGCAAAAGGTGGATTGCACACGTGGAAAAAGGTGCGAGTGGAAATCACTGGTGTGACGCTTGAAAAGTGGAACCCTGGAGAAAAAGAACTGAAAAGCACTGGAAAGAAACCCTGGCGAAAAGTGGAGGCGCGCAAGAGTCATCCTAAGGCCAGTGCCGGTATAGCGCACATTTTATCTACTTACAGTAAAAACCTATACGAATTGGAAAATGTACGCTATATAATTATTGGTTTCTTGAAGAACTCAGCTTTAAGTCAACATACGTAAAGGATCAAAACTCTACTCCATGGCATTTTAGAACCTCGCCCTGAAAATACAGTAATGGTGAAATTATATTGACCGTATTCTGGCCCGCGCTGCCACTACCATGGCCGCGCCGTTTCTATGGCGCCTGCGCCCTGCGGCCTGCGCGGCCCCAGCTACACCTGCAACATCCAGGCGCTTTTGATCCAGCCTCCTCCAGCTTTCTTTGTCTGCCCACGCAAAACGGCGTCTGCTTTTTTCCGTCGTTCTCTCCGTGCAATTCAAGTTTGTCTGTTCCGGCTTCCGTTCTCCTGCTTCCTCCTGCTCATCCCTTTTCACACACTTCCTTCCTGCTTCCTCCTGCTTCTTTCTACTTCCTCCTGCTACTTCCAACTCCCTCCTACTCCCTCCTACTCCCTCTTACTCCTTCACAACCCCCTTCACATCCCTTCCCCAGGTTACCTCCTCCTCCACTTCCATCCCCACCATGCTGAGCATATCCGCCTACCAGCGCACAAAGGTCATCGGCCAAGGCAAGTTCGGCGTGGTCTATAAGGGCTACCACAAGCAGACCAAGAAGACCGTCGCCATCAAGGTGCTCGAGCTAGATACTCAGTACGATGAGGTGGTTGACGTGCAGCAGGAAATCCAGTTTCTCGCAGACCTCAAGAAAACCCCCAATGTAACGCACTACTACGGCTCGTTCCTCGACAACACAAAGCTCTGGATCATAATGGACTACTGCGCCGGTGGCTCGTTGCGTACGCTCCTCAAGGCCGGCGTGTTCGACGAGCATTATATCGGCGTCATCGCCCGCGAGGTGCTCATGGCTCTCCTGGCCGTGCACAAGATCGGTGTCATTCACCGCGATTTGAAGGCCGCCAACATCCTTGTCACCAACGAGGGCCACGTCCAGGTGTGTGACTTTGGAGTGGCCACCCAGCTCACCGCCGCCTCCAACAAGCGCACCACCATCGCAGGCACGCCGTTCTGGATGGCCCCCGAGGTCATCCGCGAGGGCGACCAGTACAACTACAAGGCCGACATTTGGTCCTTGGGCATCACCTTGTTCGAGTTGGCCACCGGCAACCCGCCCTACTGCGACAAGGGCGCGGCTTGGGCGATGACCATGATCGAAAAACAGACTCCGCCACGCTTGGAGGGCAGAGAGTACCCCCAGGCCTTGAAAGATTGCATAGCTCTTTGTTTGGACGAGAACCCGGACGAGCGGCCCTCGGCCGACGAGCTCGCGAAATGCAAGCTTGTCAAGCAGTACAAAAGCCACCCTACGGCTGTGTTGAAGGAGCTCATCTCGCGTTACCTCTTGTGGCGTGACCGCAGCTCCTCGAGGGACTCTGTCTTTTTGAACACAGAGGTCTCGGAGGACTCCGAGGACGACAATCTACAGGTCAAGTGGGATTTTGACTCTCTAAGCTCCCGCGACTACATCATCGCCAATGACATCCACATGAACGATGATGAAAACATGAACACATCCAAGTACGACACGTCTCAGCTCACCATGGGCGGCGACACTTACGACAACGAAACCGCGCCAAACTCTCGCTTGCATGACACGCTCAAGGACGGCTTTATTTTGCTGACGGCAAGTCCGGGAACTAGATCGAAGTTGTTCCCGGAGCACGGGCTGTCTAAAACCTTCAAGGACTCTTCCACGCTGACCACGCATCAGCTGAGCACCAATCAAAGTGGACCTGCGAATGCTGTTCCCAAGTCTTTGATGTCCCTCTTCGAAGAGGACGACGAAACTCAGAACCAGGGATATGAGTCCTTGACGGGGAACTTCGACGTGCCACGACTCCCAAGCACATCGACCACGGAGAATCTCTTGGTCAGCTCGCCCACTATCGAAATCCCGGACATGGACAACCTCGCCAAAATTGGCACCATGACGGCGGGAGCAGCTAACTCAACCCCGAATTTGGCCCGCGTCCAGTCCTCGCAGGATTTTTCTCATGAAGGTGTTCCAAAACTCAACAAACCTCCTTTATTAACCAGCACCCAGTCGTTGAGTAAGGTTCCGGAAGTGCGCCACAGGTCTCCGTCGAACGCTAGCCGAACGCGAAAAAACACCATCTCCAATACGGCTAATTCAGTCTCCGCAAACAGCTCGATGTCTGTCTTAGACCACTCGGCGCCTCGCACTCCAACGTACATTTCTGAGCAAAGCAGCAGAACGACGCCGTCGCCAATTTCTTTTAACGCGCCTTTTGCGGACTCGGGCGTTAACAACAGTCCTTCCAAGACTATGAGACCCTTGCAATCGAGCAACAATCCGTTACTCCAGCCCATAAACTTTGTGATACCATCCTCAAATTCGGAGTCGGCCACCGCAAAAGCCTCCACCACCTCGCTACCCAATTCCGTGCCTGCTCCTCAGTCTGCTCACAGTGCCAGCAATTCAGGCAGCAAGATCAACGTTGCCTCTGGGTACAACAACGTTCCATCATCCCCTCCACCTGCAAAATACACGGGGCCGAAAACAAAGAGAGAGAAGCCTCCTCTCCGCATCCAGATGCCCATTCCTTCCACATCCTACAACCAGCTCTCGGCTTTGATGAACGACTCGCTGGATCCCAAGCGGTTAGACGGAAACGTCAACCAATTTGGCATAAACCCAGCGTTGATCAGCAACATGACATCGATGACACCGGTCACAGAAAAAGACAATCAATTCGGAGACACCAGCAGCGATGCAAAAGATAAAGCTGGCGACGGCGCGCCGCGGCAACCCCAAATCAAGAAAATGCCGACCCTCATGTCTGGTGCCAAGTCTGCTCCTATGACAGGAGGCTTCCCTACTAGTGTGACGGGACCCCGTCCCGCTGCAAGGCAGCCATCCACCAAGAAGCTCGCCAAGTTCCCCACCATTCCGCCTTTGAACGGAGAGCTTTTTTCGGACAGCGTGCCGAAAACAAAAGTGATTCATGAATTGGAGGCAATGATTGCGCTATTCAACCTGGGCCTCGAGTCTCTCGAAAGCGCTCTCTGATTAGCAGCGCTTCACAATTAACAGCGCTCTCCAAAAAGCACCGCTTTCTAATTAGCGGCGCTCTCCAGTTAACAGTGCTGACAAGTAGCAGAACCCTTAAATAGCAACGAACGACCAGCTTTGAACAGCCGACTGCAAAATACGCTGTGCGGCTGGTGCCATCGATGATGAGAACGCGCAGCAGCGCCGGCCTGCGTAGTGCGCCAAACATAAGCTGAAGAATCAACAGAGGCGAAAGGGAGCCACCTACTCTTTCTAAGACATCATGCCGCCTCGTATGAGACGCCGTATCACCACGGCCAAACGAGAGGAGATCGAGAAGGAGCAAAGAATCCTAGATAATACGATCGTCCGGCCGTTCGAAATCCTAAGGGACCTTCCTGTTTCCTACAACGAGCCTCCGTACGGACACTACGAAGACATTCTCAAGAACCCGCTCACAGTACGAGACTCGGCTGTTCTCTACAACTCGCTAATACGGTCACGCAACAGTTATGTCTTTCACGCGCCCATGTTCAAGCTTCACTGGGTGAAGCAAACGGCGTACGCCAAGAAGTTGGCTGAGATGGACAAAGAAAAGCAGAAGGAGATTTTGAACGACAGAGAGCACAAGCGCCGCTTCGCCAAGGCCACCACAAACTCCTTGGAAGCCCGGACGCGTATTCCGGTCCTCAGTCCCGAAGTCAACGCCAGAGACGTGATGTCGAAGCTCTGTGAGTCCTCCATATCTTTGGGTCCGCACTCCATGGAAATCCGTATCTTCATTGCTAAAGATGCCCGCTCGGACAAGTCCAAGGCTCTTTCCGAAATCAGCAAAGTGGGTGCGAGTCCCCTTGGTTCTCCTGGTGCTGCCGCTCCGCTGGAGCCTACCCCGGCTGCTTCTAACCCTCTAACAGCAACCAGCGTCTCTCCAGCTCCCGATAAAGCTCCTGCCATGCCCGCTTCTGCCACGGCAGCCGCACCAGAAACAGTCGGGGCACCGTCAATTAGTGCCGCGACGCCATCACTGCTGTTGGAAACCCAATCTAGCGCTGCCGAAGCAAAAGCACCAGAGGATGACAAGATAGATCATAAAGGCACAGAGGAAATACCCTCAGAGGACATCGCTTCTAGAAAAAGCTCTCACGACTCAAAAGCAGATCTCCCTCTTGAGCCAGAGGCCAAGTCACAGTCAGAAGCACAGCCAGAGGCAAGCGGAGAAAAGAGCACTAACGCAGCAGCACCTTCCTCCAAAATTCCGTCAACGGCCCCTGCCAAAACTTCTCCAACGGCCCCTTTCAAAGCTTCCTCAACGGCTCCTGCTAAACCCGCCTCTGCTCCTTCAACTGGATCCAAACCGACAAGTGCCGTGCCCCAACCTGTAACAAAAACGGCCCCTGCAAAGCCAGCTGCCTCGGGTCTGACGCCCGCTAATTTGCAGTCCATTGATAACACCATCATGATCTCGAACCTCAATGCCATCGCCAAAATAGACCTCTCTCTTAATGACTTGATGAAAGAGGTTGCAGCTGGCAATGCGTCTGAGCCACAAATCACCCTTTTCAAGAAATACATCGAAAGAGCGAAACAGATGGGACCACAGCCGCATCATGCTGACCTTTACTTCAGCCGTGGCATTCCTCTACCGCCCAACTTTCCCCGTCCATATCATGGCAGGTCTCTCGTGGACGAGAAGCCACCTCCAAAACCAAGGGTACATAACCCCATGAAACTCACGGCATTTCAGGAAAGATACTTGCACAACGCGACGCTTGTGTTCGAATTTCTCGAGAACCCCAATGTGCGGTACATCATTCCTCAAGACTCGATTTGCGAGGTTTTGAAAGCAGAGCGTCCTCCGCCTGTTGATGCCGAGGAAGGATGCGAATATAATGATGTTCTTATCAGTCACCTCTGGATCCACAACATCGATGAAGTGGAACAGTATGACAAAGCTTTGGCAGAGTACGAAGCCGAAGTGAAGAAGAAACAGGAGGAAGAAGAAAAGAAGCGCAAGGCTGAGGAAAATGGGGAAGAATACGAAGCCGATGTGCCACCTGCGCCTTCCAAGCCAAAGTCACGGAATTTGAGGACAAAAAAAGCACTTCCACCCAAGAAAAAGAAGCCATTCACAAAACCGGAAGAGCCACACATCAAATACTCAAGTTTCTCGTTCACGGTGCACAACGTTCCTGCCAGATTCGTCCCCATCTTTGTTAACAGTATGAAGCCTTTGGAAAATGTCCAGGAGAAAATGAAGCATATCCTACAGACTGGTACACGTATTCCAAATTTTTACCTATGGTACCAGGTGGATGCCCGTTTGGATGAAGGGTTTGCTGAGAAAATCCGCAATATCGCTGTGGAGGAGGAAAAGAAAATGACGGGGTTCTTGCCGCCCGTAGAGCCCAAAAAGAGAAAACCCCGGGATTACAAAAACACACGAGCAAAACGCCCGAAGGATAACACTGCCGAGGCACAAGGTGTCCCATCGCCGATCTCGAATCACCTGGCTAGTCCTCCTCCTGTTGGTACTAGCACCAACTATGTGAGCGATACCGGTGCACCGAAACCATCTGCAATCGGGAAGACTTCGCAAGCAGTTAAAACGGAGTCATGAAAATGTCTACCATAGAGTCATTTATATGTATATATACAAGGTTTATTCAAGGTTTGGTCTGTTCACCAATCCCAACAAGTTCTCCAAATCGGTGGAGTCTTTCTGGTTTCTCTTGGGCAAGTTTCTGAAGTTAGGTCTCGAGGCAACATAGCCGTCAGAGGACAAAGATATGTCGGACTTTTGGTACCATTTGCCTGCCATGACACCATCTGCCTCCAATCTCACGGAGCCAGTGTGAGTCAATTGAGCGTCGTTGACCTTAAATGGCACAACAAATTGTCTTGCATGTTTTCCAGGAGCGTTGTTGATGTAATTGTTAATAAACTGTGTGCTTCTGTCATTGACAGTACCGATAAGACCTCCGATGGCCATTTGTCTGTCTTTGACAATTCTACCTGGAACCACAGCACCGTGCTTGAGACCATTGGGTGTGTTGGTAAGACGGCCAGATTGGAGGTACGAGAGACCTGCTGTACCTTGCACGGTTTTGAAGGATGCAGAGGACTGTGATTTGTGAGACTTGATCAAGTCATCAATGCTAGCCTCGCGTTTCTTGATGGATGGAGAAGTGGAGATGAACTTGTTGAATGCTTCGTCAATGGTATTTTGAGCAGTCATGGAGATGTACTCAGGGTGGTTCTCGAGAATCCATTGCTTGAACTCGTTGTACAAGTTGGGGTTGGCCGAGATAATTTTCTTGATATCCTTGGAAGTAGCCTTAGGGCCCAAATTGAAATGGTGCAAGAGCCTGGAGGAGATACTGGCGTCGGTATCACTCAAAGATTTGGAAGAGTCAAAAGCGAACAAGGGGCTGTGCTTCTTGTGGGCCTTCTTCAAAACCACCCCGCTCTCCTGGAACCTCAATCTAGTATAATGGGGACCAGAGATCTTCTCCACATCGGGCATGTTTTTGAAATTGTCGATGTCGTTGTATGCAATGTGAGAGTTTCCGATTTGCAAAGGCAACGCTGATTTCATACCATAGTCAGACTTGGACGCTCTGGCCTTTGGCGTGAAGATGATCTGGTGGGTTGGAGTGCTCGCCTTGGGACCTCTCAAGGTCTTGCTCACAGGCGTTGCCACCTGAGCCAACTTCGAGTTCTTGAAGAGTTTGAAGAGCTCCTGGTTATTCATGGCACACGTTCACCTAAGGGAGACTCAAATTTTCCAAAGATTTTTTTCTCGTAAAGCGCGGTGTACGGGTGTGCACAGTGTGTAGCGGCCCTCGAGCGTGTGCGACGTTTACTATTCGGAGTGCGACCATTAAAAGAGACTTTGGCCTAAAAAGCGTACGCAAAGCTCACGCCGAAAGATTGGACTTTTGGTGTTTCGACGGCGCTGTCCATTTTCAATTTAACGCCGCTGGTGACCATGAAGTCCTTGTAGCGCCCCACCCAAAGTAGCTTCAACACGCAGTCGCAGAGACTGGCGGAGCCCTTGATCACACTGGAGAAGTTGCTGCCCTTCAAGAGGTTCTGAAACGCGTTCATGACTTCCTGGCCGTTTTGTTTCTCGAGCGAGGCACCGCGTATGAGATTGGGGTTGATGTGGTAGATGTTGTCGATGTTCTCGATGAGGTTCGAGTACGGCGCGACAGGCGTTGCGGTTCCGTGAGGCACGGCGTTGCTTGTGGCCTCAATAAGTTCGGGAATGGCCAGCGGATAGGGCGCCAAAGTGTCGTGGTGGATGGAGGCGGAGTGGCGGCGCTGGGTGTTGGAGAACGTAGACGCGCTGGAGGAAAAATTGAAAAGCTCAAAACCGACGGACAAATTGCTGGCGTACGAGAACCAGTTGAAGTCGTACTTGGAGCACACGGTGGATGACACGGAGGTCTTCACATTATAGGTGGACGACACGTGGCCCAAGATGGGGTTGCAGCTTAAGGTCATGGTGAGCGGCTTGCCCGTGGACGTGGAGCGGGTGGAGTAGCGGAAGGCAGTGGAGAGGCCCGGGCTCATTGTCATGGCGGCGTACCAGAGCTCTGCACCGACAGAAACAACGGAGTTGTCGAACTTGGGAAACGCAGCAAACGACAGCTGCCGCGGCGACTTGCCGAAGTTGTAGAGGCAGCGGAAGCCCATAAGCGCCTCGTTGGTGGAGTAGATGTACTCGCGCGAGAAGCGAGGGGCGTTTTCTTGCAAGTAGACGATGACGGTGCCATTGTGCTTGAGGAGCGGGTTGCTGATACACTTGACAAGCAATTGCAAGCTGGGCGTGAAGCGCTTGATGACCATGGCCTCCAAGGCCGTGCCGGGAAAGTACATGCGGCCGTAGGCCAACAGAGCCCGCTCCAGGCCGACGGCTTTGGAAGGCCCATCGTGGAAAGCGGCGTGAGGCTCGATGATGCGGAATCCGGAGATGGCGTCCTGGAGCGAGATGTCACGCGTGCCGCACGCGTTGCGGAGACTCGCGCTCAGGTACAAATACCCCAACGAGCCCTGAATGGCCTGGTGATTCAGGAGGGCCATGGACGAGGCCAGGTGCGGCGATGCTTGTGAGGATACCTCCAATTTGCCGCCGCGCGGCACGGGGAAGTCGAGGAGCGCATTGGACGTGGCCAACATGTTGGCGTAGATGTTGTCCTCGTTCCAGCCCGTGCTTTTGTTAAAGCATTTCTGGAGATATTCCATGTAGCTGTACATGGGTGTAGTTGATGTTTCGCGGTGATGCGCGCTGGTGTGCTAAAGGCTGGCCGTGGAATACGGAAAGCACTGGGTGCGGAAACTGATGGATGCGGTGCTTTGCAATGTTTCTATTCTGTTCGTTCTCTTCCTTCGTTTCTTCTGTTTTTTTGTTTTGTTTTGTTTCGTTGCTTCGTTTTCATTTTTTGGCCTCTCTGTCTTTCTTGTTTCTTCTTTCCTTCGTCTTGTCTATTTGCCTCATCGTCTTTCGTCTCTTCTCTCTGCGCGCCTCACAGCTCGATGGTCAAATTGGTCAAGTCATAAAGATTTTGCACGAGGTCGTCGATGGCCGGGAAGTCGGCCCGGAAAAACTCCGCCTTCTGCACCACGCTGAGCTCTACCACCCCGGCATTCTCCGGAAGCAGCCGGAGATCGCTCTCGTCGGCCAAGTAGAAAATGAGAAACTCAATCACCTTGAAATGGAGCGTCTGCAGTGCATTGGACGGCTCGGCCTCCGCCGTGAGCCGTGTCAAATGGTGAGCGATGGCCGCGCACCCGCCGGACGCCTCAAACGTCCGCATGTTGCCCATGTCCTTCAAGAGAACGTGGATCAAGAGCGATACGAACGATTCACACACAGCGTCCAGGCCGGCGGCGCTGAAGTCGCCGAAAAGCAACAAAAGAAGCCGCATGCTGCTTTCGCGCCGAAAGAGAGCTCGGGACGCACTGTGGATGAGGAGCATGCCGCTGAGAAGCCGGTTGAGAAGAAGAAGATCGGATTCTTGGACAGCGCTGGCATCGCTGCTGAACGTGGCGTACGCCTGCACGAGCGCCGAGGCAATGTTGTGGCGAAAGCTGTCCTGGAGCACCAAGAATTCGTCGAGTTTCTGGTCAATATGGCCCGAGGCATGAAAAGTTTTGACCGACGGGAGGAGCGCGTCTAGAAGCGCTTCTAGCGTATGGAGCCCGGTCACCACCGGCGCGTAGCCACCGGAGTGGAGTTGAGAAACAGCCTCTGCGGTGCGGGCGGCAATATCTCTCATAATTTTGGAGATTGTGGTTGAAAATTGTGGGTTGTAGATTTGGATTGGAGATTGTGGGTTGTAGATTTGGATTGGAGATTGTAGATTAGATCGAGGTGGAGAGCGATGCGCGCGAGCCAAAGATGGAGGCAGATGAGGAGGAAAAAAAGGCCGTGGATGGGCCAGCTTATTATTCTGAGGTTCTATATCTTATCTTTGAACCAATGGCCTTCTCAGATATTGTGTTGCTTGTGGTTTTTTTTTTTTTGTCAATAACCGTCGTCGTTTTTTCTCCGGCTTTTCGCTTCACAATGGCCCTACACGGCCAACGCGCTTTCTACGATACCTGGTGTCAATGTCAACCGTGCGCACAACTCCACATGCCGACTGAAAACAGAAGAAATAACACGCAACAGGAAAAGAAAACAAAAAAGAATTAGTAAAAAATAAAAGAATAGGCCAAAAAAATCTGAGAAGCAACGAAAGACGCACAGAAGAAAAAAAGAAGAATCCGACGCTAAACTCCAACACGCAAGCTCCTTTTTGGCCTATATCAAAGCTATCTTCCACGCTCCCGCCGCACACACCGTGCACCTGTGCACCACAACATCGGTCTGGCCCCGCTACACCTTCCCCAGCCTTCGTCAACACCAAATCCACCACAGGCCGTCTTTCAAACAGCACTTTTTTACAAAATGCACGCGAGCGTCTTCTGGGGCTGTGTGGCCGCCGTCGTACTGTCGGGCGTGCAGTCGCTAGGCGTGACGCTACAGCGAAAGTCTCACATGATTCCATACAACCACGAATACTCGGACGAATACGTCGTGGACTTGCGCCACGGCGATGCCGATAACCAGGTCGACACAGAAATAGACTTGTCGCGCCGTAACCACCACAACAAGCGCAGTCTCTGGCTCACCGGCTTCTTGCTCTTCATCACGGCAAACGTGTTGGGCTCGCTCGTGCAACTCACAGCGCTCCCGCTCATCATCCTTTCGCCGTTGCAAAGCATCGGGCTCATTTTCAACTCCGTGCTCAGCTGCATGCTCCTCCCGGGCGAGCGCTTCACCCGCAAGTTGGGCGGCGGCACAGCCATCATTGCGTTTGGCGCGTTTGTTGTGGCCTACAACGGTGCCAGTGCCGCAGAGCCGCCGTCGGACTTCACGCCGGACGAGCGCTTGGCACTTGTGATCCGCAAGTTCACCCGGGGCGGCTTTCTCACGTGGTGGTTGGCCACGTTCGTCGTGATGGCGGCGCTTTTGAAGGCCAACAGCGTGCTTTCGCAGCGCATCCATTCCTTGCAGAGCTTGGACGGCAAGCGGGCACGGCGGGGCTCGCGGGCCAAGCGGGACCCCGTGGCGCGGCTTGTTTTCGTCCGGGGTGTCATCTACGGGCTCATCAGCGGCTCGCTCACGGCGCACACGTTTCTCTTTGCCAAGTCCATCGTGGACGTGTTTGTGCAGATCTTGCTCGACCGCCTGGCGGCAACGCTGCTGTCCATGTACGCGTCGAGCGCGGCTATCTTGGTGGTGACGTTGTCAATTGTGGGATTGCAGCTCATGGCGTTCAACTACGGGCTCGCCAACATTCTGACGGCCATTCTCTACCCGTTGTGTTTTCTCGTGTACAACATGGTCAACATGGTGAACGACGTGTCGTTCAATCAGCTCATCAGCAGCGGGTCCATGACGGTGGCACAGCTTGTGTGGGTGCTGATGGGGCTCGGGGCGGTTCTCTGCGGCGTGGTGATGATCAGCTGGGACAGCGCGTTCGGGCACGCCGGCGGGGCGAGGGAGGATGCGCTCCCGCTCATGAGCGCCAAGTTTCCGTACGAGCAGTTGCAGAGCAGCGGGGCCAAACGGGTTTTGTCCTACGAGGAGCACGAAATTCTCGCGCAGTTTGGCGGCGACTTCGGCGAGCGCTAGCGCCGGCGCTGGACGCCTGCCATGATGTGGGGCTGCAATGCCTAAAGTTCTTTGCCTTCTTTGCCTGAGTTTTTTCCAGAAAGTTTTTCCAGAAGTTTCTTTCCGAAGTTTCTTCCCGAAGTTCTTTGCCTTGGAATGTTATTCTGCGTTGCCCAAAACTCTGCTTGGGCACTTTGCTTGGGCACTTTGCTTGGCACTTTGCTTCACTTGCTTCACTTTGCTGAGGCACTTGCCGCCGCCATTTTTGCTTGGACGCTGCGTGTGTAACGTAAAATAGACAGTCTGCCCAGCCGCGCTTCACAGCGCGCGCGATGCGGTCCACCGTTATCGCATCATCACCATCTCAACATCATCACCGTCTCCATTCTCGATGGACGCCCCACCTACGGTCAGCGCGTACCGCAGCCAAAAAGAAGTGGTACGGCTCCGGCAGCTCTTTTTCAACGATGACCTTCAAGCCAGCCACGACCGCGCCATCCAGATTGTGGCCGTGTGGAAATCGCGCGGCGAGATCCCCCATGGCATCGACTCCACCGCCGTTTTTGCATCGATCATGGCCCAGGACCGGCGGCTCACGGGCCACCAATGGGTCCATGAGCTCACAAACAGCCCTACAGACGATTTTGCGGAAGATTCGCCGGCGGCCCAGTTTCTCCAGCAGCTCCAGAAGCTGCCGCGGGGTCCCAGCACGGAAAACAGCGCTGGGGCTGTCTTTGGCGCGGCCGCAGCGCCGCTCCTCCAGCTGGCCTACTGCACCGCCATCACGCGCTTTGTCAACGGCATCCTCGACCCGTTCCAGCAGGGCGCCGTGGCCGCGTCGTTGACTGTGCTCGCCAAAAAAGTCGGGCTTCCGTTTTACTTTGTGGAGCTACGCCACGAGGCCACGCACGAGGCCGCGCCCAGCCTCGAAACGCTCCGCCAAACGAGCGTGCGGGCCGTGGCGTGGCTCCATGAAAACTTTTGGGCGGGCGCGCGGCGGGCCGGCGAGCCGGGCGAGCCGGGCGAAATGCCGCACGTTGTGCTGAGGGAAGCGCTCCGTGTGGCGGCGCGCGCCGACGCCGTGGCGCTCATCTCGGCCTACAAGGTGACGCAAAAGGGAAAAGAACACGAAAGACGAAAAGAAAAAGGAAAAAATGAAAGAGGAGAAAGAGGAGAATATGAAAGAGGAAATGAAAGAGGAAACATCGAAAAAAAGAAAAGTGGGCACGGCGAAAGGTGGGCCATCGACCGGCTCTGCGCCGCGGCTAGCGACAAGAACTGCGGCGAGCTTGCGCGGCTCCTCGCCCACGATAAGGCCATGATGAAGCGGGCGCCGTTCCATACATTGCACGCCAAGTACAGCGCGCTTTTGCGGCGGCTCCCGGCGCCGTTTGTGATGCGGCTTGTGGTTTTGCTCTTGCTGCGGGACATGGCCGGGGCGGGCGGAAGTGGCGAAACGGCTGGGGCGGGCGGAATCGGCGGAACGGCCAGAGGCCCGCCGATGGACGCGGCCCAGCAGCGCCTTGTGGAGCAGTGGCTCTGCGCGCTCGTCCCGCTCGTGCTCCAGGGCCCTTTTCCCTTGCGCGGCCAGCACACCTTCGCCAGCAGAGAAGAGGTGGCGGCGCACCTCGCACAATATAAAACGCTTGTGGGTGCGGCGACGGGCGCGGCGTTGGACGAGGCGTTGGGCGGCAAACGGCGGCGGGCGGCGGTGCCGCTGTTGGACGAGCTTCTCGAAACGGCGCTGAAAAGACTGGATCTGGAGACGCTCGAGGCCCTGGAAATGGCCCCGGAAAACGCGGCCCTGCAAATGGCCCTGGGGGCCCTGGGGGCCCTGGAGGCCCTGGAACCGCCGCGCAAGCGCCCTAGACTCAGTGTTTTTGCGCGGCCCGCGCACTGGGCGCCACTCCCGTTTGGCGTGGCGCCACAATAGGCCCCTATTGCCACTGGCCAGTGGTGAGCATAACATTCATTGCGTCTATTGTCTAGATAAGTAAACTAGAGTAACTCACTAATCTCATATCTTCCCGATCAACGATCAGAAAAATTTTAACAAAAGAAATTAAACGAACAATCAACAGAAGAAATCAACGAAGGTCTTCATAAAACAACAGCGATCTAGCTCCAAAATCTCATCTGAGTCAAATTACCTCCTCATGATGGCCTGCCGCCACAATAGGCCCACTGCAGCATCGAGCACCTAATGATATCACCACTGCCTCCATCATTTCTTCCGCAAATTTGCTTATCCTAGTAAAAACAAAAAAGTCTCTCATTCTGACTTATCTGCTTTCTGATTGTCATTTTGTAGTATCTTTTTATTCTGGTTGGTGTAAAGTGACTTATCTACCATCCTTGATCTTAGCTGATCTCTGCCGCGCCCGTCCCTCTCATCTCCACTTGCTGCCCGCGCTCCCACCTTATCTAATCTGTAGACAGTTGCCCCAGCTATTCCCCACGCCTGAACTTACGCCACCGGCCCAAAAAGCACAAACCCACAAAATCACATAAAAGCTCCATCCCCGCGAGCGCAATTGCCCCTCTGCTCCGCCGGCCCCACAAATCTCGCCCCAGCCCACCCCAATCTGTGCCCAGCGCTCCTCCCCTCCACCTCTTGCATGCCTCCGCCTCAGCCATGTACGGAAACTGGCTCCCCCAGAACCTTCAAAAGCGCCTCTTGCTCTATGTGCTCCAGCAGCTATCGTTGTTTTCGGGCGTTGAGTTGCCCAACTTGGAGGAGGTGTCGTTGAACAACATTCATTTGCGAGACATCTCCATCGATCCCGAGAAGGTCTCGCACATTCCCGGCTTCAGCCTCCGCCACGGCCTCCTCAAAAACATCGTTCTAAAGGGCAGCTTGGTCGACGGTGTCAGCTGCCTGGTCTCCGGCGTGCACCTCGTTCTAGCGCCCAACATCGACACCCTCCACCAGGACATCAAAAACGCCCAGATGCTGTTGGCGCAAAGCACCGCCGACTTGTCCAACACCGTAATTTTGGACGACGACGTGGCGCCGCTCGTCCCGCCTCTGCTGCTGCCGCTGCCCCGGCCCCACCGCTCGTCGTCCACCTCCTCCGCCGAAAGACCCTCCAAGTCCTCGCTTGGCGGCGTCATGTCCAAGGCGTTTGACATTGCATTGCTGCGCCTCCAGATCTCCGTCTCCGACGTCCAGATCAAGGTCGTCATTGAGCCGGTCGACCTCTTGCTTCACGTCGACAGCATCAGTTTCAGCTACAAAAACGGCATCAAGGCCGTCTCCGTCCGTGGCGTCAAGGTCTCCACCGCAAAGCCCCACATGGAGGCGGGCTTGTCGGACTCCAAGCCCGCGGCGGCTCCACAATCGAGTCTGTGTGAATCGTCCGACGACGACAACGACTCCGACTACGCCGACAATGACTTCGGCGACGCCTCGCTCCACGACAGTATGGTCTTCACGTCCGAGCAGGCCAGCACAATCTACATGAGTGCCATTGCCGACTCGCCGCCGACTCCCAAAGCCTTCGAGGATGAAAAGCCCCATGACCACCCCATCCTCTTTTTCGTCGACTACATCAACATCTCCCTCGAAACAGGGCCTCTTGCATCCTCTGTTGAACTCGACGTCAACAAAATCCGCATTTCGTCCGTGCCGCTTCTTCCGACCTTGTCTCTTCTATTCAATAGTGTCTCGAAATTGCTAAGGCAAAAAAATCACCAGTTGCGCAAAAACGGCATTCTTCAGAAGTCCGATCCCGCCTCTGGCGGCGACCTCTCTCCCGAAGAGGCAGATGAAACCACACCAAACTTGTCCTTTTCAAAGTTCAGCGTGAATGAATTGGAACTCAGTCTCACCTCTGCTTTGGAAGCGAAGGGGGACTTTGCATCAAATCTGAATGATTTGAGCATTATTCTCTCCAATTTGGTCATCCGCCAAAAGGACGACATCTTGCTATACGGCGGGGCCGAGAAGCTAGCGATGTATCGTTTCATGGATGGCCAAAAATCGACTGTGTTCTCCTTTCAACCAAACCCCAATCAGGCACATGCCTCCAAGGACGCAGAACACTCTCCTGCTTTCGCAACTCAAAATTCTCGAGCTGATATACGTTTCGAATATACTATGGCACAAGGCGATCCTTCCTCTGAGCTAACGCTACTTTTATCCAAAGAAGCTTCTTTTGATTTGGACAGCGATAGCTTGCAGTTGATTATAAACTTCATTACTTCCTCCTCTACCGTCTCTGAGAGCTTGTCCTCCGCAATAGCCGATGCTTCTACCATGTCTTCTTTGATCAAGGGTTCGGGCAAAAAAGCCCCTGAAAAATTGCCAACTGATGAACGACCAATCCAAATTGTGTTGCAAACAGCATCGATACATTTCAAAATCGCTTTGCAGCCTTCAAAGTGCTTGAGTGCTATGATATACCCCGTTTCTTTTAACACGGCGTCACTGCAGGCATCTATCAAAAAAATCTTGATCAATTTTATTACAGACGACATGAGAATCCCTATCTTGGAAGTCCAAAGAATACATTTGGATTTGAAGAAGCAGGAGAAGCGGTTTCATGATTTCTCTCAACTCCCAAAGTGCGGACATCAAAAGATATCTCAATTGCAAAAAGTTTTAACTGTCGACTCCATAGCGGGGACAGTTGCTTATCATCGCTTTTTGGAATTAGTGTCTAGCTTTCTGTCATTTGTCTCTGACCTTCTGCAGCGTTACGAAAAAATCAATAATTTGGATAAAGCTTTGAAATCGGAGCAGATCATGTCAAGTTACGGCCCTAATGGTGCTAACTCGATTTACTCGAACCAAGTTCGATTTCGGAAAGTCAGGGGTACTCAGATTATGTTCGGAGATCAATTTCCCAGTGTTGCATCGTTGGCTGTGCTTTTGAAAAAGACTGACTTCAATATAAGCAACATAAGCGATGAATTTGGCGATCTAAAGTTGCATGTGGATATGATTGATACTCGAATCTTTGACAAGGATACATATGGGTCCGTTTACTCATTCGAAGTCGAAAGAGTGAGTCCCAACTCGAAACAGTTTTTGATCACGCGATCAGATACTAAGTCCACCAGCCCATTTATGCAATTCAGGATAAAATCAGTGGATTCTGTTCACAAAATTGATATCGTTTCGAGACATTTACTCGCCACGTTTTACACTGAGTGGCTTTGTATGTTACCAAATTCGGAAGAACTGACATCGAAAGAGTCGGATTCAGATACCAAAAAGTCGTCCAATTCTCAATGTGACATTAGATTCCACGTTCATGATTCCATTTTTGAGTTGGTTCCCCGCAGACTAAAGAGTGAGCTCATCATTCTTCCTGAAAAAATGTCTGCACAATTAGCCATTGTGAAGTCGAGTACATCTTTTGAGTGTTCCGTCAAAAAAGTTAGCTTGCTCTTGATCGATGAGAGAGACCCTTCGGTCATTACCACAAATTCCAAACATTCGTCAGTGATGAATGAATTTTTATTTCGGGGATATGCTAACGTGGGTATCGTCAACAGCATTCATTTGAGAATAGCGAATGAAAAAAGAT
The DNA here is from genome assembly GCA_002893725.1 of Metschnikowia torresii. Taxonomy (NCBI): domain Eukaryota; kingdom Fungi; phylum Ascomycota; class Pichiomycetes; order Serinales; family Metschnikowiaceae; genus Metschnikowia; species Metschnikowia torresii. Next base: position 762,282 of record NXHD01000003.1, on the reverse strand, counting down.
CTCACGAGCCGAGTGATACAGATTTGAACCGCGATTTCTCTGAGTATGAGCCTATGAAGCTTTTAAGAGTCCATTTAGATTCTCCCGTCTTGTCTTTATGTTCGGATTCAGCTCATACTCTACTTCAAACACTCAATGATTTAAGAATTTACACACCTCTCACGGATGACGAGAAATTCCGGGCTGAGGTTGACGCTAATTTTAGCATGCCGGCGGAAATTATGAAGGAAATCATAACAATAGGTCAAAGGAGACAAGATTTCCAAGACTTAATTGTGGAGCATGACGCTATCGATCTTTGTCAAGAAAGGGACATGGGATTATCAGTGTCACTGGAGCCTAAAGACTCTATCAAATTTGTTGAAGGTCATTTTCATCAGGCGATGTCGGAATTAAGAGACCGAACCATACCCTTACAGTTCGAATTAGTGATTCCCAAAGCAGAAGTTCTTTTTTATGATGGTTATGATTGGAAGCTCACAAGAGATTCGATAAAAGAGGCCATTGTTAAAGTTGAAAAACAGCTAGAGGAAGTTTCGAAATTGAAGGAAAGTCAAAAGAATCCGGTGCCCATTGACACAGCCTCTTATAAAGATGAAGAACGCTCGGATGGAACAAACTTGAATTTCGAAGAGACCTTGTTCGAATCTGTTCACATCACAAATGACGGAAGCGTTGGAGCAAGCGATCTTATTGATGTGATCAATCTGCAAATACAAAGTGGCCAAAATTCTCATATTCAAGAAACAAAGAAAGCTTCACCCAACGTCGATCTCGCTACAATGTCACCGAAACGTTTGAAATTAACGAGGTCAAAAGTTCACAAAGTGTTAATTGAAACCAAAAACATTGACGTCTGCTACAAATTGCTCACAGATAGAGACCCTAAAATTGATGACACACCTGTTCAAACGGATGCAGAGGTACTCGATGATCTTTCTGTCCGTGTTGATTCTGTGGTTATTTATGACAATGTCAGTACATCGACTTGGGATCGGCTACTCACATACATGACATACTATGGTGAGCGAGAACTTGGATCAAATATGATCGAGGTGAACTTAACCAATGTCAGACCAGACCCTCGACTCGCCCTCGCGGAAGTCATTATTGACGTCAAAGTTCTTCCAATACGACTTCATGTTGATCAAGACACTCTCAATTTCCTTCTCAGGTTCACGAAGTTTAAGGACACTAGGTTTAGTCTTCCTCCTGAGGATGCTATTTTCATACAAAAGTTAACCATACATCCTTTGAGATTGAAGTTTGATTACAAACCAAAAAGGATTGACTACGCGGGTATAAGGGCTGGTAATAATTCTGAATTTGCCAATTTCTTCATTTTGGATGGCTCGGACATATCACTTAGAGAGGTTACATTATATGGGGTGCAAGGTGGACCACAGCTTGGAGAAAAGCTTTTGAAAGTATATGGGCCCTACATTCAAAAGTATCAGCTTTCAGGGCTATTATCGGGTCTTACTCCTGTGAAGTCTGTCTTTAACATTTCTGGCGGTGTAAAGGATCTTGTGACTATTCCATTGCAAGAATACAAGAGAGAAGGAAAATTGCTTCGTGGAATACAAAAAGGAACAAAGTCTTTTGCCAAAACAACAACCTATGAACTTTTGAGAATGGGGGTTAAACTTGCGTCAGGAACGCAAGTGTTTCTCGAGAATCTGGAAGAATTTTTCGGAGGAGAGGGGGTACGAGGCAGACGGCCTTCGCCCAAACAGCAGTCGGAAAAAGAAGCCCCTGGCAAAGTGAAAGAAAAAAAGTCAAAGACATTATTGCACTCGTCCGAGCTTCTTCGGAGCTCCATTCCTTCTGAAAGAGGACCCTACTCCAAACCCAAGCTGTACATCCAAACTGGATTTGAAGAGGAGGATCTGGACCCCGAGTTGGGGGAGATGGAGTCGTCTATTCTTGTTTTGGAGGACATAGGCGAAAAAGCAGGAGGAGGAATTGCCAGCGACTCGGACGAGGACAGCTCCGACGACATTGAAGAGAAAAGAGTGAGCTTGTACTCGAACCAGCCCACAAACGCTACAGAAGGCTTGAAGTCCGCGTACAAGTCTCTTGGAACAAACCTCAGCAGCACACGGAAGCGCATCAAGGAGATGCAGAGAGAAGTGAGGCTGAGGGAAACAATATCCAAGCAATTAGGAGCATTTGCCAAAAACTCGCCTGTGATTGTCATCAGGCCCATGATCGGCACGACCGAGGCTATGATGAAAACCATGATGGGCATCAGCAATGGGTTGAACCCGCACCCAATGAGGGAAAGCCAAGAGAAGTACCGAGCCGAAGAATGAAACCGAACATAGACAGACAATGAACCGACACCGAAGCGGGGCAGTTTCTCTGGAGAAGGGTCGTTTGGAAAGGTGTGCACAAAGGGTGCCGCGGGATACCCGCGGCGCCTTTAGGTCATCGGACAATAGCTAAGCGCACGGCGTTTCCGCCGCTGTGCATTTGCGCGATGACGGACGCAGGTGTTGTTTTAAGCTATATGGACCGCCCTGGTGACAGAATACGATTCCATCATCAGGCAAAGACCCGTGCGGAGAAAAAGCCAAACAGAAAATCGCCGCATTCGAGCTGCAGGCTGTGAGGCCGCACATAGAAACGGGCGCCTGCAATGCGGTATGTCACCGAAAGGTTATCCATCTGTTCGTCGAGGCATCGCGCGAGTGCCGCATAAGCGTTATCTGTGCGCCTGAGGGTCTCGGGGTACAGGACCGGTCAATTTCTTTTTCAAATGGGGAGCTGCGCAGAGCCAGCGGCCGCACATATCTTTCCAGCGGAAACTCGCCAGGCTCTTTCTTCAGGGACCACCTCTCCAAAAGCGACCACTTGAGGATTTTCCTGCCCAGGGACAGCGCAAACGCATTCATTCCTTGACCGATTAATCTAAAAATTCCCGGCAAGCCATGGAGAACGCCGATCACAAGTCTTTGTCCGAGGACAAGAAACTTCTGGACAGTGAGGTCACCGACTTCGAGAAGGGCCTTTCAAAACGCTCTTTTAAGCTCAGAGATTTAAAGGAAAAGTATCCCTGGTTCAAGGTGGCCATTCATGTCTTTGTCGGTTGTTTTTTCACTGCCTGGTGGCTCTCCATCATCATCCAAGACAAGCACAGAAGTGAGTGGTTGATCCCCACCGTTTTCTGGGGCATGCTCATGGTCAGACTCATCTCGTGGCACTGGAACATCCTCCAGAGAACTCTTGCCTTAGCCAAGTTCTTCTGGGATCACGCATGCGATGCGATTTACAACAAGTTGTTGCCCAAGAGAACCTACCGGTTGCTCTGCGGTGGTACGATCACATTGGCCGTGGTCTTGCTCGGCACCTTTGTTACCCCGGAGTCGCGGTACTCCAAGAGAGGCGACAGGGCCATCTCGTTCCTCGGACTTGTGGTTGCTCTTGTTTGCTTGTACCTGACGTCGAAGAATAGATCCAAGATCAATTGGAACGCCGTCATTGGGGGTGTTTTAATGCAATACATCATCTCGCTTTTCGTGTTGAGAACTAAGTGCGGTTACGATGTTTTCAACTTCATCTCCACGTTGGCCAGAGAGTTGTTGGGTTTCGCTAAGGACGGTGTGGCCTTCTTGACCGACACCGAGGTCTCGCAGCTCGGAATGTTCTTCTTCACGGTTCTTCCTGCTGTCGCTTTCTTCGTTGCTTTCGTTCACATCTTCTACTACTACGGGGTCATCCAGTGGTTCATTTCCAAGTTCGCCAAGTTCTTTTTCTGGAGTTTGCGCATTTCCGGTGCCGAGTCCATCACTGCCTCAGCTTCGCCCTTCCTTGGTATTGGTGAGAGTGCCATTTTGGTCAAGGACTTCCTTCCCTTCTTGACCAATGCCGAGTTGCATCAAATCATGACCTCTGGTTTTGCCACCATCTCTGGTGCTGTCTTGGTGGGCTACATTGGGTTGGGATTGAGTCCTCAGGTCTTGGTCTCCTCGTGTGTCATGTCTATTCCAGCCGCCATCGCTGTGTCGAAGTTGAGATGCCCAGAGACCGAGGTGTCGATGTCCCAGAGTGATGTTCAGTTCACGGGTGATTTGGACGAGAAGAAGGCTAGAAACGTCTTGCAAGCGTTCTCCGACGGAGCCAGCTTGGGTCTCGTCACCGCCGCCACCATGATGATCCAGTGCATGTGTATCATTGCGCTTGTGTCTTTGGCCAACGGCATTTTGACATGGTTCGGTAACTTCTGGAATATCAAGGAGTTGACATTGGACTTGATCTTGACCTACATCTTCTACCCCGTGACGTTCTTGCTTGGAGTTCCCCGCGATGAGATCTTCATCATCTCGAAGTTGATTGCCGTCAAGTTCATCCAAAACGAGTACGTTGCTTACACCATGTTGGTCAACAACGCACCCTACAACGCCATGTCCGGCCGGGGCACCTTGATCGCTACCTACGCGCTCTGTGGTTTCAGTAACCTTGGATCCATGGGTATCACCTTGGGAGTGTTGAACACCTTGAGTAAGGGTAAACGTGCGGGAGACATCTCCAAGAACATTCTTTCGGCGTTGATCTCCGGCCTCATCGCCACGTTGATGTCGGCAGCCATTTCCGGCATGGTTATCAACGACTCGTCACTCTAGAGGCGGGCCACGGCCGCAAAATGGGTTAAGTTCGGGCCGTATGACGAGCCATGCACTGTAATATAATGGGTTCCACGACGCAGGTGTCGCGCACTGTAGATAAGCAGGCGGATTCGCATAGATGTCGCTCCACATCAACACCTCCACTACTCAGCGCCACTTCTTCCATTCCACTTTCAGCGACCCCTTTTCTGCCTCTGCTTTTCTACCGCCGCTGCAATCAACGCCCCGCCTGTGTCCCATTAGTGGCTCGCACCATTGTTTCACCAACAGCATCGCGACTCCTTTTCCCGCACCCGAAATCTGATCTTTCAACGCCCACCATGGCCAACAACACCCTTTCTGTCAGCCTCGGCAACATCAAGCACCAGTCGAAATTGATGAATGACCAGCTCCGCGAGGGCTCGCTTTTGCAGGCGCTCAAGCACTGCGCCAATCTCTTGAATGAGTTGCGCAGCCTGGCCTTCACGCCCAAAGAGTACTACGAATTGTACATGGTGGCCTTTGACTCGCTCGAGAGCTTGTCGGCACAGCTTCTTCTGTCGCACCGCGCCAAGCAGGCCAAAAATGAAAACACGCTGTTTCTCACCGACTTGTACGAGATGGTGCAGTATTCAGGTAACCTTGTTCCTCGACTCTATATGATGATCACCGTGGGCACGGCGTTCATGTCCACCAAAAGCGCGTCCGTCAAGGATATCATGAAAGACATGATGGAGATGTGCCGCGGAGTGCAGCACCCGATCCGCGGCTTGTTCTTGCGCCACTACCTATCGCAAACCACCAAAAACCTTCTTCCGCTTGCGTCCAGGGAAGACTTCAACGACAGCGTGGCTTTTTTGGTCACGAACTTCATCGAGATGAATAAGTTGTGGGTCCGCTTGCAGCATCAGGGCCACTCCAGCGAGCGTGCGTTGCGATTCCAGGAGCGCAAGGAGCTCAAGATCCTTGTGGGCCTGAACCTTGTGCGGCTCTCGCAGTTAGTGGACGACTTCGATGCCGAGGACTTCTCGCCCGTCGACTTCTACAAAAAGAATCTATTTCCCACCATTACCGAGCAGATCATTCAGTGCAGGGACCAGTTGGCCCAGAGCTACTTGATAGATGTGCTCATCCAGATTTTTCCCGACTCGTTCCACTTTGCCACGTTGGACGCGTTATTGGGCGATGTGTTTTTTAAGTTGAACCCGGTATTGAAAAAGTCGGATCTTGTCACCACATTGGTGGACCGCTTCGTCACAAATTATAAGTACGAGTCCGATTTGGCCGAGGGCGTCAAGTGTGTCTTGAAAGACGACAATGCAGACGGCAAGGGCCCTGAACTGGCTCCTATGGATGCGATCTTTTTGCCCTTCTGGGCCTTCTACTCCAACTTACAGTCTCTGGACCCAAGTTTTCCTCCAGAGGAAGCAATTGAAATTTTGAAGTCGCTTGCCAAATTGTGTCTCACCTTTGACGAGAACAACTACCAAAATCTCGACCGCATTTACGAGTTTGCTTCTGGTGTCCTCTCAAACACTTCAACCGAAGAGTCGAAGGAGAACATCGACCTTCTTTGGATCGAGTTATTGACCACTCCCATTGAAAACTCCAACAACATCAAGAAGCTCTTGGACCTCTCTTTTTTCCACAAATTATACCTGAAAATTGAGAGTGCGCCTTTGAGAAAGAAGCTTTCCATGAGCATCTCCGATAAACTCTTAAGCCCTGGGAGCTCTGGATCCCAAGTATCTATATCGTCCACCGATGACATAGATACAGTCTTCAAATATCTTTCCGTGGTGATCACCGAAAGCGGCTCGAAAGCAAGCACATCCAAAGATCTAGGTGTGCAGAAAACAATTAAAATAGAAGGTGACCAGAAGCTGGTATCAGAGGAGTTCTTGAACAATCAAGAATGCTTGTGTAAAGTGATTCACTTGATCGCACATGCCAATGAGTTCAAGTTGCTTTCGTTTCTCTTTTACTTGAAGAAGAAATATCTCGGCAAGAGCTTGGAAAACATGGTCTACACATATCCCACGTTGATTGCTAAAATGACCAGTGCGTTAAGGTTGGCAGGTTACAAGATCTTGAGAAAAAAAGAGCGCGACGGCAAAGACCAGGATGACTTGATGATCACAAGCAATTTCAAGAACGTATCGCTTGTGATTGAAGAGTTGTATCAGCACCACCAGAAGTTCAATGCAGAGCTTGCTCTCAGAATGTATCTCACGCTTGCCTCGGTTGCGGACCAATTGCAACAGGAAAATGTTGCGTATGAGTTGTTCAGTCAATGTTTCGTGGTGTATGAGGAGAGCTTGATTTTCAATGCCTCGCAAAGTGAAGTCATTAACCCACACGAATCGATGGGAGGTGCTGTGTCTTATCAGTCTGTGATGCTGATCGCAAATGCGTTGTGCACCCTGAGATACTTCGGTCGGGACAACTATGAAGCTTTGATAACAAAGGTCACTCTCTATGGCTCCAAACTCTTGAAGAAACAGGATCAGTGCCGTTCCATTTACCACTGTGCTCATTTGTGGTGGTGGTGCGATGCTTTGATTGAAGGAACGTCGCCCACCGTTGCTGCAAACGCAGAAAAAGAAAAGCATGGTGAAGAAGCACAGGGAGACAAAAGCACTCAGTCCAGCGGCGACACTGCTGGTGCTGAATTGTACAGAGAGCCCAAGAGAGTGTTGGAATGTCTACAAAAAGCCTTGCGTGTTGCAGACTCTAGCATGGACCCCTACTTGCTGTTGAAGTTGTTTGTTGAGATCCTCAACAGATGTCTCATTTTCAGCACCTACGAAAACTGGATGGTTGACGCTCGGTACATCAACGGGCTTATTGAGTTGATTCGCACGAACACCAGCAATTTCGGCGACAGCAACCTCGGGCAAGTTGAAGACGACCAGGAGACGAAGCTTCTTGAGCGCATTGAGCAGTTTTTTGAAAGGACGCTTCTGTATCTCCGTGAGCAGCAACAGGCCGAGGGTCAGTTTCTCGATGTGGTGGCGTGAGCCCGGCCGCAACAACGAAGAGGGAAATTTGACTGGTGACTTTAGGTCGGCGGCAAATTCAAGACCCAGCCGCACTTTTCATCACATTTGGTCTTATCACATTTGGTCGCATCACGTTTGGTCTTCTCAGGCCTTCTTGCTTCGGTTCGTGGATATTGGCGCCCACAAAAATTGAAATGCCAGATTTTCAGTATATCCCTACCTCGCCGCCACGATCCCCAATTCGCCACAATGTTATCTCCAGCCGCCACAAGGATTATAAATATTTGCCCGTGTCATTGCACGGCTTTCTTGTGAGTGCAGAATTATCCGGCACGCAGCATCAGGGATAACCTCTCGCGACTTCTATTTCTCCCTACATAGATAGCGCTACTGCTTCGCCACCATGAGTAACCATCTAGCGAAGGACCACTCGGTGTGGAACAAATTGATGTACGGAAACAGCAGAGCAATCCCAGCCACCGTGGCACCGCCAGTGCCACCGCAGGCCCCATACAATGAGAAGAATGAGCTCATGGGCCGGACTCCGCCTAACGGCAAGCTTTCCAGGACCCCTTTGCTCGCCAAAATCGTTCTCGGCCTCTTGGCACTCAGGCTACTCTTTGGTGCTTGCCCCATGTCCTCGTGGCTGTTGCAAAGTGGCAATTTGTCGCCTCAGCAGCCCGGCAGGTTCCGGGAAGCACTCCTCAATGAAGGCACCAACGACATTGCCACCGAAGAGCCGCAGCAGGTGATCAGCGTGGAGTACCCCTACATTCCCAAGCCATCGTACGGGCAGGCCGTGCATTCGACGTTGTTGATCAACAGCACGTTTGACTCGTGGGGGCACCCGGCCATCAGCACATTCGTGCCTCCCAGCGGCGTGAATTACAACAAGGTTGTGTTGACAATGAACACGACGTGCAGCGGCGTACAGTACGACCGCTTGGCCCACCTCTACATTGGCGGTGCCGAGATCTGGCGGACCTCGACCATGGAGCCCGGCTCGCAAAGCGTCTTTTCGTCGACTAAGAAAGACGTGTCCACGTACCTTGAATTGTTCAAGAGCGAGGCTCCTGTGATGTTCCAGCTCGATAACCTTGTGGAGGGCCGCTTGACCGGCTCGTTCCACGTGCAGATTTACGCTGATTTTTACGTGTCCGATTACGCCGCAGCCGCTGTCGACGGGGACCACCAGAAGGAGGAAACCTTGTCCGAGGACCTTTACAAGCACTTCAGAGTCAGAAAACCTGCCTCCAAGGTCATTCCGTTGGTCGAGCAGGCCGACTTGAGTAAGCCGCCCATCAAGTCGTTCCCGAATCAGGACTTCACCGTCACGCTTCCCCAGGTACCACAGAACACCACCCGTTTGCAATTAGCCATCTTTGCCAGCGGTAACGGCCAGGAGGAGTTCTGGTATTCGAACGTGCTTGACAAATTTGTCGACAAGTTCAGCAGCGAGGGCGTGAATCTCTTTGGCCACGGCCCGCTTCGTATCGTGAACGTGTGGGTCGACGGGCAAAAGGTTGCTACACAGACGCCGGAGCCCGTCATCTTTACTGGCGGGTTTTCGCCGACCTTGTGGAGACGGGTCGTTCCCATCAACGCGTTTGATCTTCCTAGCATTGACTTGGACTTGACCGCCTTGCTCCCATACTTGTGGGATTCGCAAGAACACGAGTTAAAGATTACTGTTGACAACGGTTTGGACGAGATTTACGAATTTCACTCCGGCGTGGGCAGCGACTGGTTGTTGACGGCTAACTTGTTGACATATGAGGACGAGGACGTGGAGCTGGCGATGGGCGCTGTTCTTCACGTTGGAGATCAGACAAAGGGCAATTCGTTGGGCATTTCCATTCCCTACTCCAAGAAGTTGCTGCAAATTACGGAGGGCGAGTTCAATGCGGGTGTTGTGAGTGAGATTCTGACTTTGTTAAAAGACGGCTCCGTTCTCAACTACACGTATAGCAATGACTTCAAAGCCAAGCTTGTCAATGTTCAGGATTATAAAGACATGGGCAGAGACTTCAGGCTTGTTCATACGGGCGTGACCATAAGAGGCTTCAAGATGTACAATGAGGAGAACGACGAGACTCTTCATGCTACAGAGGTTACTGTGTCGTACCCAGTCGCGTTGGCTAGCGAGGAGACGGTTGTCGACGAGGGCGTCGATTTCGACATTTCGTTGGCCCTTGGAAAAGGGACATCGTTGAACTACAACGGAGAGGTGATCAGGGAGGAGATGAACTACCAGAACGGAACGTCGTTGTTTCACGTTCGCAAGTCCGGGAACTACGGCACGGCAAAGTTGGAAACAAGATACAAAACCAAGGTCGACGGCCTGTCAGTACAATTGAAGTACAAGCGCAAGGTGATTGCGGAGAATGGAGACATCCTTGTGGACAAGGAGAAGCGCCACTGATGATGGCTGTATCCAATAGGTGGACTGTATGCGTGCATTTACTGTGCAAGTAACAGAGTGACTTCATGAATAGATTGAACGAAGTCTGTTTTATTCAAGACACGGACGAACAAAGGACTGCATCATGATCAAGGATGAACAAAGACCCAATATCCATGTCGAGCATCGGTGCCGGCTGATGAAGGTGACTATCCAAAACCCGCCCACTCAATGGAGAAGCTCTTCATCGGGGCTCCCTCGAGTGTGGGTTGGTCCGCGCAGACTTTATCGTCTTCAGCAATGAGAAGCCACGCCTTTTTCACCGCCGTCGCCAAGCGCCCGCTGGCCACAAGTTGTAGTAGATCCACAGGCTCGTTCCGCTGCAAGACCTTCACAATCAAATGCGAATGGAATACCAACGGGTCGCCCGGGTAAGCCACAAACAGCCCGCCGAACCGTAGCCCCGGCATAAGATAATACTGTAAGTCACGGAGGTGCTTGAATGCCATGTAATTTGCCCAGAATCGGCGCTTTTGGGCAGCAAGGGCCGTGTGATGCTCGATCAACTCCCGAGGATCAATAATGCACTCTGCAAAAGTCGATGATGCCGCTGGCTTGTGTGTGTCCAAAGTGAGCAAATACTCCACGCCATTGGCAAATGTTACCGAGGGAGCGCCGGTTTTTTCCGGCTGAATCGCTCGATTGTATCTTAGCGAGTCCACCAACACGGCCACGCCCGTTTGGACGAGCCAGAGCGCTTCGTAGACGCTCAATTGCAAGGGAAGCCCTAGAAACACATTTTGCTGTGGAGCCCTGGGCAAAGAGCCCGCGAGCACCCCGACGACGCCGGCGTCGCGAATTAGCTTTATGTGGTCCAAGTCGAACACAAGCACCGACCCGTTCGCCACAAGAAGAGGAATCGTCATCCTAGGGTGTGGTTTCGTAGATGGCGATGGGTTGAAATGATGTTCTCACGTGTGAGTATTCACGTGCATTAATTCACGTGCTCCGCGCCGATGGGCGTGAGACAGTGGCCCGCATCGACGCGCGCCTGAGCGGACTGGCGTCTGGCTGAGACGCTCTACTCTCGCTACGCAAGACCGACGTTGTCAAGAACAGAGGGGCTGCAACTCTCTGCAAAGCTAGCACTGGGCGCATTGCAGGATGCAGCTGAGAAACTCCGGCTGCACCGGCTGCACCGCTTACCCCGGAGTGGCGGCGGTGCAGCATAACGCGAGTCACGTGCTGGGCGGCGGCTAAGTATTATGGGCCGTTTCCAGAATACGACATGGAAACAAGAAAATGCTTCCCTGACGCGCATACAGGCCGCCGAATTATTTCCAAGACTGGCACTGACGCGGACTTTTACGAGCGAACGATGGCGAATTTCAGGAAAAGGCCAAGCACTGAGGCACTATAAGCAGACGCACCGCAACAGCAGGCGGTAGACAAATAACATTTCGCTCGCAGCTCTTTCTATGATCTGCAGCAGCGCGTGCGTATGCACCGCACCTCGAGGAATCACCGTGTACCTAAAGGATGTGTGCGCGTCAGCTGACTCAGAATCGCCGGGAGAGCCGGTTCAGATGGCAGTTGCACGCGCGATGCAGTGAGGCTTAGTGACGGTGCAGAATGGGGCAGCAGTCTAGGAGAATTCTCATAGGGCCGCCGCCCAGCGCCTTGAGTCTTGTTCCCCTGGAAAAAAAACTAGGCCATCTGTCGTGCCGACAAATTTTACCATTGAGTTTCTAGGCGGACTGTGGCGATTGTTTAGTTCGAGAGCTAAATACATTGTATGAAGATGGGGTGTGGTTGCATGGTAGAGCGCGCAGTCCTGTACGGGCCAAGCGCTCCTGACACCTGACGTCTTTCAAGTTAAGGGCACTTGGACGCAGCTCCTAACCCAACGCGCATACTAAGACTACATGGGCGGCAGATAGAAAGGTGTATGCATTTTCCAAAGCATGCATCATGCATATTTGTTGCAGCCAGCATGAGGCGCCTAAGTCCATCCGAGTATCTTGGCCGTCTGTGGGAATTCCCTGTGCTGTCACTCTGGCTCGTGCAGAAGAGCTTGTTTCTGCGGGCCGCCGCATCAATTGTTGCGCGAGCACTCTATTTATAGTATGCACTCGTAACTTCAACCGGGGCTAGCGTTAATGTTTCACTTGCCTTGGCCTAGTCCATATACGTGTCGGAAGAACTCTTGGACCACGTTCGCTTTGGTTCCGGCGGGGCCATTGTGGAAATACATGTTGATGAGCAAATGCGGAAGTGGAAGTGGAGGTGTTGCCGTGGGTAGGCGCAGAGGCTCACAAGCGTGGAGGCGGAGAAGCATGAAAGTGTAAAAACGTAAAGCGCTTCGTTCAACAAAGGCTCTGCTACGACGCCAGCGTCTCCGTTGGAGACCCCTTTGCCTGTGTGCCTCTGCAGTCTATGAGGAAATTAGTTGATTAAGTTGGCCACGCTCATGCTCTTGACGGTGGGCTTTTCCTCCTCCAAGTGCGGAAGGCTGTTGATGCCCTCAATAATGTTCTTGAGCGGCGGGGCCTTGCCCTCGCGGGGCAGGTCGTCATTGCCCGCGAGTAGCGGCGCCGGCACGGTGTAGACCGGCTTCTTGGAGCATTCGCCATACGCGGGCCCAGCCGAGGTTCTGACGGCGCTGTCCGGAACAATGGAATTGTGACGCAGCGTGATGGACGAGCACGCGGTCAGGCCGGCAAAGCCGATGGAGTTGCGGGCGCCCGTGGACTCGTACGAGAGTAGCGAGTCGTGTCTGCTAGCAAGCGAGCTGGGCGAGCCGCTGTGGTCGGCCACGAGGCTGCGGCGCGGCGAGAAAGCAGACGAGGTGCTGTTGAAGAACGCCGGCTGCGCCGCCACAAACGGCGCAAGGCTCATGCTATGGCGGCGGTCCTCGCCGTTGAGTTGCGGCTTGTAGTGCTTGGGCAACGCGTGCGTGGGCGGGCGGTCCATGGAAACCAGCTGGGAGAGATCCGGCTTGCGGTCCGCAGGAATCATGGCGAGGTCCGGCTTGCGGTCCTGAGAAGCAGCTACCGCGCCGGGCACGCTCTGATTGTGGATCTCGAACATGTTGGTGTTGAAGGCGATGGGCTGAACGGGTCCCATGTGGTGCACCGGCGGGAGCCCGGCCATGGCGGACGCAAGATGAGGCGGCGCAGGCACCATATGCTGCATCATAGGTGGGTACGCCTGGAAGTATGCATGGGGCGCGTGTGTTTGCTGCTGTGTGTATGTTTGCGTTTGCGGCTGCGTGTATGTTTGTGTCTGTGGCTGTGTGTATGATTGTGTCTGTGGGTGTGTCTGTGGGTGTGTCTGTGGATGTGTCTGTGGGTGTGTTTGTGTTTGGGGTTGTGTTTGTGTTTGTGTGTGTTCCGGATGGCCAGAAGCGCCGGCAGCCACGGCGGCGTGAGGCTCAGCCAGCGTGCTGGATGCCAAGCTGCTGACAGAGGTGGACAGAGAGCCGGTGGCAGCGTGGCGGAGGCCCGAGACCGAGCCGTGGCCGTGGCCGTGGCCGTGTGTGTCCGAGGACGGCGAAAGCACCGGCGGGCCGCCGGCAACACCGGCAACACCGGCAATGTTGGCGTTGACGTGGGAAGCGCGGCGTCTCTTGTTGGCGCCGCCGTTCCACCAGTTCTTGATGGCGTTGTCGGAGCGGCCGCTCAAGTGGCGCGCGATCTCGGCCCACTTCTTGCCGTGCTTGGCCACCAACTGCTCGATCACAAGCCCCTCCTCGTACGTGATGGGGTTGCGGTTGAGCAGCGGCTTCAAGTTCTGGTGGTACCGCTCGCGGCACTGCTTGGGCGACCGCAGGCCCAACAGAATCAGCACGCGCACCCAGTTCAGTAGGCCGTAGAGCGTGATGATCTCCATGAGCCGCCGGTCCTCCTCGGCACTCCAGGGCCCTCGCCGGATCTCGCCGGGCGTCTTCGACGCGCCGTCGGCGTGTTTCAAGCCGCCGGCGTTTTTCGAACCGCTTGGGGCGTTGTTGGTGCCGCTGGGGCTGCTGGGTTTGGCGGCGCCGGCAGCGCCGCTGTCTGTGTGGGCGTCGCCAATGCTGCCACGGGCGGTGGCGGGCTCGCTTTGCGGCTCGCTGGTGTGGACGTTCATTGTAGGGGCGCTTGTGGGGTGAGTACTAGAAACAACGCCTTGTTTGTCGGGCTGGAACGCTCACGGGAACGGAGCTGGGAACGGAGGGAGCGTCTTTGCACAGGGGCCATCTAAGGGGCTCAGAAAGCCGGCAACGGGGGTCTCCGCTGGGAGGAGGCGGGAGCTAGACTAGGAACACAGCTGCCTGAAAATGGCTCGGGCGGCGGTGAGAAGCGCTGAAAAGGCGGTGGGAAGCGCTGGAGGATCAGACAGCGCTCGGGAGGTGGATCGGCAGACCAGGGAGGGCTGACGCCACGGGCTCGATGAAGAACAGCGGTTTTGGCCGTAGTCCAAAGGGAACAAACGGGATTCGGGTAGTGGCGGCGACAAGGATGCGGAAAAGTCGCCAAGCGGGGCCTCTGAGTGTGCAAGCAGAAAAAGGCTAACTGGTGCACGGGCGCCGGGTGCAAGCAAGCGAAAACAAAGAAAAGCGCCGGGAACACGGAAACAAGAGGGAGTAGTGATGGCAAAGAAGTCGGCTGGGTCTCGGCAAGTGGACATATGCTAGCTGATGCTTCGGCCCTACATTCGCATCGACCGCACGAAATGAAACGGTTCATCGACGTGTGAAAGGCATAGATATGCGTATGCAAGGCGCCTACAGTGCGCATGCGCACGCGCCCACGCCTCGTAACCTTACCGCGCAGTGCGCCTAACTTTGCGCGTGAAGGGCTCGCTCCACTCCGGGCCACTGAGGCGTTCCACCGGCCTTCTCTAGGCGCGGTAATCTGCTGGGCATAAGCGGTACTCAGTTTCTGGCCATGACCACACAAGCGAGAATCCGGGCCGGTGCACGCGCGCGGCTGCGCGACACCGCCGCCGTAATTGTGGCCAGACCACCACGCAATCATTGCAGTGCTTCCCCTTTTGCTTGCTTTGTTCACATGCACCTGTCAGCAAACCACGGAGTCCCGGCGGCACGGCCGCCCGGCCGATTGGCGGGCACTTTGCGCGTCTACAAATGCCAGGATGCATCTTTCGCACTGTCACGGAAATTGTGTGAGAAATGTGAGGCGCAAAGAATCCAGCGCGAGACGCAGCGAAAGAACGAAACGCTGAGTTCCTCGGAAAGACTCTCCGGCATGATTGCACGCAATGCGTTCGATGTGCACATTTCGCACCTTACGGACCAGGAGCACTTGATGCACTCTGTGCTCTGTGCTCTGTGCTCTGTGCTCTGTGCTCTGTGCTCTGTGCTCTGTGCTCTGTGCTCTGTGCTCTGTGCTCTGTGCTCTGTGCTCTATATGGCCCTTGAGTAGCTTCTTTTAATCCACATCCGGGCTCAATGCAAGGCTCGTTTAAGCGAGACGCCCGCTCGCGGCCTGGTGACATGGAGCATGCGCTTAGTGGGCAGAGCTGGCCCTTGGCCGGCAAACTCGTGATTTCTCGCCCCGCGAAGCTTGGCGCCCAGGCGCCGGCATGCCCAGCCCATCGCGGCCTGACCATGCCGCTCGAGCAGAGAAGACATGGCCGCAAGTGTAATTCGATCCAACATTTATGCATAATCTGACGATTAGGGTCCTTGTCACTAATGCGCGGCTGTATAACGTCTGTGCGTCTAAGCAGTGCCGGCGCGCCTATAGCGGCTCGCAGCGTCTGTCACAATCGGCGAAAACTTGCCGCACATGCAGCGCAGTCTATCTTGCGACCGCAAAAAGCACGTGGGGCGTCTGCACTATTGTAACAGTAGTCAGACATTCCCACAGAATGTCAGCCGAGACGAGCGGCGGGCGGCATGTGCTATGCTTCTCGTTCTACGCATGCAGCGGATGTGCGTCTGCAAACCGTTTCGGCCGTCTTCGTGAGATCTATCTTAGCCTTCTCTCGAGGCAGCCTGTAAGCGTCAGCGCGGCCACAGGCGCATCTCGGAAGCACGTCAAGCCGGGTGTGTTCTCTTCTTCTATTTACATACACGAGGAGCCCGTCCCAATCATCTGCGCGCGGGTGAGTCGTTTTGCCAGAGGCTGCGCCGTGTCTTCCCGGCAGTTCCCCGGCAAGCCGGCGGTAACAATGACGAGCTGGCCAGTCGGCGCTTGTGCAGCCATGCAGCGCTCGCATTGGGCCACGCGATAAGCGACGCTGTCAGGATACGCGTGGGAGCGCCCGAAACCTGAAAACATATGATGCAGCAAACTGGAAACAGGTGACGCTCGTTCTGAAAACAGCCAACGCTCCTTCTGGAAACCGCCAACGCTCTTTCTGGAAACAGCCAACGCTCGTTCGCCACTCTGGGTCAGTGACTCCATGATCGACAGTGTTCCAGGCGGCTCGCTGAGCCCCATTTGAAACCCACTTAAGCTTAGCTCGCCTCAAACTCCTCCAAGTCTTCTTCCTCGAAAATCACCCGCACCATCAACGAACAACTGGGACACACGGCAATATCCTCGCCGTCCTTCAAGTCATCAAGCGCGATGGCAAAACGGTCGCCGCACGGACACGGGTACTGGAAAAGTTGCGTGATGGGATCGAACGTGAAATCCTCAATCTCGATCTCGTCGTAGATAGTCTCCATATTCTTTCGAGGATCACTTACGCTAAGGTTAGACTGGCCCGGCGATGGCGTGCGATGACATCGCCATTTTCTAGTCACGTGTACCTCCATCACGTGTGCGCGCCGGGCCGTTTCTTTTTTCGCCGCCTGCCCCACACTTGGCGGCCGTGGCCGTTTCTGTGGGTGGTTCATTTTCGCCGGCTGCTGGCAACCACAGTGACATTCTTATTTTTGCTGGGCGTGAAGACTCAAAAAAGTGCATCCGTGCATCCGTGCACCCGTGCCTCGCTGCGGCACTACCGCAAAAATTTGTCATTACATCAAAAAAACAGCATCAGGCGACCCAAAAAGGCGGCCCGTAAATGTAGAGAATCTCGCAGACCGATGAGAGATAATTACGTAGATGAGCCGGAAGAAATGGCAAAGCAAGTCGCCAACGCCGCCAAAACCGAAACCAATATGGATGCGGCGAGTCGGGCCAGCAAATAGTTCCAGGGCGCAAGCCCTAGCGCGCACGTGCACGCACCCATGAGAGCCCGTCCCAACGGCCGCGCACGTGCCATGCTCACCAGCGCCTCCGCAAAACAGCGCCCACACGCAACAGTAGGCACATCCGTACCTCCGTGAGTGGGCAGCGCACCTCACGCAGCAGCAGCGGGTCCTGCACGCGGCCGTGTGCGAAAATTTTTACCACTCAGACAGCCAGAGGTAAAAATTCTTCTTTCTTTCTTCTTACTAGACAGTAACCAAAGAAGTATGTACCCACAATTGTCCATGTCTGGGTCGAGCATCAGGGCACCAGCACTGGCGCACATCGTCAGCACACCCTTTGCTGCCTCCGTCGCCTCTGCCATCTCGATCACGGCAACATCCAGCCAAACTTCCGTCCAGTACTAACAAAGCCAGACCATGGGTATTTCTAGAGACTCTCGTCACAAGCGTGCTGCTACTGGTGCCAAAAGAGCCCAATTCAGAAAGAAGAGAAAGTTTGAGTTGGGTAGACAGCCAGCCAACACCAAGATCGGTGCCAAGAGAATCCACACTGTCAGAACCAGAGGTGGTAACAAGAAGTTCAGAGCCTTGAGAATCGAGACCGGTAACTTCTCTTGGGCCAGTGAAGGTGTTGCCAGAAAGACCAGAATTGCTTCTGTCGTCTACCACCCATCCAGCAACGAGTTGGTTAGAACCAACACCTTGACCAAGGCTGCCATCGTCCAAATCGATGCCACCCCATTCAAGCAATGGTTCGAGACCCACTACGGTAAGACCTTGGGTAAGAAGGGTGCCAACGACGAGGAGGTCAAGAGATCTAAGAAGGTTGAGAGAAAGTTGGCTGCCAGAGCTGGTGCTTCCAACATCGAGTCTTCTGTTGACCACCAATTCTCCGCTGGTAAGTTGTACGCTTGCATCTCCTCTAGACCAGGTCAATCTGGTAGATGTGATGGTTACATCTTGGAGGGTGAGGAATTGGCCTTCTACTTGAGAAGATTGACTGCCAAGAAGTAAATAGCTTCGAGTAATATAGTTTCACGTTGACAGCGGTGATGTAGAGTCTTTTCGAAGGAGCTTAGTCTGACGGAATTCGATGAAAATTCATGAGACTAAGAGTTGAAGAAAATTCGAAAATCTCTGAAACAGTGACCCGATGAATACCAATCAAAGTCGATGAAAATCGATGACTGTCAGCTCTGGCGATAGCCAATGAAGCCAGTTAGTCGACAGTGACCCTCAACAGCCAGCATTACTAGAGGCGAGTTAACGGGCCAAATATCTCCGAGTCTAACACACGGGCAGTAGCACAACAACCGCTTCGACCAAAAAACCCCAAAATGGTAAAAAGAATTACACAGCGCAAATCAAGAGACAAGCTTGCCCTGAAACAAGGGTGCCTTGAAATGCAACACGGTGCCAATTCGGCTCCGGCCTTCTACATCAAAATTACTCAATTAGGTGCGGACTGACTGTTAGTATTACTGGCTTGGGAACATCACATCAGTTAAAAAGGCAATATCGGTTGTCTGCATTAGGGCCGAAGCCCTGTTCAGATCAGGTCTGTGTGTTTTTTCATCCTTGTAATGTTTAGAAGCACATACATTTTGTTGTTAGCTCAAGTGCTACGTTTTCTTGTTGGCTTTGATGCTTATGGATCCGATGCGAATCGTCCATTCATATACCATCGGTCGCGGCGGGTAACCCTGACATGGCGATGTGCGAAAGCGCTGCTGCTGCCGCAGCCTGACCTGATTTGCGTTCATTTGACATATTTTGCTCTAAGAAAAAGTTTCTTTAAGTGTGATGACATTTAAAAATGCTGGAGATTAAGTTGAGTTTTGTGCTGTGTCAACAATTCAAATTATGCACGATACCCAAATGCTGGGAACGGTCGGTGGATCCCATTAGCTGATGGCCGAAGCGGCTCGACTGTAAAGACATGGGTCTGCTTTTTGAATTATGACCAAATTTAGTAAAGTCAGGCCCTCTGGAAATTTCGCTGCTGGGATTCGCTAAATCCCCCTCAGTACATAGCAGGCCCCATCGAGGGCTCCTCTGGTGGCACACAATGTAGCTTCTGGGCCGGGGCCTTTGTTCAGTTCAAAGCGGACGTGGACTTTGTTGTTGTCACCTGATCAATTTCTCCGAAATTAGACAATCTAGGTGTTTATGGTTTTTGCCATGGACGGGTCTAACCAGTTCGCAAACTTGTTCCTAGGGCATGGACGGTAGCCATTATAAGAGATTAAGCCTTGGCGTATGGAAGGGAGATTTTTACAGCCGTTGATAATCTTTGTGAATAAACGGGGCTTTTTGTTGTTCTTTTTTTTCTTTTTCTTTGGCAGACGGGTTCAAGATCTCAATGGCGAGAGCAACAGGGGTATAAATCTTATGAAATTACAATTACAGTTTCAAGACCATACATACAGCTGCTGCGGTACCCGACCTATTTTATATACGTTGTATGTAATTCTCAGGCGGCTGGAAGAGGAAATCGATCAGAAATCGTCTTTCGATGAAAAAAAAAAGAGACCGTCGAGGCAAATACTCCAAGGGTTAACGAGATAACTTTTGAAGCTTTTCGAGCCGCGTTTCTCCGAGCCATCTTTTTCCGAACTTCCTCTACAGTTCCCATCTCGAAAAGTACATCCACAGGAACATAAGAAACGTATATAGCTCCCCAGAACTTATTCTATAAACATTCTCATAAGGTTGTAACAGGTCCCTTGGCCCAGTTGGTTAAGGCGTGGTGCTAATAACGCCAAGATCAGCAGTTCGATCCTGCTAGGGACCATCTTTTTTTATACTTTTGTCACTTTCCACGCAAGAACGGCGCCTACTTTAAACGATTGAAATCGGGCGCGGAAACGGCGAAATGCGTGCCGCTAAGTTGCCGATGCTTGCATGCCGGAAAAGCAGCTCACTGCAGCCTTCCTGGATCCTGCCGACAAGAAAGGGCGCATGAAAGGGGGACTCCGCTAAATACGAAGCAAATACAACACGACTCGTCTGCGTTACCACCGAATTGGCAAGGCATGACATTTAGGCAACAGAGCATCGAATATTGTTTACGTCCAAACCACTTGGGAACCAATTGTAGAGCAAGTAGCCGGATAGGCCCTTAGTCACTCGCAGCGTATGCGCGGCATTATTCGTGCTTGCAGCACAAGTAGTTCAACGGTAATTTTGAAGCTCAACTGCCTCGAAAGTACATACAGCATTTGCCTTGAGTCGGAACATGCATATAGTTGTACCAAACCACCACTTTTGAGTCAAGGTAAATGTCTGTGCATATGCATATCACTGTAAGGCTTAGATAGAGGGGCTTAGAGGCCATTGTCAATCTGTGAAAAAAGACTAAGGACAATTGCGGGCACTCCAGCTTCGAGGCTTCTTGAAAAGTCGATTTAGCGTCTTTATTAGAATTCTTGCCACGTGTCACTTAGACAATATTAGAATTTATTGGTGATACTATAGAGACAATTTTCAGGGATCGAAAGCAAAATTTGCGGCTCTATAGCTTGTCGCCTTTCGCTTGTAGTGTGTTTAAGCCAGAAAGCTGATTTATTGATACATTTTTGTTTGTGAATGATTGAATTGTGTTAAATAGGGCATCCTCTTGTGATAGCTTATCTTTATCTGCTTGTAGATATTTTATGTTTATTTTAAAACCGATTTTGTAACCGCTGTAAAAAGTTCAGCGCACAGCTGTGATCAAGTTTTGACATTTTCATCCTACTTTGGGACAAAAACTGCGAATAACATTTGCATCGCTAAATTGCATAAAACTCAGTGATAATTGCATGGAGGGTGATTAATTAAGCCATCTCGTGCTATTTTGACGTACTAATTTTAATTCATTGATCTTAGGAGAGAATTATGTATCACCTGGCCGGCTTTGTCTTCAAATCGTTTACTTGTTAAATAAGGTTCCTCTGGGGAGAAGAATTATAGAATTATCAAATTGAGCAACAGTGTACAGCGCTCACAGGTTATAAATCTGGGATCAAACCCCAAACCTCTTAGTTCGCCACAGCCGGCACTGATAAACGTTTAACAAAGTAGGCACATGTGGCAGCCATCAAGATGCAGAGGTATTTGAGTCATGCACTACATCATATGAAGGTAATGATCCTCGAGGCGGGCCACGTTTAACTCACCCATACTAAATAAGCCCGCTGGTCTATTGGTCCAGCTGCAGATATCTCATTTCTGTCAGATACTAGATCCTTCACTATTTAAGCTTGATCAAAACTGTTTAACGAGAAAGCTCGCCAGCAAAATCTCAATTTTACGCTCAAAAACACCATGTCGTTCAAATCATATGATCTCCGTTAGCTTTCAAAAAGCTTAATATGCCAGAGCTTATTTAAGTTCATCCAGGTCAGATAATAAGCACGGTCTAGAAAATTGATTGGAGACCGAGCCTTGGATATTGGTCCATTCTATGGCGCTGGGTCACACGCTAGGAAGCGCGCGTACACATTGCGCCGCCTAAGGCTGAAAAAACAAGTCCTTTTGACCTTGTCCTTTGACTCTGCGGGGGGGGACAAAGAGAGAAAATCATTTCAACACCCCAGGTCCCTTGGCCCAGTTGGTTAAGGCGTGGTGCTAATAACGCCAAGATCAGCAGTTCGATCCTGCTAGGGACCACTCTTCGGGCGTGTGGCGTAGTTGGTAGCGCGTTCGCTTAGCATGCGAAAGGTCTCCGGTTCGACTCCGGACTCGTCCATTCTTTTTTCAAACAAAACAGTTAAAATGTTATTTCTTTTCGATATAAATATACTAGAATGTGTCCATTCAAGTAAGCTTGAACCAAACCTTTTCCCATGCGTTTCTAGGAACTGGGTCCACGATTTGAGACTCCTCAAACTCCACCAACTCCAACTTGCTGAAATCGAACTCTTGTGGAGGAGTGAGCCACCGAGCTTGCTTGAGAACGAAAATCGAGTATGCTCTGTGCCCACAGTAAAGGAACACCACAATTGGCAACGTAATATAAGCAGCAACAAAGTCCGGAGCGTTGAACAGGAAGAACACAGCGTAACCATTGGTAATGGTAATAAGAGAAATGAAACCGATGACAAAGTAAGCGCCATATGGTTGCAAAGCTGTTTTGTAAGGAACGCGGTCTTCAAGACCTTGAGCAGTGATTCCCTTTCTCCATCTAATGTAAGCGGCAGAAACAAAGATCCACGACACAAATCCAGAAATGGTGGAGATGTTGGAGAACCACGTAAACACTTGAGAAGACGACGAGGAAACGTTAAGATAACTCAAACAGCTGACAATGGCAGTAACAGCAACACAGTAGTATGGTACACCGAATCTGCTGATGCTGGTGAAAATCTTGGGGGCCAAGCCCTTCTTTGCGAGCGAGTACAATGTTCTTGTACTGGCGTAGAAAAACGAGTTACCAGCCGAAGCTGCCGATGTTAACACCACAGCGTTGATGATGTGGTTCAACACAGGAATGCCGGCGTTCTGGATTCCAAGCACAAATGGAGAGGCCGAAACATCACTCGATCCCGCAGCTAACACCGGGCTTCTAGAGTCAGCAATCACACCAATGACCAAGGAGCCCAAAATGTAGAAGAATGCCAAACGGTACACAAACTGGTTGGCGCACTTGGGCAAGGCTCTACGTGGGTTGGAGACCTCACCAGAGCACGCAACAATCAACTCAGGACTCATGATGAAAGAGTAACCGGCCTTGATGATGGCTGTCCAGACGGACAAAAATCTTCCTGTGGAACCGTCAACCAAGTGCTGGTGGAACGCGTCACCATGTTTCCAGAAACGGAACCCAAGTCTGTCGTGGTTAGGACCGCCGCCGAAGAAAAGGACAATACCCAAGATGATCAAACCAGTGATTGCAAGCAACTTGATACTTGCGAAGATAAACTCTGCTTCTCCGTAAAACTTGACCGGACACAAGTTCAAAATGACCATCAATACCCAGAAAATGGATATCCACACCGCAATGTTGACACTCGTAGTCCAGTACTGAACCACGATGGCAGCCGCCACGATTTCTGCGGCAACCAAGATGGTGAATCCGTACCAGTAGTTGTAACCCAAAGCAAAACCAAACGAAGGGTCAAGGTAGTCGTTGATAAATTGCTGAGCACCTGCGCCAGGCAAGGGCAAGAAGGCGGCCATTTCGGCCATCTGGTTCATGACGAACCACACAACCAACGAGAGAATAATGTAGGAAAGGAAGAGAGCGGCAGGCCCGCATGTGGCCAAGGCGATACCGGAGCCCACAAAAAGACCCGTTCCGATGGCGCCG
Organism: Metschnikowia torresii; assembly: GCA_002893725.1. Taxonomy (NCBI): domain Eukaryota; kingdom Fungi; phylum Ascomycota; class Pichiomycetes; order Serinales; family Metschnikowiaceae; genus Metschnikowia; species Metschnikowia torresii. Next base: position 738,830 of record NXHD01000003.1, on the reverse strand, counting down.
CCCAAGGCAATCAACTGGATGTGTCTGTTTTTCAAGCCCTTTTTCAACTCGTCTTCGCGGAACGACACCACGGAATTGTTCTCGGACACAATCTGGCCCTTTTCATCGATGTTGACGATCTTGGAGTTTGTGATTTCGAAGTCGATGTAGGCGGAATTACTCCTGTAGATGGAGGGCCTCGACGACAGAGGCTTCAAGTCAACCATGGCGAGCCGATGAACTATAAGTCTGGGGAGGCGATGAAATATAAGTCTGGCGAGCCGATGAACTATAAGTCTGGCGAGCCGATGAAATATGCCCTAGTCTGGCGAGCAGAGGAAAATGGGCAGCACGCAGATTGAAGGGAAAGACCGAAAGTGAAGACAAAAAGCTGACGGAAGAATGAAGAAAAAGAGAGGAGCCCAAGAACCGCGGCAGACTCGCCGGCGTATTAATAGGGTCCCGGGTCTTCCATCATGATAAGAGTGTCCAGCGGCGCTACTGCAGGAATGCGGGAAGTAGACAAGAAACAGGGCAAAAAAAAAGAATGTGCACAGGACCGAACAGCAGGATCCGAAGCGACCCCACAAAACCGAGCAGGAACAACGCCGTGTGACAAACGCTGGGGACGCGCAGCGTCACCGGCCCACCACACGCGTGACCCAAAAGTCAGGGCCGCTATTGTGTGTCGCCGTGACCATGTTTGTGGCTGCGTGCCATTGTTTTGCTCAGTCTGGCAGTGGCAGACGGCTTGGCGCACTCTCGGTGCCCAAGCCCAATCGCGCTTATCTGATAGCGTATCAGGCGGAAGCGGCAGTTTACGGGCAGCGGCGCATCGCACTTCCAATCCACAAGCCGGCAGCGCATTGTTCGGGTTGCCACGGCGACAACTGCCGTGCCGCAGAATCCTGGGAAAAAGCGGGGCCTGCGGGGCCGGCGGCTTTTGGTGGCCGCGCGGCACCAGCGGTGGGTTGAGCTTAGGCGCCCTGAGCATTCTGGCTCTGCCGCGCTTGCACTGGCAAAGACTGGTCAACAAAGACTGGCAGAGACTGGTCAACAAAGACTGGCAAAGACTGGAAAACAAAAAACTGGCAAAGACTGGCAAAACGACTGGCAAACAAAGAACGAAAAATGACCGCGGGAAGAATTATTCGACACTGGGCCACAACGCTGAACAGCATCGAGAACACCTAAACACATCCCACGTCTCCCTCGAGCGGCACCAATGGCGATGGCTGGCGACTTGGCCGGAGACAACTTCCACATCAAATTGGCAGTGCGGCTGGCCAGTGCATCCGACAGCCCCAAGATGCACCGGCCACGCGCCGATAGGCTGGCCACAAGCGAGGCCGAGATTATGTGCCGAAAACAAGCAGGGCTGCCAAACAGGCGCCCAAGAATAAGGCCATTTTGCTGCCGCCGGCCGCGGCCACGAGCACTTTGGGCATTCGCGCAGCGGCTCTTGTCTCATGCTGGCGGTGGAGCCCTGGAATCTCCATGCGGCGTTTCCACCGATCGCGAAAGCGGCGCTGGAAATCTCAAGCGATAGGCTCACCAATTTGCCGCCGCGCACATGCTGGTCCAGTGCAAGCGAGAAGCTATTTGGAATACGCAACCCGTTCCGAAAGCTTCGGCGGCGCTGCCCGCAGGCTTCCAAGCGCTTTGCTTTATCTTGGTTGTTTTGTCGTTTGGCCCGTGCGTTTTTGCAGCAGCCTGGCTGCGCCCACTCTTGGCTTTTGCTGGTGGTTTCCTGTGGCTCTGGTTTGTATGGATCGTCAGAACTCCGTTGCGGATTCCGCCGCTTTCTGTCTTGGCCTGTTTCCATCTGACGTAGCGGCGGAAAGTGTTTGTTTTGCCAAGAAGCCAGAATGTTGTCCGCCGGGCTGGTTTGCGCTTGGCATTTTGTTCCGTTGAAAAATTCGTGCTTCGGAGTATTTGCTTCGAAGTATTTGCTTCGGAGTATTTGCTTCGAAGGATTTGTGCTTCAAAGTTATTGTTTTCCGTGAGCCCGAAAGCTCTCATCTCCTTCTTTGCTCCTCCACCTTTGGCTCTCCCAATGGATTCGCCTTCTTTCTTCCTTCTCCATCGTGCCTGCCCTACTTCCTTTTTCTGTTTGCCGTCCTCCACTTTCTCTTCCCCTTTCCCTTCTCTCCCTCCTTTTCCTTCGTATTTCTTTTCATTTTTTGTCTTTTTTTCCTCGTTTCCTTTCCTTCATTATCCTTTTTCTTCATTTTCCTTTTCTCTCACCTTCGTTTTCCTTTTCTCTCACCTTCATTATCCTTTTCTCTCACCTTCATTATCCTTTTCTCTCACCTTCATTTTCCTTATTTCCTCCCCCTTCTCTCTTTCTGCTTGTTTAAAATCAAGTTTCCCACCTCGGATTTCCAGCTCAAAATTTACTTCCCGACTACAGAAATCATCAGGCCTCACCCAATTACCGCTGCCCCTCCTCCACATTTGGCCCGCGCTCCATCGTGGCGCTGAGCACTACCATCGGCCGCATCACGTGCACTCATTCTCACGCCCTCATATGCACGCCCTCATCACTTGTTTTTCACCTTCCCACTGTCCTCTGCTAAGTCACCAACCATGAGCACTTTGTCCCAGCAGTTGAAGGTCATCGGGGAGCAGAACGCCTCCGTGGCCCTCGACAGAAAATCGAGGTTCAAGGTTCATTCGCGGTCGCTCATCTTCGAGCCAAAGGTGGCCGCCGCCCAGGACTACGAATACATCTACCAAATAGCATGCGAGGGCTTGGAGGAGCTCATCTCGATCGACCCCCGTCTTGCCAAGTTCCAGGCCACGTTGTTCTCCGAAATGTCCTTGACGTTCGACAGAAACGTCGCCTCCAAGGACATCTTGGCCCAGGTTGACAAAAACTTGCTGGCTTTCATCAACATGACTGCATCCTACTTTGCCTTGTCGCCCGCCTTGAAGGCATTGGAGTGGTTGGTCAGACGCTACCACATCAACATCCACCATTCGGAGTTGCTTCTCCTTGCTGCCTTGCCTTACCACTCGCAGCCGGTGTTTTCCCGCTTCATGAACGTTGTTCCAAAGTCCTCGTGGCCCGCCATCTTCGCCCCTCTTCTGGGCTACAAAGACATTTTGAAGTTGCCTCCCTCTTCCTCCATCTTGAAGATTTTCCACAACGACCCAGCATTTTTCCGTTTGTACTCGATGTACGTTGTCGAGGCTTTGAAGCAAAAAACCATCTTCAAGGGACAGTTGTTGTTCTACTTGTCCAACACAATTCAGGCCATGGCATCTCATTCCCGCGATGTCACTAAACTCAATGACCACTACATTCCGATTGTGCTTGAGACTTCGATTGAGTTCTTCCAGAACCATTCGTTCCGCTTTTCGGCAACTTTGGCTGCCGATGTGCGTTTGACCATCTACTCCATCCTTTCTGTTATGTGCGCTATGGTCCCGCTTCAGCCGGAGCTCATCGTCTCAATTA